>JAPYZF010000078.1:0-548996 GCA_030523045.1 Meteorus cinctellus | reverse complement strand
CATCGCAAAAAAAAAAAAAAAGAAAAAAGAAAGAAAGAAAGAAAAAATAGTCAAAGTGAAGTGATGGAAGAGAGTGCGGTGAGGGTTTGTGGAATATACGTGAAAAAGAACCGCAAATCCGTGGGTAAAAGCATAACTACCGGTTGATGTGCCGATCATTCCGCCATGTTGCCTATGAAAGAGACGGACGCGCCAGTATTTATATGTATGTATACATATATAGCTTGGATGTTGGGCAGATGTTTCCCGCTTCTCATTTTTTCGTTCTATAATCTATCTCATTCTCCCTTCCGTTCCCTCTCACTTCTCGGCACATCAACCAAGTGGTAATTCGAGTGTTTGTGTTATGGCCCCTTTTCGATAATTTCCCCACTCCAATATGTATTATATATTTCCCTCTGTGAATCCTGTTGATATATTCATTGAGAGGGTTACATTGTTGCAAATATATGTGGAGTATTCTGGTGAAAATTATCATTCAACTCCGCTGAGTTCCGCCGACAGATTTCTCAGATTTTTTTGTCGCATTCTACATGCAAATTAATCGCATGAAAAAGTTATGGGAATATCTCACCTTTTTCTCTTGATATTTCAATTAATTTTCAAGCGTAATTTTTAACTATACTGACGCAGAAAGTACCAAGGCCATTTCACATTACTACACGGCAAATGAATGAATAAAAATAAAAAATGTGTATATAATCACTAAAAATAATCAAAAATACCAAAAGTTTTGATTGAAAAAGATAACAAAAAAATTCCTTCATTTCTAACACTAGCTCTGTGAATAATGAAACGAAATTTACTGAATAAAGATGAAGAATATTCCAAGGTTATTCCGTGATGGAATTTCCTTCAACACAGAAATTATAAAAATATCTTGATTGTTGAATAAAAAAATTCGGTAGCAACCAGACGAGTGCACGTGAGGGGCAATTTAGAGTCGTGTAGCCAACGCGGCTGGTTATCCGAGACCATGATGCTACCGTCGCGAGCCACAAGAGCTCCCAAGAACAAACTTAACCTGCGCTTTCTATCTTTTTCTCCCTCACTGCTTTCTATCTTTCTTATACAGAGATTTCATTCCCCAATGTGTATATCTCGTGTTTATGTTTATGTAAACGCGCTCGTACGCGTGTTGTGGGCCGGGTCAGTGGAGAGAAGAGAAAAGAAGTTGAGATCAAACTAAAAGATTTTCAGAAACTGCTGGCATATAAAAGATAGGGGCGCCATGGCCACATATACATGTATAAACATATACCGGTATTATAGTGTATGCTGCTGGACAACGTCTAAAGTTACAGTGGGATGGTGAGGTATATATCTAGACGATGACTCTCGAAATTCTGTAGCGCGCGAATCTTCGAGGAATTGCCTAACCTTTGATTCCTCGAATTTTTCGTTCAGTTATGTTCCAGCCCTCTCTTTTACCCTCTAAACTTGCATACCAACCATTTCTACCTATTATTTGTAATTCAAAATTATTATTCTTCCATCTGTATAGCTGTATGGCCCGTTGGAAATTTTGGGTCAATGTCAAACGGTGATTTGTATTTATGAAAAATCAGCTACGCCAATTTCGTACGAATTTTCAATACTGTGATTAATGTTTTCTTTTTTTTTTTTTTTTCAATTCATACACAGAGCCAGTCATTTATTTTTGGAATTCAGTACATTTCTCGAGTTGTATTCGAACTAATTGTATTCCTAACATATTTGTTTCCCAATAATTCATACTCGTTTGTCACACTATGGTAATTGATATAAATATAGTCAATGAAAAATTATTTACAGCGGATGGAAAGATTGATGGTTTGCAACAACTGTATTGATTTTCTCAACTAATTAAATATTGATACATAGAATTTTCTGTTCATTCTCCTGAGGTATTAAATGTGTATGCGTATGAATGTTTAGCCTGTATATATAGTTGTCACAGCAGCACTGGGCCATATCTTCTACCACCGATCTTGCTGTAATTGTATATCTCACAAGCAAAAGAATGGATATAATAGAGGACTGCTGCATCATACATATGTGCTTATTTAAAGAATTTATAATGAAAAAAGAAGGAAAAAAAGCGACTCTGGAATAAATCACCGATTTATTTCACATTGTGTGAATTCTTACACTGTAAAATAAATAAATAAAAAAACTAGTTACACATCAGTTAAAAAATAAAAATGAATAAAACTTTGTTATAGAAAATAAAAAGAGAAGAAAATATAGAATTCTTGGAGGGTGCACATGACAATAAGAATTCACTTCCGGATTTGAAGTGGACATGAAATCAGCAAACGAGCCAGTGACTGTATACGGCTTAAACATATATACATCCTGAATGGTTTGGCGTGGAAAAATGAAGCGTGCCAAGGGTATTCATATACGTGCCTCGATGAAGGGCCCTCGAAAATAAAAGTTTCAAGGTCTTTACGCTTGAGTCAAGAGAGAGGAAAAAAGGGAGGAGAGAATTTACTCAAAACTTTTCAGCCAATATATGAACCTCGTCGTCGGTAAACGTAGCAGCGGTAGGAAAATCTTAAACTTTTGGCACCCAATGTGCAAGGCGTGCCCTCTGACGTGATCCTCTTCCTCTATACAGGGGTGAAAAGAAAAACGTGAAAGTAGGAGTGAACAAGAAACAAAAACGAAAAAGGAAGAAGAACGTGCCAGCAGATTTTTGTGCTCGCTTTGTTGGGCAGTGCTAAACGCCACGAAATCCTGGAGAACCACGATCCGGCTTGTTAGGATCCTATTGTCGGAATATGCTTTTTTCCAATGCTTTTGAGGCGAGTTTTTCTGTCTCACTCTAGCTTCTCTTCTTTTCCTTTTTTTTTCTTTTTTCTTCTTTTTCCTTCTTTTTCTTCTTTTTTTTCTTCTTTTTTTCTTTTTTTTTTGTTGTGTTGTTTGTTGCCTTGTGTGTAGTCGAGAGAGACTAACATCAACTCGGCCGTGAGATCATGAAATGAGGGGAAAAAAGGACGAAAGGAGAAAAATAACGATGCTTGTATATGCAAGCATTTTTCCGGAGAAATTCTTTATCAGAATTATTCATCTATATCCTTATTGTATTCCTATATATATTTGTACTTTGTAATTGACATTCCGTTTGTGTTGTTTTATTATTATGGGGGTGATTGGTCGAAAATTTCGGGGTGAATGAAGTTCAACGGTGGAATTATAAAAAGTTATTCATCATAGAGCAAACGTGGAAGTTTTTCTATTCAATGGTGAACAGCGGTTCGTAATTTCACTACGGGAAAATTCTATATTCTTTCTAGGTCTTGAAATTACATAATGGTTAGGTAGAATTTTTTCACAAGAATTTAATCTTGAATCGACTTTGTGAAAATCACAGTTAATTTAGTTAACAGACAAGTTTTATCATTAAACACTAGATCCGAACTAAAGATCGATTTGTATTTATTGACTACGAATGATTCGACATATTTTTGTTTGGTTCGTTCCACCATACACCCATTTACATTTGACCCGCACAGACGGGCACGCATACAATGTAAACTCCTTTTTTTTTCTCATCTGCTCCAGCATGCCTTAGCGCTCAAACAATATACTTATATATATATTCCACTTGTGTGTGGCCACACAGTGTTGCTTTATTAATGAATCTACTGGGGGTCATCTAATGACTGGACATTGGGCGTGGCGGAGAGATTGCTAAATCAGGACATGGAAAACATAGTCAGAAAAAAAAGGAATATAAGCATAAATAGATAAATAAAACAAAAAGATGGTGATTAAGGATTCCAAAATGAGTATATGGCAGCCGGTTAACAATCGTTATGGTGGGCCATATACCTATTTAACACCAATAACAACATTCAGGTTTAATGACCTAAAACACAATTTTTGATGCTGATGATGATGATCGCTCTCTACAGTCCATTAATTATCAAGAACTTTTGACGAATACGGTTCCTCTTTTAACGTGTGTTTGGGTGTTTAAGATGAAACAATTTTAGGGATTGATGAAATGCATTGGAATGTTTTTTTTCCGATTAAAATCTATGAGCAGAATATTTCGAGTGTATCCAAGTGGTTTAACAACAGAAAACCATATTTTCAGTGATGAATTTACCATAGATATTAATACTTGGAAGGAATGTTCTTGTAGTTTCTAATGAGTGCTTTGTATAACTGACTGATAAATCTGCAGCTAGAATATTATTCATTATTATAAATAGTGAATTAACAAGATTTATTTTATTTGAAAACTCTGAGTAAGTGGCGTTAATTTATTTTTCATTTAGTCCAAGAGAGGAAAAAATTCATCATTCACGGTGCATGATCAGAAAAGTACATAAGCGTTGTTGGATTTACAATTATGATGATACGAAATATTAATTGCTCACAGTCCTAAATATCTTTTTTCTTTCATCATGCAATACGTATTACATGTGTGGAAAAAATATCATTCATATGAAAACGAAATATTGAGGAAAATTAAAAGGTAATTCATAATGGAATAATCAGTTTTGAAATCTTGGCAGAATAAAACGATGTTAAATCACGATGTTAATGAATTTAACATCCCATGTGCACAACCTCTGATTATTATTCCATTGCCCGCCAATTTGTCACGTTTTATCATTATTTTTTCATATTTTTGATAAATAAGGGTCATGAAAATTGAGAACTCATTGGTTTTCGCGACTATTCCAATAAGTACACATCTTCTTTCATTTGATATCTATGAGGGTATATGATGTTATATGGTGTATGGAGACAAACTTGCAGAGAGAAAGCGAATATAGTGGAAGGAGCAAAGGAACATAATGTTTCCCACAGCGTTGTGGAGTTGTATATTTTACGATATGGCGAGCAATTTGACATCTCGCACGAGACATAATTCACGCTCTCACCCACACTATGACAACTTATTTTTTACTGCATGTACATGTGTGTTGGTATAACTCGCGCGATCAGTGCGTCATATTGGTTGTTGTAGTGTGGGTGGGTTGGTAAAATATATATATATGTATAAGAACAAGAAATGAAAAGAGAGATGGCGAGAATGAGAGGGTTGCAGCAATATGCTGAATGCGAGTTTCTGGCGCAGATCGAGTCTACATCTCGCTTGTTTTTTCACTCTCTCTTTGTCTCTCTCATGTGCGTCCGAGCGCATCGAAACCATTAGAGGGCACAGAGTCTTCGTAAATATAACGGACGACCCGACGGACGGTGAAACACCCTTGCGCGTTCCCGCGCCTGGTTTTTGTTTATCTATTTATTTCTTTTTGTTTAACAATATTTTTCTCTTCACCATACCCCGAAAAAAAAACCACACTTTTTTTTCTTCTCCCATCGTATTGGTGGATTCATTTCGGATTATTATTATTAGAATTATTATTTTTATTGTGTTTATTTACTGCGAAAGAGTGCAGTGCATCGAACCCAATTCTATCCTGCATGATTCTTTTTACTTTGGGCTTTATTTTTTTATTTATTTGTTTATTCATCCTTTTTTATCTTTATGATTTTGTCGTTGATATGCTTTTGGCGTGCTTAGACACCGTTTCACGGTGCAATTTTATTTATTGAGATTTTACAAAACGACCGACGACTGCATTGCATTTTATATGTCATTTCGGTTGTCTCCTCGTCCTTTCTTCTTTTCTCGTGTAATTTTTTTGTTTTCATTCATTCATTTACTTTTTTTCGTTTTGAATGCTCTCTTGATGTCGCTTCACGGTGAAATACATTTTGGGATTCGAGCTATATTATATTAGAGAGAATTCACCTTACAGTCCCTCACATTATTCACTTTAATCGACCGTAATTATTGACTTGAAAGAACCGCGTGTGCGCGCGCGCTCGCGATTGTATAGAAGGTGAAAAATATTAATTTAAAACGGGAGCGAAACAATATTTTCGTTCATTGTATTTCATTTTTTTGTTTTATCCCAGCGGATGATTCATTGAATTAATTATAATTTTTTGCTTTTGCGGTAGTTTTATCACCAGACAAAAAATTCGGAATAAATTGTGGTGCGTGGTATAGAATTCCTCGAATAAATAGAATTCAAATTTTGCAGACAGAGCACCACATTGGACTCGCAGGTGACATGAAACAAATCTCACACATCGATATTCCTCTGTTGTGGCATCAGTTGAAAATTGAATGGAAACAAAAATAGTTTGTCGTATCTATACAACAATATATTATACAACCATGAAATCACTTATAATGTTTATGATAACTTGGCCAACCAACTTCTAACAGTGGCATTAAATTCTAGTTCCCAAGTTTCTGTACGTATATTATGCCTAGTATAAATATACACACTCTACGACAAGTTTGTCATTTTTCAAAAGAATAAACACATATATATATACATTCACTCCCATATGTATATGAAGGAGATATTCTTCGCCAATATAGTCACATGGAAATATTCCCTAACTTTTTCACGTAATCGCTGGTCGCGTAGTCGATGGGAGCATCGATAACATACGATACGATAATGCGATATCTTCGCATAACTATACACAGAAACGTATAATGTACACATATATGTATATATATATATACAGTGAAAGGGATGAACGACCAGAGTTAATATCCGATGAATACAGTTTGTAAATACCGATGTAAATTCAATTGGGCACAACAGTATAGATTATATATTATATGTTGATATCGTATAGATATATAGAAACATGAACTCATTGAATACACAGGAAGGAGAGAGAACCATTGCAGAATATCATTTAATTTATTGGGTAAGAGAATTTCGATTTTAGTCAATTATATACTTGAAAATGAAAATTTTTATGCGTGTGGAGTATATTTCCTACCACTATTTTTAGATACAAGAATTGTAATATGTTACTTCTTAGAATAATGTAGAAATAATTTTTGCGAATAGAAATTTAGAGTTCAACATTCCTGGAGCAAACGCTGATATGGCTGATATGATGAATTTCATTGTGAATTATCTCGTACGGTTAACACGATACAATTAAATAATATTCCGTTGAATATATTCACAGAAAAACATAAGCTGGACGATGGTTAACATATCGAGTTACTCAAAAATCACAATAGAAATTAATCGAAGAACTAGTTCAGCTTTGAAATAAGAAAAAAAAAAAGGGTTTATACATATGTATATTTTGAGGAAGGTCTTTTGGTTTATTTTCCGTTGACCGAAACCTTGGATCCAACATTTCTCATGGCACACAGAAAGAAAAAGTTAGACCTGAGCTACAGCGTGAAAGAAAACTAGTGTATCTACATAAAATTCATCTAAATAATTCCTACATACAAAGATACTTTTACATTTGAAAATGTTCATATACTGTGTACACATACATTGTGCTTATCATTTCATCCCGCACCTTTTACCCTCGTTCAATGAAAGAACACACTAACAACGATCTCAAGGCAACATGAATCGACGAAAGCAGAGAAAAAAAAGCATGACAGAGAGATAGATAGAGAGAGAGGGAACGAATACAGTAAAAATAAAGAAAAAAAAGGAGGATCCAGCATTCCATGAGGCTGGTCTCGACCCACGACCCCCCGACCCCTCGCTCTCTAAATCATCCAACACTATAGGCCGCAATATTCTGTTTTGTTTTCTCCATTTTTTTATTTCTATTATTATTACTTGCATTATTATCATATTTATTACTGATATTATATTTATATTTGTGATCTATAATTTTATTGAATTCTTCAATTTATATTTATATGTGTATGTGAAATTGAATGGGCATGACAAGGACATCAAAGGAAATAGATACGCCCAATTCTGGAAATGTTTACATACAAATTTAAAACGAGTGTGACTCTGAGTTTAATATGCGGTTTTATATGAATATATATGGTCAATATTCATATGCGCGCATGAATGTGTTCACGTATGTACGATGGAATTCTCAAGTGGCATTTAAACGTCGCGGGAAAGTATAATATTACAGACACTTGATATTTTTTCGATGAGTCTTATTGTCCTGCAACTTTGTATTGTAGCTGTATGTATATAGATATCGCTACTTTAGATACACATGCATTTATCAATGCATAAAAGGGCGGTGCAGAAATATTCAAGATGATTTACCCCGTCTTCGGTTACTCGCTCGCGCTATTGTAACAACCCCAAAGAAAAAAGACATAAATAGAGATGAAAAAAAAACACGAGGAAAAAAAACACAAAATGATACAAAAACCCGTGTTTTTCATATTGTTCAATAAATAAATTCACGTGCAGAACACGAAATTGGTCTGGTTAGTGAACTGGGAATTCGTATGATTATTTTTCCAGCTGTTAGAAGCCAATAAAATGTGTGAAACAATTAAGTATACCTAACTATCACTTCATCGTTCTATATTTTTACAGAAGCCAATAAACTTTGTATCTAAATATACAGTTTATTATACTTTTCTATGACGCACATGCATTTGAACCCTCCTTTTCAAGAGAAAAATAATTATAATAATAATGATAATGATTGAAAGAAAAGTTATGCAAATATTTCTTGGTCCTTTTTTTTTGGCGAACACCTTAAATTAAATAACATCTCAATTGACTGTATATCTGTTCAAGTCATTTGACATTAATTACATATATACTACTGGATGAGTGGTGAAGATTATTGGCAGTTGGTAGGCGTAACCGCCCTCATCCCTCTCTAACAGTTTATTATCCTCCTGCCGGCTGCGCGCTGCGGTGCCACAAGTGTCTATATATATTTAAAATGCATATATACGTATATATATTTATATGTAGTATAGTGAGAGAGTGAATGGTGAAGAGAAGAAGTAGCGAAGCGTCGAAAGGACCGTGGCCTGAGGCGCCGCAAAGCGTTTGCAACAAATCTCCACTCGTCTAAATCATTTTCATATTATATTATACCATACACATATAGTTATACCGATATATTCGCTTGTATTGTATGTATATATGTATGAATATTTTTTTATCCTGCGTTAAAGACTCTGTGCCACACGTTGAAACAACGTTGCAGTGGATAATGTACTAATATAGACAGACAAGTGTGCAGATTGATTTTGCTTTTGGAGACAATAAACGAGTCGCGATGTTCTGTCATCCGACGGACAAGAAACTCAATTCATTTATCCATATACATATATATCTGTTTTTATTCCAATTTTTGTTCTGTCATTGCTTCTTCGATGATTGTTGACCAAAGAGTAAACAACATTTTTATCTTCTCATGTCATTCTATAGATGGATATGGCAATTATACCACAGAGAAAATAATTATGGAGATAATAAATATACACATGGTCTCAACTCACGATACATATGTATACATATAACATATATATGAACCACGCATACAGTGAATTTACGGAAAAATGTGCACGTTGGCAAGTTGCGCGACGGTATACATGAAGAAGTGATGTGTGTGTTGTATTATATAGTCTTGAATTCAACATGGCTGTCTCGCATATATTGCGTGTATGTCTACATGTCTTTATGCCTGTGTATTTGTACATATAAATATGTGAGAGTGCGTGTGATGGCGGACGTGGTTGGTAGCCATCAAGTGTGCGCCTCCCGCGAAAACTCACAAAAAAGGTATTCCTCGCTGGCGCACACGCTCGCACGAAGAATAATAATGCAATAATAATTAATGGCGAGGTATAAATAAATTATTGTAATTAGTTTGGCTGTCATCCGATACAAACAATTATGGACGAATGATATCCAATAATTGTTTAGAGAAAACTCGCGACTAAAAAATATGAATAAATCATTCGTGAATACTGACTCTTGTCGTTTTGATAATTATGGTAAAAGACACGAATAAATTATAATAACCGGTCGTTAACTGTCACTCAACATGAAAAATAATGCTTGGCTATTTCAAATTATCCTAATATGTTGAAAAAACAAATCCACAAAATTGTGATACTGCATATAACTTTTTATATCATTTCAAATCTATTGAATTTCATTTTCAGCATTTATAAAATCATATTATACCACGGCGGAGAATATTTTTAATTTCGGTGCCGTTGTTTCATTTGCGTGTATGTGTGTATGTGTGTACAGAACACCCTTATCTTCTCGTCTTATTCATGTCTATCCCTACCATCACAATTCCCCCGCCCTTGCGTGAACGAGCCTCTGGCCTACTTAACGTTTATTCCAACACCCCTCATGAGCAAAAGACTCATCCCATATCATTCCCCTATTCTTCATCATTGTCGCGTTGACTATAATGTATAGATATATAGGCATGTGTGTACATAAACCCCTCGGCTCACAACTCAACTCGTTGGACCAATGGCAGACAGTTCAAAGGGGAGAATCCTATTGTCAGTGTCCACCAATGATGAATACGCGTGCGCTGATCATTGCGCGACTATATACAAACACATGTGAGTATATATATATCTATACATATGCAGTGCATAAGGGATGCTGTCACATCTTACATAACACATATCAATGTATTGAGCAGTAATGGCTTCCGTTACATTATTAATTTACGAATATTTCATTTTGTTTTTCTTCTATTTTGTTGGTTGAAAACGTATACGTTTTCAGAAATGAGAAAGATTTAAACAAGAGAGCGCATTAATTTTTTATGATTTCAATAGGTCTAATAAAAAATTAATATGTTGTCATCATTGTCAGAGTTATATGTAAATAAAATTAAAGGAAAAAATACGATCAACTTCAAACATTTGACGAGAACAAAAGCGTATTGCATTTTTTTGGAAGGGAGGTATTATGAAAGGGACGAAAAACTGTGGGGACAGAAATAAAGTGTTGTATAAAAATGCCAATTGACATCGACATGTTTGCTTGAAGTGAAAAGTAAAAGTAAAACAAATAGAAAGGAACATATATATACACACACACACACACACACAAATATGAGGGGTGTGCAATATATTGTAGGGGTTGTTTATTTTGCGAGCTATTTCAATATATAAAAGGTTGAACAACGAGTTCTCACCCTCTTCATATAAACTCGTGTGCTGTACCCCTCGCTCGTTCTTTTTTATATTTTGGTGTTCGTTGTCGCTCATCGACGACTTTTTCACGCGCGCACTTGAAATTATATTTAGTTGTGGGCGTTCAAATTTTCCGTTGCGGGAATTAGAATTAAATTTAATCATTGCATGATATATATGCTCATGTAACTTCTATGTTACACATTAATGCGCTCGTTTCCCTTCTCTTTTTTGCGCTCTCTAGTTTTGATTTTTTCTTCTTTCTATTTTCCATTTTCTCTTTCAATATAAGCACACATGCTCGTGTGCTAGGAAGTTACGTATACGGACGATAATTACTTTGCATATAACTCAGGTTAATTAAAACAAGAGTATTTACATAAAGCCTAAGAATAATTCTCTTTGAGATAATTTTAGCACACAGAGCCATATTTCATTGGTGAATCAAACAAATATTTCCAACTAACATTTCTTCACATCATATTATACTTTTAACTTTTCTTCTAATTCAGTGAAACTAAAATTGAAAATATGATGAAATTATCAACTGATTTCCATACGTAGTTGATTTAATGTTTTCATTTGTTTTGTTTATCTTGGTTCAGTAGAATGAATCGCATTAGAAATTATGTAAACGAGTTATGAGTGAAAAAGACAAAGATAAATCAATGTAGTAGAAGCGATGGAATTCGATGTGAGGAATTCCTGTAGAATCTCGCGGTGGGATCACAAAATAAACGAGGGAGGAAGAAAAAAAAATGTATATAGAGAGAGTAAAAGGAAAGAGTAAAAAATGAGTAAGCGAGAAGAGATGACGCCAGGCGTCGTGGGTCCGTCGGATGATGGCGCGCACGACCCGCCGCCTTATATTACCTATATCATTATAAACGTTATGTTAATACCAAAGTGGGACTAAACGCGGTCACAGTGAAGCACATAAACAGATACGATATATGATCCGGTAATTTTTTAATTGCACCCACGAAATTCTTGTCATCATAAACAGACGCTTGATTATATTAAAATGATGAGGCGCCACGTTTTACTGATGGCAGTGTATTAGTAAAACTATCAATACATACTATGTTAACAGAATATTTTGTCAGAAAATCGATAAGAAATCGGGCAGATCGAATCACCAGATAATTTTACATCACTATTAACTTGTGTTTATTTATCTTTTTTCCTTTCAAATGTGCTTGTTAATTCTGGAAAACATACAAATAAAAACACAGGTAACTGATACATAGAGTGAGCGATTATGAACAGCAGAAAAGGGCGCGTTGAATTAATGAGGTGAACAGGAGTTAAATGAATGGATGATAGACAAAAAAATGAGTCTAGAAACTGCTCGATGAGTTTTTTGTAATAAGATCCACAAACTTACAAGTGGATCATAACTATCAAGCAGTGTCTGATCGAAAGATTGGCAATCTTGATTACACAAGGGTATCGAGTGTACAATACCAGAAGGAGAAAGTGACAGAGTGAGAGGGTGAAAGAGACAAAACACAAAGAAAAAGTGTCGGCCGTTCAATTCAAACATATAAATATAAACCTAACGTGCAGACGGATACATTTTTAAACGAGAAAATGTCAGGTATATGATACACAATCTCGAAGGCGTGTCGAACGCTCAGATATTTCCAATGCGTGGTAAAATCTCATTTCAATAATATTTATTTTCTATTCATGAAAATGAAAAATAGTCTTAAATATTTTGCCTGAACTCAAAACACCTCTGTTCGCCTCA
Source organism: Meteorus cinctellus (assembly GCA_030523045.1). Lineage (NCBI taxonomy): Eukaryota > Metazoa > Arthropoda > Insecta > Hymenoptera > Braconidae > Meteorus > Meteorus cinctellus. Next base: position 536,283 of record JAPYZF010000078.1, on the reverse strand, counting down.
ACCCAATAATCAAAGATATTCCTGTCACTAAGGTGAAAATTGGAAATACCTCCAATAATTTGATATAGTATTTCCTACAATAATTATCTCTTCATATGATCATATATACAGTTGGAACGATTTATTGCAATCGAATTAAATCAGGGACTGTTGATGCGGCTATAAACTACGGTCTTGGATGACGCGACTATTTAGTTATAATAAATCTCGTTGATTCACGATGAACGAGTAATGAATGGAACGAAATGACTCGTCAAATACAACGTCCTTAGAGACGAGAAATAAATTACATTGTCTTGTGCAAGATACAGTTTTTAAAACTAAAATCCCTTTTTTCGTTTCCAAATGTATTTATCGAGTGAAGAGAGAGATGAACTCGAGAAGCCACAATAGCTTCTCCTATGCGGTAGAAGATTAAAGAAAAAAAAGAATGGAAATACTCACCGGTATGTGTTCTCTTGTGTATCTTGAGATTCTCCGACCTGGCAAATACTTTGCCGCACCCAGGGAATGGACATGGAAATGGTTTCTCACCAGTATGCACTCTGATGTGATTGACGAGCTTGTACTTGGCCTTGAACGCCCTGCCATTCCTGGAACAACCCTGCCAGAAGCACGCGTGCGTAGTGCACTCCGGTCCACCCACGTGTTCAACAGTGAGATGAGTGACGATGTCATGAAGCGAATTGAACAATTTCCCGCAGAGTTTACGTCCCGGTCCCGGTGTATCCTGATCAACCCACATACACGACATCTCCTGTCTTTGCGCACCTCCAACACCACCACCACCACCACCCCCACCACTTCTCATATACCTGAGAAATGCACCGTGTGGATGATGACTTGGATGAGTCACTGCTGGATGTTGTTGATGATGAATTGTTGCTGGTGTTAGGTGTGGCGGTCCTAGATACTGATGATGTGGTGGTAATCTCGCATCTTGTCCATAGTGTCCCGGATAGTGGCTGGCAGCGGCAAGTGGATGTTGACTTGGGTGATGAGGAAATTGCTGCATACCAGCGCCACCACTGTCATGATGAAGTGGCGTAAATAGTCCCAAGCCACTTTCAGGTGTTGTTGGATTAGCCGTGGCATTGAATTCATGTTCACGACGTAACAAAAAATCGCGCGCCGCATAACTCGAATGATGGCCCATATGATGGCCCATATGCGGTGCCATGTGACTAGCCGGATGTGGATGATGCGGTGGTGGATAGCCCTGTGGATGAAAATGATGATGCTGTTGTGAAGGTGCATCACCTGGTGATGGTTGAACCACACTGTTTGAATCTGTCAAGTTGTCCGTCGCGCCACCAGGTGATAGTTTAATACCGAGATTAGCCAAATGATGTGGATGCGACGACACCGTGTCCAAAAATGTGTTCATCATTTTCGTATTTTTCCCTCTATTTATAAAATAACGCACAATTATTATAATTTAACTACTCATATCAATTAGTAAATACTTGTATTTAATTTTTCCAAAACGACACAGTTATTATTTCTCTTTTTTTTTCACGGTAAGCACTCCATACAATATAACTTATTTTTCACTTCACTCGTTCATTCATCGAATCCTTTCACCAAATTTGAAAAATGAATCGTTCAACCGATCTTAGTAATATTTAAGTTCAAAATTTTGAGGGCCGTTCAATTATCCACTTATTGGGAGAGTGAGACACAAAATCCGATTGATACACTAGGTGTCAACTCTCCCAAATGTGACAACGAAGTTTGTTTTGAGAAAATTAGAAAACATTCACGCGCTTCAACGTTCGAACAAGAGCACAAACAGACTACAATCCGTAGTGTTCCTTGCTGCGTTCACAGCAGGACTGAGGACGTTCACTGAATCTCGCTGCGGGGCAACTCGACGAAATTTGCTTAGCTTTCAACCCCCATAACCAGTATCCCCCACTCATTACACATTGCGTGACTGTTTATAAGCCAATGGGTATGAGGCGCAGGAGATACCAGTTGTCCATTGGCTCAAGGACAACCAGTGGGTATTGGAGGGCGTTGGGGAACGCGTATGATCGGCTACAAAACAGAGTTCCCTATCCAGTTTACTCTTAAGCGCGCAGGATTCGAATACGCCCTCAGCCACGCCTACTTCACAACCAATTTGATTTTATTTTCCATTTTACTTTTAAAGATTGGCGTTGATTATCAATTTTATATATATTAATTCAGGGGAAACCCCACCATTAAATACATTTCTATAAATTCTTTTTATGTACACAAATTTATATGAACAAATAACGAAGGAGTCATTTGTGCATTTGAAGAAGTGATGAATTTCATCTTTCGTGGAATGCATCAATATCAATTGGTCCCTTCCACAAATTAAACAAAGTTTGAATGTTGAGAACGCCAACATACCATAATATCTTAAAGTTATCAAACAGTATTTGTTGATAATTCTGATAAATAAGACTTCTCACTCAAGAAAAATATTTTTAAATAGAATAATGGGTTCCACAGTAGTACAACACCCGGAAGAATAAATACGAATCGCCGACGGTCAATAGAATAATAAACCATTGCACAGTTCCTGAAAATCAAATAGGCGACATATGAACTTATAAATATTATTTATGAACCATATTTCTGTTTTGTCTTCTACCTCAACATCATCAAAGACATCATTCAATGTTGGATGGTCAGGTAGAAACCGTAACAACGCAAATTGCTCGGTTTTCGGGATAATGAAAAATTAATGGACCCAATCCTGGCAATAAAGTGTATGCAGCTGTTAATTTATAGCCTGGTTATTATTTGGATACCTTGATGGAGCATGAAACAATGTGTCCTTTAACTTCTCACAGATACCTTTTCATTGTAGGTACTTGGTATTCCCCGCTATCGTACATAGAAATCGTCAATCTGTAAATGAAAATTCGTTTGATACATTTAAAGTGTCCTGACGTGAATTTGTGTCTGGCTCCAAGTCACCATGCCGTGTATTTCCCACTAATTCCAAAATGTAATAAGTTATCGGTCCAAAATGATATAAGTTGTCGTAAGATTCTGACTGGGAAATTGATATTCCCAACAGAAGCTGTTGTAAACTAAACGAGATAGATATTTCCAGGATCCATTTGTAATTTAGACATTCTGAAATTCTGCACCATGATAAAAATGAAACATGTGATAAAACAAAGAAATTTTAGGTGAAGTTTGAACCTGCGCAAACGACGTGATCATCCAACACGACTGTGGATCACATTGCATTAAGGATTTAAATACAGTCATACATCTCCATTGTAGTTGATGAGATAAACTGGCCTAACTGAACTAACCTGAAATAAAGCCAAAGATAATTATATGTCAACCGAAATAGTGTCCATCATATATCTATTTGGAGTTAGGTTAATCTTTGCGAAAGAGAATAATCTACAGGCGGATAAGCACAGACATACTTGAAGATTCTCATACCCATTGGGATTTCAATAATAGTATATATCCCAACTATTCTTTATCTTGTTGGATACATATTTTCTATAGGTTTCAAACAGGTGCATCGCTCTGAGAGGGACCAAATTCCATGGATTCCAAGTGCCTGTAAACGAGCGTGGCTTGTATATATAGTAGGTGTAATCTCCAATGGAGATCGCCTCCTGTGTCTTTCAAGCGCCAACACAGGTCAGCCTAATTCGACAAGATTCAATCTAGATAGCGAATTAAATTGATAGACCCACTTAGTCAATTACGTGTCTCCAATTTTTTTTCTTTCTTGCTTGTAATTTTCTGCTTTATTTCACGTTGTTAATTACAACATGTGTCGATTAAATAGATATATATCCATTACAGTATTCTATATTATAAGGTCGCTTACTCAGACAAAACGTTCTCTTAATTCAACTGAATTTAATGAATTTTTGTCTCTCGTAACTATCCAATCGTTTCAAATTCACTGTTTAGTTACCAAAGTTGATGATTATATAAATAAAACAACAGAGCCTGGACACAATTAATTCTGGGAATTGCATCAGAATTATTCATATATATCATTATATTGTGTGAGTGTCAAATGTTATATTCAGACTTTATAAGCTCGGAACCGAATGAAAATTCTGGAATTGTGACAGATATAAAATATGGAAGTTGAAACAAAAAATGAAATAAAATAAATATATAGAAACATGGCAATTTGCTTTGGTAATACATCAAGGTCTACATTAGGTGTAATTACCATGGTGGAAGCATCAGCAGTAAAAAGTTTTTTACGGTAATCCAGAAGCATCACCATCAGTGGCTCGTTGAATGCTTCTCTTTTCATATACTTACACAAATACACATGGATGTACATATGTATATAACATGGGGCCATGGTCGTTACAAACCCTCAGAGCATTGGGCAATTATTCATCGGAAGTGCTTTTAATTTGTAAATGACGACGTTCCTATTCATTTATCGCGCAAGCGTCGCACATGGTACAAGATGCATTTATACCGTATGAGCGATGGCCACTTTGCTGATATATACTTGTGCTCTCGAGTTTATATTCTCTCCACTCTCTTCATTCTTCACTTATTCATACTCGTCACCGTGTGATCGACTCACCCGCAGTGCGCCACAACTTTTTACTCGCTGTGTGCTTTACCACCAAAATTATTACAGCAAAAACATCATATGTGATGTTACTTATTTATTTCTTTACTTATTTTACTCTTCTTTTTCAAAAGTATAAACTTGTTCATGTTCGTGTGTATGTATACGTGAGTATGGAATTTATATCGCGGATAAATCAAAAGGAAGACAAAAAGAATGAAATGTGAGAGAGTTATGAAAAATGAATGTTGGAAAAAGGACTAAAGAAAATATACCGGCATTCGATATTCTTTTTTCTTTCTGGTGTTTGGTCCACACACGATACGCAAAACTTTGGGTTGTGAGATTGCATCGGTTACGATCAGTTGTAAGAATGATCTTCGTCTTGTATAATATGCTCCTTATGTATACATGAGGATACGAAAGAGATCTTGTCTTGAAGTCATTAGGAAGACGACAATCGGTGTCATAGACAACGGCAGGGGGTGTTTTTTTCCAATTTGAAACCGCACAACAGTGCGTGACTTTGTTTCTAAAATGCGCAATCTTCCTCTATTTTTGTTCTTTCCTACTCTCTTCCAACTTTCTATGAGATGTGTACAGGTGTGGCACAACTGAGAATGTGATTAAATTTTTCATAATTGTCTATCATTACATTTGCTTCCGTTCGCAAAAGAAAATAAAATTTATGGTCTATTCTTTCTTTCTAATATTCATTTATTTGAAAAATGGATAATAGTTATCAAAAATTATTCAACTAGAAGATAAAGAAATAGATTAACTTGATATAATTGAAAATAAAAATAATAACATAAAAAGCAACATCTCTCGTTATGAATAAATTATCAATTTTTTATTCCTCCATTTAAAGATGGAAGAGGTCTGAGGCTCGCGCCAATATTTCATTGTCACCCATTTTCACCGTCTATTCAAATTGGGATGACCATATATACGCGCAGACCAGCGCGCTGATGCTCAACGATTTTTATTATCATATTCCTCGGATTTTTCATTTATTTACCACACTCACTCACGAAAGGTGTCCCTGACGGAAAAAAAAAGAAAAAAAGAAACGAATAAAGATAATTTAAAGTAGAGAAAAAAAATTCCTTCACCAGTTCTCCTGTACCATACTTATGCACACTTTTCTGTTGCATCTATACCAATATTCTACTCATTTGTCGGCGCCGTGTTTGCGCTCCTGCGATTTTTATCTCCATCCTATCGCACTTGGAATCATAAGTAAAAAAATTTTTGATCCTAAGCCAAATAACATTTACACAAATGACAAATTTTCTCACAACACTATTTCACCGTATTATTAATTACTATATGAATAAATTTTGTATTTCTCTTTCAGTTGTCCTATATATATGTGCACATATACATTGAATAAAAGAACATAATTAAGGTTTGAAGGTTTTATTTCACCGGGAAAAAAATGTTTCGTTACAAACTCATGACGGATTTACCCTCCTAAAAAATGATCGTGCGACCCCCGCGGTGTAGCAGATGCAACTTTTTCTGTGGGCCGCATACTAACACCCCTTCGCTATCCGCCCTCCTTATATTCACTATCGTACTCACTATCAACCAAATATCGTATAAGCACTATTGTGTTTTCGGGGTTGTATATTTCGTTACGAGTCACCCTCTTCTCTCTATTTTGTTCTTTCCTCAATCTTCTTCTTAGTTGAATTATTAGGACGTTGGTCAACGCGATCTATCGTCTCGATATATCCCGCATTTCTATATAAACAACCACCCATATATGTGCATTTATGATTTATTATGTAAGTTATGTCGGTACCTTGGCAAATAAATAATAATTTCATTTTCTATTACATTTTATCACGGTCTTCACGATCAATATATTTTTTTCAACTCTGTAAATAATTTGAGAATGCAGACACTGATTTGCATGGAAAAATAATCAAATTGAATTTTCTTAGATGTGTTTGAAAATATGCAAATTGCTGCTGCTTGCACGAAATATCATTCGTCAGACATTCCAAGTTGTTTATAGTCCTCCTTTCGGACATATTCCAACCCATTAGGGCCACAAGAATTATTTAACATATTTTACTGAGTGAATCACTATATTTTGCTTATCCTTCCAAGACTCTCTGATAATAACAATTCTATTCCCAGCGGAAGAAACTTCTTAATTTTCTTTCAAGAATAGAGCAACAATAGTTAGAGTGTTCACAATTAATGTCGGAGTATCTATATCGTCCCACCGGAAATGCGATTAATTAGTGAACAGAAAGGGTGCGCTGTAGTCGAATTGCAGATGAAACTGAATTGAATGAGTGCGGCATAGTGAAGTGGCAAGTTGTTCGAGCACTTATAAGCCACCAAGAGTAGACGGCGGGAAGTGCGCAGCTCCTCACACATATACAGTAGTAATATATAGTAATGCATTAACACAAATATATCCTTGCACAATCTAACTAATTTAACAAATATACACACATATATACTCTAATAAGTGAGACAATTGTACGTGAAATAAAATAATAACATAATAAATTACCTTAAATGATAATTAAATTTAATCTCAAAATAATATCTTCTTTTCGTATGGTACCGAAATTTTGTTTGACATACATATATATATATATTAAAGTTTAATTGTGACGACACGTTGACAGGGAGGTAACCTTTTGAGATTTCCATGATAAGGGTATCTTCATGTACTTACCCAGTCTCAATTAAGTTTTGTAATTAGAGAATTAACTTGAAACTGAGGATGCTGAAACCCGTTGGCGAGAGATGGGGCATCGCCATAGAGTGACATTGAATACAGTCCAGTCTGAGACAAACAAATTCACTAATATTCTTCTATATATATGTAGCCACATACGCATATACGTATATACACACAACGATTGGTTCCAATGGAATCTTGCTGATGGTGCGCGGTTCATAAAGTTTCACATTTACGACACAGTTGGATCGTAATATTCCAGATGACTCCATGATTATTATATCGTGACAGGATAACGATTATACAAGACGAAACCCAAAGAGAAATCACCACAGCTATTTTTTATTAATTTTTTAAATAGACTAGTAACTCTGCATTCATCTACATTTATTTTACTCATACTTTCATGAATATACATCTTAGAAGGATGCATATCCTGCTTTTATACATCAATGGCCGGAAATCCCTGAAAAAAATATCCTACAGGTACACATATAAGAAGAGTAAATTTATTAATCATAAAATATATACAAATAGTTGCGCAATCGAGATTTAAAAGCTGCAAAGTGATTTTCCTCCCAGCTTCCGCTGAAATACAACCGTGGCTATAAATAATAATACCATAGAAATATTTTGTCACCTTTATGACTTTGGCACTTTTTGTTCGATCGTAAATTCAGTGGCAAATATGGAGGCTCCCATCTTCTCTGGATACTTATTCTGGCCACCCCGCTCATCTCTTCAGTACACTCATAGCACCCAAATACACGCTGTGGAGAAATTGACTACCAACTTGTATTCTTGACCTTGGTCTCGTTTGCTCAACACATTTACCTGAACAATTTATACCATCTTCCTCATGGTATATATTCCAGTGGTTTTCCAACATGCAATGCGACCTCCCGAGTCATCGTAAAACTATCAAGAAACGATTAAAAAAAAATTGGAGAAAAATAGCCCTAATAATTCTGTTGCTTTCAAGGATGCACGCACCTCTGAGAAAGGAGAACATATAATGGAATGATGTGAATAGTATACTTGAATTTTACTCTTCAATATGTGATATGCACTCGAGTCTAAGATGGAGAAAAAAATTCTTGTGTATTATTCGAATATAACGGCAGATCTTCGCCATGATATAAGTTTACATTGATGTGTACGGGTTTTTCACCTTTCTTCAAAGGAGAATTTTTCAGCGATGTCACAAAGGAGAATTCTTCAGAGACAAACGAAATTTTCTCCCATGCAGAAATTTACCTAGACTATATCTGTATCACATGGCCAAAAATTCCTCACAAGTCCGAACTGTCCAAAATTATAGAAAAAATCGCAATAAATTGCAACTACAGAAGCCAATTTTTCATAAATATATATTTCTATATTTTTCTCAATAAGTTTCATGCTCTCTTCATATGTCTCGAAGTTGCCACATTTTTTTACTCCATCCATTCGTTGGAGGTCCCAACAAATATTTCATCAGTTTAGCCAACCAAAACCATGTGAAAAAGTATCACCTTAACTTGCGTTGACCATATTTCCTTTAAAGTACAGAAAAGATTCCATAACCCATGTAAACCTTGCGGCGAAACCGCCATATAACACCCGGAAAATCGTGGAGGGGGTCTAAACGCACAGAGGGGGTCGCCCTAATTCACTGTACCCGTTTCCGTCATGTGCCGAGCACACGACTTGGAAAAATAAATAAAGAACATGTACAAAAACGAAATATTTCATCAACGAAATAAACGAACGGCCCAATTCTAACATCTCCGTCGTAACACACAAACTTCAGTGTGAGTTATTTAATAATGGTTGTTTTTATCTTCAAGATGAAGAACCCAAAAAAACATCGCAATCGTCTTTATAAAAACAAAAAATAATTTACTTTCAACGACACGATGGAAGAAAAGTAATTGCTCGCGTGTGTAGTCAATAAACTCAACCAGTCTCGTAAATTTTTATTTCAAATGTCGTCACTTTTCCCGCGCACGTTACATATGGGGAATCCCTGTGGTGCTGTTGATCGTCTGCCATCTATAGATGGCGTGCGCGCACACTTATTGTCAATACGAGTTCCCGTCGTGAAATAATAAGGACATTTGACTCAAAACTTGTCATCCTTTTTCATGTATATGCGTGTCGTCGTCGACGTCGTCATGAAAAGAGAAATGGAAAAAGAAAAAAAGGTGAAAACGAAATAAGATAAGAATGAAAATGGAACTGAGATGGAAGTTTGTGCCTGAAGAGGAGGCGGAACGAATTTCTGTCGACCCAAACGAATCCATCAAAGGAGATGTAGTGACCTCCTTGCATGTGATGGTGGAAGAAAGAGACGAAAGTAAAGAGGGCGAGCAAGTAACCAACTTTTAAAGGCCATTATGGCAAAATGTTTGGCAGATGCGCGCGTGCATCACGTTTAGAATCATCCCGTGAAAATTCGAAAGCTCTCTTAGTCAAAAGTCGGTGACATACAAAAGAAAACTATATACGAAGACATTTTCATGTACTGCTAGTTGCCGTCGCCACATAAATAGTGACTTTTGAAAGTCTCCCGAAGATATAATGGCCAAATGTCAGGAAAGAAAAAAAGAGGGACCTAAACGTTGCTAAACCAACCAAGTTCTGGTGTTTTAAATGACAAACAAATGTTTGCTGGGTTATAACAAATGTTTTTTCGTCAATGTATCCGATGTTCAAACGGACAAAATAAATATTCCAGGGACATGATATTTGGAAACCAAAAGTTGAGATGTCATTATGAGGTAAATAGGATGAATTGAGTTTTATTCTTCACCCCGGGGTGGATATTTTTTTCTATGCAATTTCCACATTGTCGTTATGGCTTTTATGAATTCACATCACGGACTTTGCAGCAGGGGGTTGTATTAGAGTGCTTTTTTCTTTTAACCAAACATCAAAATATAAATATATAAAAAATATGTATAATAAATACACAGACGTTATACGGTTAATAAACGTTGAAAGAGTTTTCTTGTACACTTATAAGGTCTTGGAGTGACCCCTAAGTCGATTCGACCATCCATGCTCTGAAGCAAAAGTGATTTTCTATATGGCATTATATTGATAACATCTCACCTCCGTATACCTAATGCCATTCGCATGTTTGACGCTTGGGGTTTCGACAATAATCTTTATGGCAATCTCATACTATTATTATTAACTCTCCGGCCAATATAATAACAATAACTTATTCACATTTATTTTAATCATGTCAAAAAATATATGTATAAATAAATAAACGAGAATGAAATAAATGGTGCAAGGAATAAACATACATCGGCAATTAATGAATTAAATGTCAATTATTTTTGTAACGAATACCAATAAATTACCCATCGTCACGTCATTATAACTTACCAGCATGTGTTCACTTAATCATGATTGATAACAAAATAAACAACAAGAAACAAGTATTACCCAATGAGTTTTCATGAAATGAACTGTGTTCGAAACCAATCCGTGCTCGCAATGATGCTCTTGATGTGTGTGTAAATTGACAAGAAGTTTTTTGTATACACATGAACTTGTACAAATGTGCGCGCAACAAAATGTGTCGTGCAGCGCAATATAACGCATATAAAGTATATACTGAAATAAGGGGAGCGAGACGGAAACACTCATACACACGCGCATAGTTAATGGTGAATGTTCGCGTGTGTGTGTGCTTATGAGATGGATTCATAAAAAAAATATCGCGAGTGTTCGTGAACTCAACTCACAAAATGCGTGATTGGTTCGTTAAGCGTCATTCACAATCAAGCAATCATTATCATACCATTCATTTTTTGTTCTCCTCCACTCAAACAGGAGGCAAATGAAAAATGGTATTAATAATGATAAAATAGAATCATCAATATATAGCATAAAAAAATCAATTCAATTAACAAGAATTGTTCCCCTTTTATAATATTCATAGAAACTTCTATGAATTTGCACGAGTCCAAACACAAAAAGATGTAAAGTAATACGAATTTTCCATAAAAACAAAAATGATTGGATAGAGCGCAAAAAATAATATTAACATCCGGAAGGGAAGGAAACAAAAACAATTGGATCTAATTAGCGAAAATTTGTAGATGTTTCAAAACGTCGACAGATATTTCTTCGAGAAAACGAAGAAATTCATAAATAAACAAACAAATGAATGAATTATTTGAGCTCGGAGAATCAGAGATATCTCATCATTATATTCATCGTATCGATGCTAACAGATTATAAAGTCGTCCCAAAGAATAAATATATTACACCTGTATCTGTGTGGGTTGACCATTTTCTCACTCGCGTGCGTCCCAGTACCATCTCACTAACATATAACTATGTGTATATACTATTTGACTTCGTAGAGAGACCCCCTCAGGCCTCCTTCTACACCGGGCGTGACTCTGAAAACCACCAGCATCCAAACACCATTCTATCCTCCCCTCATATCCATATACACACATACAATCACTCTAGTGTATATACATATACATGTATGGTCCGGGTCTCGACTTTTGCTGCGTGCAGGGACCTAGTCTACCTGACTTATGGTGCCCAACATTCGGTATTATTTACGACTTAGAGGGGGCCTCAATACCCAAAAGAACTCTTCTCATCTCCTTACTCCCTCGCATTCTCATACTTCCTTCTTCTCTCATCCTCCACGACACATATACAATTGAATGACTTTGTTTGCCTGCAGAAACACGCTGTCCATTTTTTCTCTTCTTTTCGCAAAACCCGAGTGAAATCGACCGGAAGAAGAGATCTCTGTCTTCCTGTTTTTTTTCTTCTCTCCACATATTTTCTCAGTAAGGAAATAATAAAGAGAAAAACAACAAACTGTACTCTATAAATTAAACGGTGACTATTTATATATTTATTCAGTATTAAATTTCATTTTTTTCTTCCATGTCTATTATTTTTAGTATTCAATATATACGATTAATTGGAAATAATTTAGGGGTTGGATGTGGCAAAGAGTAAAGAAAGATGACTGTGAAAATAAGAAAAAATTTTTTTTACGACTGTTTCAGATATAGAAATGATTAATTGCGTGTCTCATATACTAAGAAATAGTGTGCGAGGTACGAAGAGAGAAAGGAAGAAATAAATTTATTAAATGGTTATCTCATGGCGACAAGTAATTATCCCAACGATTACTCGACATATAGAATTGTATGTATACATAACCCAATGGTATGTATATATCTCCTAATAAAAAACCCACAATATACTTCACCACTCGCCTACAAATATGTTGACGTTACAAACCAATAAAAAATAATACTCAATATCTACGTATATATAAATATCTATAGTGTTATATCACCGTTTTTTTATTCTAGGATAAAAATATATTTATATTCAAGAAACCATATTTTCCAAGCATTCATTGCTGATAATAAACGAGTTGGAAAGGGTTATAGGTACATGGTGAATGCTAACATGAGCCGAGTGAGGTTCTACAGTAGGGGGGAGCCCCGCGGAATCCTGAAAATGAGGGCCCATGGGCCTTGCAGGTATATAACGATCGGTCTCATCCCCGTCGGGAATATAAACTGTTTCTGGGAACGGAGAGTCGTATATCTTATAAGGCTTCTTCCCAACGACAATATATACACGTATCTATATATATATATATATATATATAATTTTCATGAATATATATACGTATACATTCGTGCATATACTTATATATGAACTAAGAGTAAAGTCACTCACCCACTCACCCAGTGGCCTCTGCCCCAACAATTACTTGGATGGAGTGAAACAAAATGAAGGAGGAATAAGCACATCATGAGGTTAGTACACACATGCTCCCCTTACTGCATTCTGAAAAAAATAATATATATACACACATGGATTTAACAGTAAAATTGGTTGATTACAATTGTAATTGGAGGATAAAACTGTGGACAATTCATATTAACGCCCTACAATGTTGAGCATGCAGGTATTGTGGTGCCATTTGAGCTATTTGGTATTAGCAATATTTGAGGGTGTGGGAATTTTCTTTCAGTTTTTTAATTTTATCTCCCTAAATTTTCCCAGAAAAAAATATAACAAAGGCGAAAGAAATGAGCACAAATGACTAAATTTGTGGGATAGAATTATTTGTAGTCGATATGAAAAAGATAAATAAGATGCGTCATGGAGTAGTAATATTTGGTATAAGGATGAAATATTGGAGTATTTTATCTAAGTGATCATTCTGTCTTTCTTTCCAGTGTTAGCAAAGAATTTTCTTGAGTCACACACAGCTATGTATGCATATAGATACATATGGAGACTGATACTTATCAGTGGATTTTGGGAGACAGCGTGTCTATCAAGAAGTGCGGTCACACCTTACTTCAGGACGCATATAAAAATTCTATTATATACAAATATCCATACACATTTATCTTACATCTACTATTTGTGCACTGCCATCGTATTGTGTTTATCTTTCTGTAAAAATCTGGACTTCGATAATAACAAGAAGCCGAAAAGAAAAGCTGATGCTTCGATTCGACAAGGGTGGATATTTGTGGAGAATTATTTTTCTTTATTTATTTCTTTTTTTTCCCTATGTGGAATAATTACATGATTATCAGTTATTTATCAACGAACCTTTGATCAACCGACTGGGACAAAAGATCAGCTCGTTCGCAATTATATCTCTGTTGAAATGAATACATCTACCTCTATTATAATCAAGCCACCTATTGGAACTATACTGGTGTGGCCGGACGGGGAGATTTGACAAGATACTGTTGCAATATCTCTCGTCCTTGCAAATATGATCGTGACGGTCACTTTCACCCCATATACACAAATTATTTTTATGCGTGACACTTGTCATTTTATTTTTTCTTCGGATGTTCTTCAGTTAAATAAAAAAAAAAATATTTTCAGCACATGTCTTTTATTATTCTGTTCTTTACCCATTTGAAAAAAAAAATTTAACACGAAGGAAAAATAGTTTGACCCTTTTTTATGAAACCAATAACCCTAAGAGAAACAACTCGAATTTTTTTCTCTAATACTGACAAAAAAATCATATAGTTGAAAATTTTTGTAACTTTTTGGGCATGCGTGTCGTTTTTTGTCGTTAACGAGAGAGTGAGAATAAAAAATAAAAAATCGAAGATACTGTCATAAATTACGAAGTAGGTAATAGAAGAATTAGAGTTTGCTGGTAGATGTCATGCAGCCAGGCGAAAAAAAATATAGCAAAAAAGAAGAATATATAGTATGTAGGGTAAAACCTTTTCCATTTCCAAACAGTAAAAAATTCCGACGGACTTCCATACATGATGCATCTAACTTGGGCATATTTTTATTGATGTCTACACAAATTATCAAAGTTTATTGTGAATAATTCAATTTCCCAATTTTAACATACCTCATAGTCTAATAATGATCCTTCAAATTTTATAATTGCATGATAATGATTGATTGAAGACCCATGACAGAAAAGTAAAAATAACAATATGGTCTTCAAATATCTCAATTTCTCTCAAAGAATTTTGGAATACAGTTTGAAATCTTTTCCCAATTTCCTTGAATACCAAAATATGTTGACCGTTTCCCGTCGAATGTCTAAATTATAACAAATTTTCTGAGACCTACCACGCGCCTGACTCCTTCTCTCTCATCACTTTCGTACGAACGAAGTAGTGTCAGTTTCCTCTTTCAACATCCACCATTAAAAAGAAAACATGTGAAAGAGGAAGATGGCAAGAGATACATACACATACATGAATGTATAACAGTTTTGTGCGCCTTCTTGTGTATTATGTGGCTGTTAAAACGATAAATTGACTTGGGCTATATTCTTTGTAATTTTCTGGAACCCCTGTGTGGGTCCCAAACATGAGTAAACCCCAAGAAAAAAAATCATTGGACGATATATAACTCGAGTAGGTGGGCAGGAAATTTTCACCAGAGGTGAAAAGTCAAAGGAATTGACCTTTTTTCTCTTATTATGATTTTTTTCCTTTCATTTTCTCCAATAGAATTCGTAACACCCACACCTGCGCCCCACATCATACACCCTATGAGCAATGTGACTGCGTGCCGGTCGCGTCATCGCCCCAATATATATAAAAATGAAGATCACGAGGGAGAAGAGAAGAATTTTCAACAAAATACAATGTGGAAGAACTTTGACACAGCCAAATTTAAAAGATTATTGTGGTGCTATAAATGTATGGGGAGGAAATAGACGACTTCATCTCAATGACCATTTCCTACCGAAATAAAAACATACATCTATGTATATGCATATAATAAACCACCCAGGATGCCAAAATTGTGTGTTGAATCAACGGATTTGTGTTTGGGTAGTGATGTTTAATGGTCGTGAAGTTCCAATGATTTCATTCATCACAGGAAAATTTTCATATGCATATACATAAAGTGAAATTCGAGCTCTCAATACCTATTTCCCCTGGGTGAGCGAGAAGCGAGCCGAGGTACTATGAATTCTCTAGTCCATTTGTATAGAATGGGGTTTGTTCCGGAAATGTTAGTGTTGGCAAAAGAGACCGCACTGATTTGACATTGGATGATTGAAAAGAGAAAATTGGTGGAGTTGACTTTGATTAATACTCTTCTATACATATTGTCCTCTTTTCTAACGATTGAATGATTTTAAACAACTCTGATAAATGTATTATTCAATCAGTGGATGGATATGACAAGATGACAGTGAAGAATTTTCATATTATTCCAATAAAATTGAATGGGGACATGGAGAGCACATGCGCTCCGGATGTTCACCATGCGAAAATAAAAACTGTGACATTCAAAGGGTTAGGAGTCACGTGCTATTTTCCAAAGTTGTAAAATACTTTCACCTACTACAAAACTACTTTGAGAGAAATTTGTTCCAGACGTTCAAATTGTCTTTCCCTTTCCTTCTACTCCAACATCATAAATGTGAGTATAGATATACTAATAAATTCAAATGGTAAATGACAGTTTACAATTCTCAAAGTGACAATTCGAAAAAGTATATAGAAAAATCCCCAAAAGTCACAATCGAAAGAAAAAAATGAAGAGAAAAAAAAAATCAGTTGAGATTTCTCTTAGAGGGAATAACATTGGCATTTTATGTATAAAAGAATAAGAAAGAAATCGTAAATCATTGTTGAAGGGAAATCCTACAGCAAACCACTACTGGCCGTAAACTTTTACGGTGTTTGGTCCTAATAATAAAGCTTCGCCTGGTATTTTTGAATATATATTTTTGTATACCTTGCGTCTCGTACTCGCTCACTTTTATTGCATTCTCACTTGTTTGGTCTCTTTCAGATAATGCAAGAGGGTTATATATACCAATGAGAAGTGAAACTTGCTGGCGATTGGATCTATTTTCTATATATGATACGCCCATGCCATCGCATCATGCAGACCTAGTGTTGAAAGTGATAAGTGTTTTTTTTCTATCGTGCAATAAATTGTTTTCGTTTTTTATATTTATTATTTTGTTAGTCCCTTCACTCTCACTTTCTTTTACCCTTCGTATATATGTCACGATTTTCTTGGCACACACAGCATCCTTGCAAACCACCCGCAGTGTGAATTATCTCTTATCAAAAGATAACAAAGTACTGTATGTGTCACAAATTAATTTATTAGATCCAACTCCTCTTCCTTCAATTTCTGTCACATTGTTAATAATCTCCAATTTTCAATCACTCGTTATGTTCTTTCACTCATTATCAATAAAATCTAATTCTACTTACATGTACAATCTATATAAAAAAAAAACAAAAAAAAATTTTAGAACATTGAATTAGAGATTATTAAGTGATTTAATCAAAAATTTTGATGAGTACAAATTTGTTTGCATGAAAAAGTGACATTACAGTACTCGCACACTGTCCGAACTAAATCATGTTGCCGTATGGAAGTTTAGAAAACATAAGAAGGCACCCCCCGGTGATGAAAAAAACATTAGTTCATTTGTCTCATTCGTTCGCGTTGACTTTGAACCATATACCGAAATATATATATGTGTAAATATATACGAAGCTTGGGCCTTCTTTAAAAGTTGACCCTCGCGCGCGCGAGCGATATATTAATCCCACGCATCGAATCCGAAGCACTGCGGGATACACCGAGCGACATGTGTTCTCCCCGGGTTCAAACCGATCTTTTTCCTTCCTCCTTCAGATCATATATATATATATATGAAACCCTCTTCTCTATCTGCATATATGCCTATACGTGTCTTTCGTTGTATATTCATCCTTGTTTCTGACTGTTCATTTACTCACTCCCTCACTCTCTTCCCATATCAAAATCATTCCTTTCCTCACCTCATACTGCGCCTTTTTATATGCTCCTGTCGATGTTCAAATTGGCCAAAGGCACTACACCCTCGCGTGCCAGATGGAATTTTTATGTTCTCCAAACACAAAAGTGTTATTTACAAATGAAAATAGAGAAGTAGACAAAAAGGAGAATAATTGCGGTAAAAAATCACAAATAAAAAGAAAATCAATTTTTTAAATCGATCTTTCACGTCTCCATCTAACAAAGATATATATTTCAGAGAAAAAAAAAAAAAAACATCGGGTCGTTCTCCACAATTTATACCAGCCCGGAATACTTTTATTGGCCAAAAATTATCATCTTGTGATTCTTTCTTACTTCAAAATGTCGTTAACAACCATTAGTGCACTACTGTGAAAATTTCTGTGGTATTCATACCGGGGTAATAGCAAAACCTTATATAAATCTAATCCTTGTTATTTGAAGTCTAATCTCTCCCTACATTTCCAAAACAAATTTAAATCTGTGTATGCCACACGAAAGAAAAATTAATTTCTCAGTGATTTATATCTATTTTTGTTTGTATTATTTGATACGATTCTTTTCCCCTTTCCTTTTTCATTTCTCCATGGTGAATTTCGATGATTAATTTTATTTATGTCATCCGGTAGCGTGTATATATATAATACCGAGAGACTTTGATGAAGTAGAAGAAAGTTAGAATAGAAAAGAACCCGGCACGATCTCATCCCTTACGCATAATATAAGACACAATCACATTCTTCACACTGCGATCAAAGCAAGCGTATACATATGATAGCTGGTCACTTTTTTTTCAGAGAATTGTGTACACTCATATGACACTTTACATGTTATGTTATAATAAATGTTTAGCAATATACAATAATAAGCCTATCAGTCACATGAGGTCATCACACGGGAGTTTGTGTGAATTTTATATATGTTGGGAACAATAAATACATATAACACGAAAAAAAAAAACTCAAGAAGGTCGAAAAGAGAGTGGGACAAGCATATGTATATTTGTGTACGTGTGTATATATAATATGGAAAAGAGTCTCCATCTCCAGCATTCAACTCGCCGGATTTATGGCGCGTCCACTCATTCATAAAAATATTATTCATATTTAGAATGTCTAGACGCGGAGACTTTTGGAGAACTGTGCGCAGGCCATATTCTATATTATTTCTTTTATTTTTGATATTATAATTATTTTCATCTTTTTTTTTCGTATCTTTTTATCCCGCCTTATTTTTTCCACAATTTCATTTTCATTATTGCCGATCTCTTATCTTAATCTATTGATCACTTCCATATACCTATAAACATTATTAAATATTAAAAATTTTTGTTATTTTATATTCAAGAGTGTCTCAAGAGCATCCTAATTATATGAGTGAGCAAGGATGTATGTGTGCGCTTCGTGCGTCTGTGTGTTCATCGAAATTATTGACATTTTTGTGTGACAATTAAGTTTTAAAGAATGAAGAGAAGGAAATATATATATTATGATTTCTCGTGTTTTTTTATTTTTTTTCATCCTTTCTCTCCTTTTTTTTCCTCGAAGACACACATTCTTGCCATCGTTATATTTCATATGAATATAATTTATGCATTGTGGAGATACACCCGATTATTTCACAAGATAGAGGCTGGCGCGCGCGAGTGGGACGTGAAAATTATGAACTGCCGTACAGCCAACAGCAAAATCCATTCCTGCAGTGTCTTGAAATTTTCATATGAATTCACGTGAATATGCTAACAAAACCAGAATTGCATTATCGTTATACTTTTGTCTGGGACATTTCTCGCCCTCTATATACGGTACACACGAATATACATATATATATATATATATATATATATATATATATATATTTGTTTGCTCCCTCTTGCGCATGATGGCGTCTCTTGTCGAGTCGCCCACGCTTTACATCTTGATTCGCAACTTTTGGCGTCATAAATAATATCACGAGAAGGTACAAATATACTGTATGGTGCATTTTATCGCGTTCCCTCGCACATTTCGAGTGAAAATTTAATGTTCGGGCAGTTGTGAAAAAAAAAATTCTTGAATTTTGTACAACTGATAAAATTTAACCGTTTTAATGTTTTGATTTCATTTTCTATATTCATTTTTTCCTGAACATATATATTTTGTCTAATATGAACGAGGCTGTGCGGAACTCAGGAACGCGGTTTTTTCTCGGTTTGTTCGCGATACGGGGGGTACAAACGTTGAAGCATATTGGGGTGGCACTGAGGATCACCCGCGTGTGCTTCTATATAACGCATATGAACGTTCTGCGACGGTGGCCAGGAAAAAAAAAATATATATATATATATATGGCCCACATATATTGTATATGTGTGGATATATATGCACCTTTAAACTGTGCCTATTGCACGCCTGGGCATCCCTATTGGTATGAATAAAAGCAAGATGGGGGGTCCCACACTGGGAGGCAAGCAACTTGGGAACACGAGTGCCAAATGCGTAATGATCGCTAAACGAAAAACTCCTGTGTCACCCTGATAAATATATATATATATATATATATATATATATATATGAAGGTATATAACTCTCCCTTTATACCTTATATATTCCAATTTGATAAAAATATTGAGGGCACAGATGATGAAATTAATAATAAAGATATTCGTAGGTAGCAAAGTTCCCGTATGGAACCTATGTTAACAATGCAGGAAATAACTAAATATTTTCATCCAATTTAGTAAATCCTCAATTTTAGTTTTATACTTGTGTGTGCGTGTGCGTATGAAAATGCATATTTGTGGAGTAAAAATTGGTGAGATGTTGATTTTCTTGAATATAATATTTTCCATTGAATATATATTTATTCCACACCATCGGTAACTTTGCTTCGGGTTCATGTACATTTATATGTATATTTGAAAAGACTTTGGGGGTCACCAGGTGCTCGTACGATTGCAGGGTTGTTTGTGATCAACGGTCTATGTGTGCAGGCTAGCAATTCTGAGTATATTAAAAAAAAAAAAATAAAAATACCGTCGAGTTGCTCGCGAAATTACAGAGCGGGCGCGATGATGCCTCCCAGGGCGCATTTAAGAGCGAGGGCATTCAGTAGTCGTTGACGCGCGGAACCCCAGCGGCTATTTGTACCCTCTCTCGCTCACTCTCCCTTCATCCATACGTGTATATCCTTTCACGACAATGCGCGGACCCCCGGTGGAACGCGAAGAAGAGCGTTCCGTGGGGGGTCGCCGAGTGTTCCGCTGTGGCGTTTGATGACGACGCGCGCGCGCGTGCGTATGCGTCAATGTGACTCTATTGCTGCATTAGCGTGTTAGTATATTCACATATAGTTGAATGATAACACGAGAAATGAATGAAAATTTAATTATTTGAAGACGTAGATTAATTTAATCGATCCTCTCCTGAAATAGATCGATTATGAACTAAAACCAAGCTTACATCATTCGAGCTCTTCACATAAACAACACGATCACAAAGTATGTCTAACCGCCCCACAAAATGTTACATTTTATGATATGCCGTCATACACGAAGTATTTTATGTGGTGTTGCTCCATTCTACTTTGATATTTTTTAGTATTTTTTTATTTTTTGTTACCATTACGCTGGAATGAATAAAGTTGAATAGTAGTAGGGCACGATTACTGCATTTGTCAATATATTGTTAATGGTTCGTCGACACGTTCCATCATGAAGGCACTCAAGAAACACCCGAAAGTTCAAAAGCGTGTAAATCCTTTCCTTTCATTTATTTCTTTATTCCCTTTTTTTTTCTCATTTGCCACCAACATCAACACACAAGTGTACTTGAACCTCTAACTTTGTCGCGCGCACTCTCGACTCTTCGTTCGCTCAACGAGTATAAGGCTGCCAGATGTTTTGCACAACGAGCTGGCTTTGACTCTCTTGTCGGCACGCGCTTAGCACGCTTTATTTCCCCAAAACACTTTTTATAACGATAAAATATCCGAAAAAGAAAAAAAAAATAGCAGGTAAGATAAAATATAATTTTTCTCAATGTAATCTGCTCCACAAAATAACAGTCTGTTGATTTTTTTATGATTGAATGACTAATTAAAAATAATAACTATGAATAGAGTGTCATTTATTCATGCATATCATCGATTAATCTTCCAAGTTATAATGAAAAAAGAAGAGAAAAAATATTTTGGGAGGTCGATCGTCTCGTTTGGTTGGCGCATCGATGATCATAAAAAAGAAACTCGTTCAGCAAAACTCATCTGCTTCTTCATCGTTCAACAATAACCCTGCGATACACAATGATACGCCCTATTCTCTTTTACATCTTTCACTCTGTGTGAGCATCATCATCACGACCCTCTCACTCTCTCACTATCTATTTCTCATTCCAAATGCATCAAGAAGGTGGTCCCCATCCGATAAACACCATGAATATTTCAGTCGTCAACATATACAATGATAATCACAAACGTACCGCTATTAAAAATTTGAAAAATGAAGAGAAAAAAAATTCATTTTTTCAATTTTCATAATTTTATATGATTATATTCATTCATATACTTATATAAATTGAGATAAACGATATATATTCAAATTAAATGATAAAATATAATATAATGAGAATATTAGTGTCAATTTGTTTGCCCTTGAGGATTAGACGATGAAATAAAATTGTCAATAAAATTGGGGATTAGCCATATGTGGTGTTTGTTGGGCTTTGTCACATTTGTATATCCATATTTATCTATATACTTCACACAGACATTGGCGTAATCATAAAGTCACAGTATTCACGAGCGTGTCATTCGCGCGGGCGCACGCGCGGTACATCTTTTTTGGTAGATTTAAATACACTCTTCTTCGTCGCCTCTTTTCTGTCCTGCTACGCCGACTGTCGGCAAGTCCTCAGGGGCCAATGCCGCGCCAAGTCACGCCACCCGTCGTGCTCGTTGTCATTACCTCACAGTATATCCTTTCAGATATATTTAATATACATACATATGTATATTTATATATGTATATATACGTATGAGTATATAAATAAATTTGTGTGCACTTTCTGGTGCATTCATTGCACTCCCATGCACACTTGTCAACCAAGAATTAATATCGAATTACTTCACCTATACATTCCAATTTAATTACATGTAATTTTTCTTGTTAATGAAATGCTGATATCATGAACTAAAAGTCTGATTCATCAGTTGTCTCAATTGCATGGAAGCAGTTCATAAATTATTCATTAAATAAAGCCTTAACATTTCGAGAAAATGTCTCAAAGACATTTCTTGAACGTCATTAAATTTTCTTCTACATTTCGGACAGAAGAAATGAAAGACTTCGCGTATGTAACATGTCTATTGACATATATATGCGGATGTCATAACTACATACATATGAGAGTCGATTGTTAAAGTCCCGCCCAGACCACACGCTCCACCAATGACTGAATTCAAACACACGCACGTTGTTTCCTTTTCGTTTTTTATTCTTTAACGGTCCTGAGCATGTATAGACACACACAAACACAAAAACACACACCCATATATAAATATACATACACACACGTACATCCATGTAGTTGTCTTGTCGCAACGCCATCTTCTAAGTCCATCGGACATGACTGTCAGTGGATTTTTATTGATTGTCGCTGAACGACAAATTGAACTGTTTTCATTAAGGAAATAAACAATTTTTCCGTTTGTACCAGAAAAAAACGACTTATTCTCTCTACGTGTTCTTTCATTTGAATTAATTTGAAAAAAATAAGGGAGATATGTATTTAACGGTCTTACCGTACACATATTGCTCCGTTATATTCATTCAATTGTTATAAGTCAAATGTGAATTGAATATAGAAGAAAAAGATGAAGAAAAAATTTATATGAATGAACCTGCAGGATCGTGAGAAAATTGTGGAGTCTATAATTTCGACTTCCGTTCACATAAAAATATATGTGTAAGAGATCACAATAAGGTGGTGCAATTTGAACTATAGAGAATTTAAGAGGGGAGTGACGTACATACCCCCAGCGAACATGGAACCATATATATTGTAAACTTCAGCACCTGGAGAAGTGCGACGAGATTCCGCGACACAGGACGTCAGTGTAACCCGACGCCATCGGGATATTCGCAGGTGCTTCTCATTTGTTCAACTCGTAGAGTCCCCGTGGTGAACAATGAGAGAATAAGAGAGAAGAAGGAAGAGTGAGCACACCCTTTAAACGTCTAAAATGTCTCAATATATCTCTATCGCACTCTCATATGGAGTCATTCTCTTTTTTTTTTCTTTCTTCTCTTTATCTTTGACCTCGACTTTTGATGATGGTGAATCGAGATCAACCTTTGTCCATGTCGCAGGGAGTCCATGTATACGTTGTATAATAGACGATTTTACGTCTCGAGTCACTCAACGACTTTGTTTGCATTCTTCAAACGTACTATTGAGCACGTGCGACCGAAAGTATTTATATATACGTTATATAATATTAATACAATATAATAGTACGTTTAGTACGTTGATGGAGCAAATAAGAGGTTGGTATTTTCGTATAAAATTTATACTGAAAAATTATGTTAAAATCTTGCCAACAGAATTTTAAATCCCTCTCTCTATTGAGTATTTTGTTTATCTTTAATTTTTTCCAATCCCTATCAATAATATTGATCTATCTTCTTGTAATTTTGAAATTATGTTGAATAAACACGGAAATGTTCGTATTGATATCAGACTTGGCTTTCGATTTGTGAACAAATTTCAATTACAATCATGAAATTTCATTTCGGTAATTTGTTGTCTTAATAACTATGAATGCCTTTTCTACTTGACTTGCATCCACGTTCCAGTGAAACACAAAAATGTATGTGTTTATATGAGTATGATATTAAATGCAACGAATATACTTGTCAAGGCGTGGTGTGGGGTGGCGCAAGCCCGCAGAGAGAGAACGTCAAACCCCTAGAGGTCTCTCACTCGCGTTATACACACACACATATAGGTGGTATGGGGGAACATGCCGCTTTCTCACCATGGGACATCATGCTCCATACGCCTCAGGGTGCAAAACCAACCATGGCCCACCATGCTTAATAACTCCGTATTAGCTTTGTCGCGGTTATTTCAAAAGGACTACTCTCAATTCCACGTCTACAAGTATGTGTGCACATTTATGTCCCTCTGTTTGCTCCCTTCCTCATTCTTCACTTTATTCCATTCCCATTTCTAACCGTTTCACTACCGGAGGTCATCGTGCAATTTGTACATCATACATCGGAGCTCAACTCTACACATTACTATCTCATAAATTAATTTCACTTCTAAGACAAACCAACTATTCATTAGTTTATCCCTATTTCACTTCAAAATGAACAATTAATTCAATTCGAATCTAATATTACTCATACGTTACTCATTCATTCTACAGCTGAATATATATTCATACTCATTAATTTGAAAGAAATAATGACCAGATTTTCATTTGTTGAGCCATATTCAATGGAAATTTCTCGAGGGAGTCATCTAGGAAAATTAGGGCGGAGCATTATTCGCATTGTTATAATTGATTCTGGTGAAAAATCATTGTCAGCAGGGATTACAACTATGTCAAGGGATTATGGGATACATTCATACAACTGTGAAGAAAAAGAGCGGCTGAAAATACTATCAAGAAAAATAATTCATTATATAAAACATAAATGGAAGAAGGCGAAGAAGAAAGAGAGAAAGAACGAAAAGATTATTCCCCCAAGTCAATTGTTATTCAATATATTGTGGATGGTTTGTGAACCAAGAGTAATTATATTCCACTAGGGAAAATATATATCGGAATGTATTGTGTATAGCAAGTCGTTGATGGGTCATCGCCTGCCGAATTCTCAAAGTCTATTTCTTCCTCACATATCCCTCCTCTTTCTTATATTCTCTTTATTGAGTACTCCTTCTTCATATTCTCTTTTCTCGGGCCCCTCAACCCCATAGTGATTTATGGATCTTTGCCTGAGGGAGAAATGAAACGACGTGGACGTCGACTTACTACCATACGTCATCGGTGAAAATAATAATAATATTAATAATAATAATAAGAAAAGAATAAGAAAAAGAAACGGAGAAAGAAGAAATACATCATCATCGCGGGAATAATAATATTGAAGGTGCGGCACTACCAACTAAATGAAAAATTTATTTGGTGTATCTAACTATTTTTTTTTCTTCTTCGAACACAATAATAAATGGTTTTCCAATAAAATATTGAATGACTGTGAAATACAGTTATCTATTATAGCCACATGAATGTGGGGAGTGACTAACGAAAAGGAAAATAAATATTTCATTTCGTGACGATTAATTGAATATGTCAAGTCTACTTTATCACATTAGTAATTATTACCAGGACAACATCGCAATTCCTTCAGAAAATTTCTCAGCGTGAGACAATAATATTTAGAATAAAGATAATATTACAAAATTTGAAGATAAAGACGATGATAAACAAGTAGGATTCGTCTTGCTTACTCCATGGCTAGTAAGACGAAAAGTATGACGAAAAGTGAGACAAATTCTTATCGGAAAGTTAAAAACGAAAGATTAGCGCAATTATTATCGAGCTGTTTGTCGTCTAGTAATAGTGGACCGTAAAAGCTATATAGACATAGATGTTATATGAATAAGAAGTGACTGAAAAGGAGAGATGGAGGGAAAGAAACAGAGTGGAGGAGAGGAGAGGAGAGGGTGAAATAAGAAAGGAGACAGAAAATAAAGGTGAACGTGCAGGCATATGCTCATATATCCCCATACAAGAATCATATATGAAATAAAAGTAAAATAAAATCGGTAAAATATGTGAGTAATAAAAGTGGACAATGGAGGAGCAAATTAATATTAAGGTGAGTCCCAAAAGTGGTGGTTGAAGAGGAGGTATACGTATACATGGTTGTTTCGGCGTAAGAAAGAGTGAGAGAATATATCTAAGACGAAAAAAAGAGTTAGAGAGAATGAAAAGTGGCGAGATAGAATGGAGGAGGTGGTCGAGATGAGATTCAAGTATATAGGGACAGTAATTTATCAAGCGTAGATAGGGATCACTGTGGTCGCGTGTGTTCATTTGAAAATGTTTTGTCCAATTTTTAAAAATCATTCCGAGCGGTCAATAAAGTTTGAATTTGAATTGGTATTAAATAAAAATACCAAGGAAACAATGCAAACAATATCGTCTTGACTGAATTTCATTTTTAATTGAATTACTTCACGCTCATTTCTCTATTTAACTTTCAAATCGCAAAATAGATATTTTATTCAATATTGACTTGTGGTATATATAGGTGTGCGTGTGTGTATGTACACATGCGTGTTGGACAATATTTAATCGACCCCGAATTTTGAGAGCGCGGCCAAAAATGCCAGACATACCAGCGGGCGCGCGCCTAGACGCCGCCCGGACGATACACAAGATGCAGCGGTAAAGAAAAGAAAAAATTGGAATGAGAAAAAAACCTGCATTTTCATGAGAAACATAAATGAATTGAGAGTGAAATAAGTAAGGGCAGGCGTTACGAAAGATTATCCGACAGGATTGAGGAGAAAAACATTGAATTAAAGTGATGAAGTCTCTCAGAAATTGAACCGCAATATGCATTTGAACTTTTTCTCATACTTGACTGCTATGTCAGAGTAAAATACCTCATATATATACGACATTAAAATTTCATCGCGTGTCGCAGGTAAATCCAGGGTAGAGGCAAAACGTCATCCAGTTATCAGAATGTCAGAAAAGGAATGAAAAAATTAAATGAAAGAAAAAAATAGAATCTGTATCGTTACATGTCGTTAATAAATTGATAATTCATTCACAGAACAAGCCAACATATTACGCGCGTCAACACAAACTCGCCACCCGCTTCTACCTGCATATACATTCGAGCTTTCTCATTTCTGCACACACGGCAGACATATTGAATACGCGTCTCATGCGATAGAAGAAGAGTGGAGATCGCGAGAGCGCACATCGCGTTGCTATTCGCTCTCATAAATCTCACGTATTTGGCGGCGCAGTGCGCGGAGCAACGGCATGACGGGTTTTCTAACGATATATTCTGATATAATTAAAACAATAAATAAGATGGCGTCCCACCGCGAGCGCCAGGGGTCGAAACTCACTCCGCGGGAATTACGTGCAACCTATAACCGAATATACACGCGTTCGCGCGTGCGTTTATATATATATTTTCTTCTTGCTTTCGTGGGTAGCCCCCAAAAATCAAGGAGAGCGCTTCCTTTCACGTTTCTTTCCTTTTTGCCCTGGTTCTTCATCTTGACGTTTCCATATATACCGACATGAAATGACCAGCGAGCAAATCAAAATGTCAAACTCCAAAAAATCTTCAAATGCGACAGACAAAAACTCATATTTCCATACAAAAAATGCTTTGGAACTACAAATGATTTTGAGCAGAGAGAGAAAAATAAAAGAGAGATATGAGAGTGGCTTCGAATGTATATAGAGGCGGAGTCCATAGCTTAATTGCCAGTTAAACAGGAGTCCTTCGCCCGCCTACTAAAATATAACCCATCATAATAATCCTCTTCTACTCCCCATCACTTTGTTGCCATCCTTTTAATTTTTGACCTTTTTTTTCC
Organism: Meteorus cinctellus; assembly: GCA_030523045.1. NCBI lineage: Eukaryota > Metazoa > Arthropoda > Insecta > Hymenoptera > Braconidae > Meteorus > Meteorus cinctellus. The sequence goes on along the minus strand of JAPYZF010000078.1, from coordinate 508,088 downwards.
CTTCATCATCTGACTCTCTGATATTCCTATGTAAACCCATCCGCAAACGGTGGCCGAATCTCCATTTCGCGTTTCATTCCGGCCACTGGTAAATTACACGTTCGTTTCAACGTCCGATTATCCCGCCCTTATATATCACATCATTTGAAGAGAAAAAAAAAATATTGAAAAGTCTGATGTATAATTCATAACCTGCATTTTTTAATTCTATTTTCAAAACAAGACAATAAGACATATCGTCCCAATGGGTGATAATGAATACGAAAAGTAAATAGGGGTTGTTACTTAATCGAGCATAACCACTTATACATAAAGACATTGCCACTATCGAGTCTATATTTGGTAACATCCATACATGTATTCATGGGGGTTGGAAACAGTGAGTGGTAACAATTGCCTGTAATCGAGTAATGTCCCCTACATATATATATAACAGTATCATACATACGGGGAATTAAATTTCATCATTGCTAACGAGGTTAGTTTCATCAGGATATTGGGAGTATATTCAATAGAATATGGAGAAAAGTCGTTAGGCCATTGAGAACAAAGTGATTAGTGGAAAAAAATGGTCGGATGTTCATTGCTCCAACACACTATCTGTCGATCAATTTTTAGATTATTTCTATCGCTTTATATCATCTCAACACACACTTGTACACTTATGAGAAAATACTAAGCGAAAAGAACATAATTTCTCAATTTTCCTCTCAGAAAAATAATTTGTGATTCATTTATGAATGTGCAGCTGGAGCATAACCGGAAGAAAAATATTGTTCCCGAAAATTATCCTGGGAAATTTTAGAGATAGAAATAGAAATGAAGTGTCCACAGTTCCATCTTTTTTTGTTTTATTTATGAAAAATATGATTCCTTTGGAATTAGATCGTTATAATCTACCTAAATTGAAATCCTGGCGTGAACTTGTGACAGTTGACCTGCATATATATACATGGAAATTTCTCTTGAATGCTGGATTGGATGCGAAAGAGACGAAAAAGAAAAAACTTTTCTAATCACAAAGTAATTACACAAGCAACGAGAATTGTGTCTGTTAATTCTCTTTTATTTAGTTATTTTTTAATTCCACCAAGCTCTTTTTCTGTGCTAAATGAAGAAAAATATGTGTGTGTCATATAAAAGGGCGGTGTGTGTGTATATAAATATTGCTCGCTTGTGATTTTGTGCACGAGGACATACAGCAGCAAATGGGAAATACGTATATGCAAGTATATCCTTGTCTTGCTATATATGGCTGGCGTCTGGTAGTTGTGATATACGTCTGGTTATAAATTAATAAAAGCACGCTCAACCACCGCGTTACACGCCGCAATGCGAGCTGTTAATTTTTGGTTCGCATGCCGAGCAGTGCCCGCAGCGCCACAGCCAACGAGTTCATGTAATTAAAGAAAGCGCCCGCAACTTCTGATCTTATATATCAGTTCACTTGACTTTTGGTCTTTTCTCCCACTCTATTCTACACTCTTTATCAACCCGTCCACTTCTACTTGTAATTACTCCACAGTCTTGATTAAATATGCACCGCATGTTTTCCCAAGTCATATCTCTAATTGTCGAGATGAATTCAGGATTATTATCATGTAGGAATAAATCGAAATTTATGTCTGCATGAAAAATGTTTGCATGTCAATACATATTTAACAATGAATTAGAGTTATAGATCAAAAGATCATTCTTGGAATGATGTTCTAATTGAAAAACAAATATCAATAGGCATTGTAAGAACTCCTCAATTTGTTCTCAAGTCTGGGATAGCAAGTTGGAGAAAATTGAATTAATAAAAAATGTAACCTATTCCCCAATTCCCTCTTGGATATAAAACAACTGTAAAGGTGTGTTGTAAAACACAATCACGTGTGCTTAACCATGAGATTAGTCAAAATGGCATCAGAACTTGTACAAGGACGATTAGGATGCACATATTTGATTCCCAAGAAAAATTATAAGATCATCATCCTACGCGGCATATAAATCAATGAAAAAAATAAAAATACTTTCCATTGAAGTACAAATGGAATACTATGTACATAATTAAATGAAATATACGTATATATCTATCTCATTTCTGTCTATTCCACGATAACTATTATTATTAATTTCCACAGCTAAATTCCCTAATTGTTTTTTATTTCAATTAATGGCACAGCATGCATGCGGTTACTTATCTCCATTTTCCTTTCGGGAATTAGTACGTTAATAAACCGTTATTTATTAACGTGAAACGCACCATGTGAGTATAAAAAAAAGAAGAGAAAAAGAGGAAATAATATAACGAAAAAAAAAAAAAAGTTTCATTCATTCTTTGCTACATACTGCGTCTTATTCAACGTCTTAGAGTTGACGCCACATATGGATCGGAAAAGAAGTGAATGAATAAATAAATAAAAGTATAACATGAAGAAAGCCAGAAGCAGATTTTACGCGGATGAATTTCTAATCGCTGCAAATCCAATCTCGCGCCTTGCTTGTCCCCAATCTAACCCCGCGGGAGCCTCTACACATATATACGTACTCACATAGTTCCTATTCAATAGCCGAGAGAGGGAGACCTTTTTTGTCATATGTATCAAGAAGAACACCCCATGTCGCTATTTAATGTCACATCGCATGCGATGCAAAATGGTGGAAAATCGGTCATGGATTAAAGTGATATGTGTGCGCCGGGGCACTGACGACGAATAAGCGACCCTTTCATAGAATATATTTATGGTGGAACAAAAAAAAATTACGCGTTTTATATTATACCTGGATTATACGCGTGACAACTCAACTAACAGGACAATTGTATAATCTCTGTTTCGTATTTTAGTGTCTTGTTATTATTATTCTTTTTATTATTGTTAATAGTTTTTTTCTTCTCCATCTTAATCTATAATATTTTTTTCAAATTCATTGTGTGGCTTCCCCAGCTATTGTCTGACCTCTGTTATCCAATACTGGAAGCCCATATCACAAATTCTTGAATTTGCTTTGTAAAGTATAACCATTAAATAGCACAATGTTATATATTGATGGAAAAAATACTATCTGTTCATTTCTATCATTCGAGATGTTAACGTTTGCGAATGAATATTGTGTGAAGCAAACTGATCGACAGAAACTCCAGCGGGTAAGGGCTTTTTGAAGCTGTGAATGTACAAATGGATCCCTATATAATCAGCAGTTGATGTTTGGACGAGAAAATTACATTAACTCTTGATGTATTAAACGTTATTAAACGGAATCATGAATAATTGAATCTGGAGATATCATAAACAAAAATTGAAATCAAAATCGCACACATTTTTCTTCGTTATCTTTTTGTCTTCATCAATCAGAGAAGAACCTCAGCTATTGAATGTTGGGGTATAGAAAGTCGTTAATGGGTTCGTGATAAATAGAGTGCAAAAAGATAATGAGAAATTTTGGAAATACAAAAAGATAAATGTGTAGACTTTTTTATTGTCACAATACATATCTTATTTATTCAACACGTAATTTTTCATAAATATTTGTTATATAATTGTCTCAGATATATAATTCTGCATCTTCTTGTCCTTTCCCATCAATATATAAGATTATGCTACGTTTTTCTGTATAAATAAACTACGACCTTTCAAATTATATATCCATCGAAATTTTACCCCTCTGCTTTCCTTACAGGACTTTCATTTTGTACCTCAATTTCAAGAACTTGGTGAAATAATTTATGATACCTTTTCCACGTACTATTTCAATCGTTCCCATATATTGTCATTGTATTATCCTTCCCCTCATGAATATATTTTTGCAGAATAAATTCGATCGATATGTGGTGATATGCATCAGATCATGTACTTATTATTTTTTTCGCACATTGCAACTCGAATTTTTTTCTGCTTCTCATTTTCGTTTATTAAACATATATTTCATTTACTATTCTGCTTGTTGACTTTTTTGTACTGATAACTTTATATATTATTCTCATTTGTGGTTGATTACCAGCAAATGTGATTTTTAATATGTATCCGAAACGTTTGCAAAATACACTTCAAGTCGAAACACTGTATAATCTGCATCCTCCAGAATATATATTCTATTACAAAACCTACCATGCAGAATATTTCAATCCCAATGTTATTCCTTCTTCTACTTTTTCCTATCTCTAACGGCCTACAGCTCTCGACCTGCAAGAGTACACATAATCCACACAACTTTATCAAATTATATGTATCATTACATTTCCGATCCCTTCAAATTTTAAGTTGGGGTAATGTGATAAATATATATGATAGGCATTTTCCAACTATCGCCAATACTATATAAGAGCGAATGGCATCTGGACATGTAATAGGAGACGAAGGCAGTGCAAGCATTAGACACCACCAAAAATATATTTAGTAAGCGACAATTATTCTCGGCCAGTAGTATTACTTTATTCTTTTTTTTGCATTCTCGTATGTGAAGGTTTTTTTTTAATCAATTTTTCTGGGAAAGGCCTATACTTTTCCATGTGTAAATAGATGTAATATTGACTCATACAGGATAGTAGCAATCTCGTTTATGTACCTAAATAAGCAATTGGCAGCGACAACGGTCCTTGACCACATCGTGCGTGGTTATTATTGTCTTATATTGTTGTACGTGTCAAACTCCATGAAAATAATTAATGATCATCTAAAAGCTATACAACGTTATGTATTTCCATCAGACTGGCATGACACATATGTGAATATTCATTTCGTCTATGCTAATATATTCTCCGCTACACATTGCACATATTTTTCTATATTCAACATACAAAGACTTTACTATTTTTGCCACTAAATATAATATATATTATTTGCCTGCTAGAATTATCGACTCTTCAACAACATACAGAATATGTTTTTTGTATATATTTTTTTATCCACGTATAATAAGTCTATAAGCACAAATATGCTTTCAATTTCTATATTGTCTTTGTCTCGGCTCCATTTGTGATTTCCCCATTTATCGCTACACGAACGATGTCTTATCAACCACTGATTGTACGAATCAAAGATTTAGCGCATGTTGTGCATCAAATCAATCGCATTGAAATATACAAACTCCACAAAATAATTATTCCTCATCAATGACAGCAACAATTTTTTCTATTTTTTTCTCACTATTCGTTCATTTTTCAGTTCATGTTATTGTCAATATTTTTCTCAATAATTCAATGCTAAAATTCTGCTCATCGAATTTTCTTCGATTCAGTAATACAAAATAATCATCCAAGTCATTGAATATTTTATCCATCAAATATCCCATATATGTATATATATATATATACATGTGTGTGTGTTTTTCTTCTCGTTCTATTAATATTTATTTTTTCAGTTATGAAAAATTCAGTTTGATGCCTTAAAATCGACCCTAAAGCTGTACCAAGTTTACTCAGGCTTTAAATTCATTTCTTATATTGTAACATTAAAGGTTTACAGTGAAAAATGAATTATGAAATTGGAAATAATCAGGATCTTCCTTATGGAATAAGTAATGAAATGTTCCAAAAATGAATGTAAAATACCAAGCTCGGTGATGATTGTAGCAAGGGAATCAATTCAAAACTGACCCTATACTAAATATTTCTCCAAGGGATTGCTCCAAATTAATTTTTTTTGGATTGTTGTTTATCCCAGAACAATCATTAAATTCATTAACTTTATCATCTTTCATGAAATCAACTTTCTAACAGCATACATACAACAATTTCTCTACCGTAAACGTACATATATATATATATTTATAATTTGACTGGTATCAACATTGACTTGACAGGAGTTATAGTTATTCACGGTTTTACAGCTTTTAATTTTCGTAGATAATCTTAACACTCTTTTTTCTCATTGCATAGGTATCGATCGGACAGATGCCGCAAGATTTGTGCGCAATATTTCATTACATATCAGGAAAAGTGTAACATTATTCAGCGTGAAATCAAAAAAAGAGAAATTTTATTTTAATGTGAGAACGAAAAAAGTAAATAACTGAATGAACAAGTCGAAAATGAGATCTGAAAAATGATTTTTGGCAATTTCGAAACTGACCAATTCATTATTGAATTGCCGTTTAGAACTCAACGAATTTCAATTCTATAGAACGAATTTCAATTGAACTACGACAATAAAGGAAGAACAAAACTTTGGAAGAGATCATCTGAGTGTGACAACCACATGTGTAACTTAACAATTCATATCCAAAATAATTCAACTTAATGCTCAACCTCAGAAGCTGAGTATATGTTCATTATTATTTGATTTGAATTCAAGTGTTGGGTACGATTATTATGTGTCTTACACCATTAAATATTGTTATTATGAAATATCAATCACCGAAGCCATTCTATGCTCGATATCCCTAAATCTTTCTTAAGCACAGGTTGATTATTGTCTTGCAATTATTCTTCTTTAGTTATTTGAACTGTTTCCTACATATAATATGCTATCATGTTTTTCTTACCATGAAAACTAAACTTTCTTAATTAAACTTATCGTATATTGAAAAAAAAAGACATATATATCGACACATCGTTCTCCTGTTGAATTGGCAAATCAATATTTTGTTGCATAATCCTAAATTTTAATTTATCATCTGTTATATTTACGTCACTTAGAATCTGAATATTATTTAACTTATTTTGACCTTAATCTTTTAATTTATTGTCTATGTTGGAACTTATATATTTTTCCGTAATATTATTTATTGTCTGTTCACACAGTATTGTCAGTTATTATTGAGTACACCCTCCCACTCCTTACAATTAATTGTGTTGTCTGGATACTAAGGAAGACAATTACTGTCTTTGTCATTCTTTTCCTTTCTCAAAAGCGAATGGAAATTGTGAGAAACAAGTTATTCGTTATCATCAAATATTCGTCAATCCACTCCGATGAGAAAAAGTGTAAGCACTAGAAAATTATTCTAAACAATTCTTCACAGAAAATAATTTGTCGGTTCCCTTTGTAGATATTTCATTCTACGAACAATATTATTGAGTAGATTTATCTTGCTTAGAAAAAGTCTGAGTGATTCAATGAGGCTATCATTTTTGTTATAAATAAAATTTTCTTATGTAAAGAATATTTGTCGTAAAGTATTTTTCCGCCCCTTCTCTTTTTCATTTCACAATGCTAAATAAAAAGTGCAGGTGCAATAGATTATCCCTAGAATTCAGTCAACATTGTTCTTTTTTTATCAACTAAATTATATAGATAGTTAAATAACTGTATATTATCCTAGATAAAAGCCATTCTAAATATAAGAATCGAAAAAGTAAATAAAAATATACGCGAATATTCATTCCATCGCCAGGCTATCAAATCTACCTTCCTGAAATTCCTACCCCTTTCGATACACCTCATGCTCACACCAAACTATACTATCATACGATGCAATAATTTTTCTGTCCCGGAATAACCAAGCGTTAATCAAAATTAGATATTTTTATTCCATTGATTGTGGTATTGAATTTGTTAATGGTGTCTTTGTGTTATTTACTATCTTCCTTGACTTCAAGGCATTATACGCGCAAAAATATTTCTTAAATATTTTATGAAACGGAAAAATTTCCTTCGATGAGGGATTCGCAATAATATATCCGATAAAGGGGATGAGGGAATAAATCTGTATTGATCACTTTGTGACCGCTCTATCATTCCAAATATATGACAGAATACAAAATCTATGTTTTCATATTTTGGCGTTGCATCATATGCAGAATTACTGTTATTATTGTTACTATTATTATTATAATTAATATTAATATTATCATTATATATATATATATATATTTCTTTTTCTTTTATCATAATCTTTTCATCGAATTCATCAAAATGCATTGCACGCCAATAACGTTGATTGTATCAATAGAAAATAATGTTACGACTGCTCATATATAAATATATAGATTATTATATCATCATATACGTTCATTTCTCCCTGTTCCGCTTCATTCGAATGGCATATCGTAACTTTACAGGCAATAAACTAATTTTATTTTACTATGTTTCCAATTATTTCATTGTCCCTCCAAAGCCATAGTGACAAACGACTTTGCTTTGACACAAATTTATTTCATCATAAAATATCAATCAAATCATTCTTTTCTCAGTTATAAATTGACTTCATCATTATCACGGAAAGAATTCTCGAAGGTCACTCTACAAATGGGCTATGATAACTGGCCTCAGATCAGAATTGATTTCCGCGACTTGAATTGCAAATACCTATCGACCTCATTAACTAATATCAACTATGAACCAATAATTTCTGAAGGAAAGTAGGGAATAACCGTTTGAAGGCAAAAAGGTTGTGGAATATGTCAATATACCACAAGAGGATTGGATCAAATGAGGTCATACCTATCAAATATGTTTCAAATTTTTTTCCTCAAAATATTGACAGCATGGCAGGGCTTTCTAAGACCACTCCATCTCCATTCATTCAATCGGGGGGGGAGAGAATGTTATTTTCATACCTTGGATTGTAACGACACTGACGATAATTCAATTCATAGATTAAGGATCCCTCGTAGTAGACTTGAAAAATTTCTTCTTGTCACTCTTAGTAATTGACTTTTTCTTCTCAATTCTCTTCACAATTTTCCGCAAATGTTAGCCCTTATCGCGCGTTGTAAATTTCGCAATTTCATCTCGTATCCACTGCACGTATTTTGGTACGTACGCATAAACACCGGGTAATCGTGGATGTGCACACTTTATTCCCCAACTTACAATGCCACCGACGAACCAACGTTCTTTATCATTTTCATCTTGACAAAGAAGTGGTCCACCAGAATCACCCTGAAAAATATTTGTGAAGAAAAATTGATTGAATTCAAATTTTTTCACCAATCTACAATTCATTTATGTACATCAAACACTCTCTTCTTATCGAATAGTCGGGAAAGTAGTAAGGAGCTGATACGAATAGCATATATATCGTTAAGGTTAATATAATTTTTTTTCAGTACTATTATCATACTAATTTTTCTCCATCAGTAGCACTCACTTGGCAGGCATCTTTTTTTCCTTCTGGGTACCCAGCACAGATCATTCCATCAGTAACATTGAGTTCCTTGTGTTCTAACCATGCATTACACAATTCTCTCTCTAAAACTGGTACCTTCACTTCATTCACAGCTGGCTCATATTGCGATGCTGCAGGGAAAAGAATTTTCATGAAAATAATGTATTTAAGAAGTACCTCGAACGTTCTTGAAAACAGAACTCTCCTAGTCAACTTACAATCAGTATCTTCTTTCTTTCCCCAACCGATAACCGTGCATACAGTGCCAGGTGATAATTCTGTATCGGCATGGGGTAAACATACTGGTCTTAAATGCTCATTGAAATTAACGCGATGATCCAATTGAAATAGCGCGACGTCGTTGTCATGTGCAACTCCAAGATTGTAGCTAGGGTGTGGTACAACCCGTTTCACTTTCAATTTCTCCCCAAGATAAGTATGCGCATGACGTCGTGTGATACCCAATTGTATTGTCCAATCAGAAAGATTCGAATGACTGAAACTGTATTGTTGATTATTAAATGTAATCGAAACGGCTGCATAATTGGATTTATTTCTCCACATCTCATTCTTCGATGTGGAAAAAAGTTCTGAAAACTCACTTTCCGACACAGTGTGATGCAGTGAGTACCCATTGATCGGATATGAGGACACCGGCGCAATAAAATACTTCTTCTGGACCGCCGAGAAGTGCAGCTAAAAATGGCCAGTCACCGGGAGCAGCTTCAATCCCACCAACAATTCTCAATCGTGCCTTTGAAATGCCAGGATTATGACGGCGCCTCCCGCATGCTAATGACATATTATTGAATGCTTATATCCCATAGCTTATGCTTCAACATAGAATAGCATATTATGTAATGTATCTTTGTGATAACCCACCATATTCAGAACAAACCAATTCAACTGTTGGATAGTCATTGTGATTTGTACATGACTGCAGTTCTTTCAATAAATTACTTTCACTCTTTTGTGCCAATCGCCACCGTTGAGAAGTATCTATTCGTTCCATGTCATTATTCATCATCGACAAAGTCGAAGAATTTGCAACTCTATTGAGAATAAAAAAATTGAATTCAAGATTCTAATTTCATCATCTGAAATCGTATGGAAGACAATCATACGGAGAGATTAATTTCCTATATGCTACAGTCTCGAGAACAAAAATCGCAATAATAATTGCAATTTAGTTCAATCACCGTGATATTAATACACATTTCCATCACTATCTCATTTTGGCTTGAGTTACGGTCCATAAACTGGCAATCGCATTATCGAAATTCTATATCCATATCACGTGACAAGAGGTGACACATGAATTGACAAAGTCCTCGAATGATTTATGGCCTCGTCCAATTCCAATAAAGCGAAATAGAGAAAAAAATGAATCAAACAAGATTCGATTTCTCTGATAACTTTTACATACGTATATCCAAGAAGACGACAGGTGGCCTCAGCTGATGTTGTTTGCCAATTAGCGATGCACGCAGGTACAAATGAATCATTTTTGGGATTATAAACTTGCAGACGTCCGCTCCCGACATCACCATTCCTCTCACTCAACCTTACTGAAATGAGATCATTACTGCTATAGCCAGAAACAATTCACCTCCTCAATTTGCTTAGATGTACGTTTTCAGTGAAGAAAAAAAAAAACTTACGACAATTTCTCTCGTCCTGACCCCATGGACAATCCATAATACCATTGCAGACATGTGAGTCAGACATACAACGTCGTTCACCACAATGCACGGTCTGTGGTTTTTTAATTAAATCATGAATTCCGAATTTCTTCGTTTTATTTAATTTATCATTATTATCATCGTCATTTCCATTATCATTGCTGATAGGTGATTCGTGAATAGTATTAGTTGATGAAGAACAATGCTCACAACCAATTTCGTCACTTTTATCGGCACAATCTACGTGCCCATCGCATCTCCAATCGACTGGAATGCATCTGGTACCGTCACATTGAAAGCCACTGGTGCAAACTGCGAACGAGAGACATTCAAAGCAGGAAGTGAGTGAATGAGAAATGAGAGAATACAGAAATAGATAAACAACGATGAGGCGAAAGGGAAAGCGAAGGAAAAGCGGGGTTGATGCGTATACAGAACCATGGAAATGCATTTATTCATTGGGAGATATGGGTGATAGGAATCGAATTAAACCAAGAGAATTGCAAAAAATTAAGAAATATCGTATGAATTGAAACTGAAAAGTGTTTAGACTTTGTTTTTACATCATGGAATTATTAAAGGCTCATCAGAACAGAAATAGATCGGTCATCAAGATTACAGCTCATCTTGGTACCGAAGGCGAAAGAAAATACGAGAACATACGTTCGATCGATAAAATTATTTGCCCATTGGGTTTCCATGTACCTATACATCTACTGTGTCGCGCGCGTTCATCTTCACATGCCATTAACACTATGTATAATTGAATTGATTCTTCCATTATCAAAATTTGTTACGCCACTACACATTTCCATCTGGTTTCTCCGTTATATTATCATTACAATCCAAATCGCACACAAATAAAATAAACCAATGATAATCATCTGTATGAACCTTTACGTTCGTAAATGAACTACTGTTTATTATGCCATATTGACATTCAAACTCCCATCGATGGTCAATTTAATCGAACTGATACATTTTTACATAATCGCATATTCGTAAAAATAATTCATGTACATCAAAACAGATCCGAGAACTCCAAGTGAAGGAAGATAAGAAAAAAGTGAGACTGCATGCGATTGAAGCGATAATCGTATTGATATTTTGACGACGAAATCAAAACGTTTGTCATACAGTCACGTTCATAAACAGTGTTAAAAGAAAATATGTACTTTCATTCACTTATTTCCGATAAATTCTGATTAAAGGCAAATCGCCTGCAATAAGATTAAATTCTCATTGAATTTATTTATCGGCAATTGAATTATTTTTGTTTTATCGCGAAGCTGTTTCATCGTTACAGTAATCCGGGATTCCGTTCGATTGAAACTACCCACGATGCAATGGTTTATCATTACTTTAATATAATAACTATAGGTTTTATTATTGCATCTTTAGAAATCTCGATTATCTTCTCCAACATTTCTGATTTGTTTTCTTCTGGGTTTTTCATTTTTCTATAATTGAGATAAAGTAAAGAAGCGCAATGATCAATGCAACAAAACCATTCAACAGAACAAATAAGGGCGTCGGAAATTTCGAACAATACGTAAAGCTAGAGAAATCAAGTAGAACGAAAGTTCGATCGTGTATGCATATATATATATAGATATGGACAATGAAAATCGAATGGAGAGACAGAAGAACAATAGACAATTTATATTCGAAAATTATGGTGTAACAAAGGGAAGTATAATGGTGATTTAATTAATCTGAACATACTGGAATTCAGTTGAAGAATTTCTCTAATGAATCTTTTCTTCGACACAGTTATTCGTAAATAATATAATTCCAAGATAGAGTTATCGTCATTACTTGGAAGTTTATCAGAGGAAAAACCCATAAAACATTTCAGATCGCAAATATTATTTGTGATGAAAAAAGATTTCTTATTTTCCTTCATTTGATTAGAGAATCCGTGACAGTGGTCACGTTCTCTAGATACACATGGAGAATGCTCTGATTGGCGTACTATAAATACAGTGAATTTTCTCAGATACACAGACTGGTAGTCAAAAAAACACAGAATCGAGAACTACTACACACCAAATCGTGTGCTCGACCAATTGACACATCCCTTTTTGTTCAATCGATATTTGAATATTCAACAAGACATTAAGGTAATTGAAAATTTAATTCACACACCAAATTACCTCTACGGAATTTCATTTGCATTTTCGAACTAATTGTACATCCAGTAATACATCGAAAATTGATCGTCGATTTATTTCTTTTTCAAGATGTGGATTCGAAAAGTTATTGTTTGCATTACAATCACCTGGTGTTTGATTTACATTTCAACATCGTCCGCTGTTGAAAATAGAATGAGGAGGATGACGAGATCAGGATATTTCCGCAAAATGTTATGCACCGATGAAAGTTCATATACTTTCAGAAGATGCAATACTGGTTCATGTGCAGCTGGGCAAATATTATGCGGAGGTGAATGCCACGATATTTGTCCAGTTAATGAGAAATTAAGTAGATGGGCTTGTGCATGCCCGCCTGGCACGTTTTTATTTGACAGTGTATGTGTGAGTGAATGTATCACTTGTGAACAGCAATACTCAGTCAATGTTCGATACACATCGTGTATTTAAGTCATTATTTTCCTAACGTCATTTTGCTTTTCATTATCGTATTTTAAACCACAACCCAAATTAATGTATGCGATTTAATAAAACAATATTAATATCAAAAAGTGTTCGTTTGAATAATTCGACTTAAACTATACAAAATTTGATTTACCTGGTTTCTCCGCTCGTTTTGCTGCTGCGATCACTTCATGATGACCCACACATACATCAGAGTCAGTATTTTCTGGGAAATATTCGCATTCGAGATACTCTGGTAGTTTTAAACTGAAGACATTGAGAAAAAATCCACAACGTCTCGTCATCTCTGCGAAATATTTGAAGAAAAGGAAAAAAACGTAAGCATACTGAATTGATTTGAAAGGAGAATATCTCAGTTTCTCAGATATTCCAGTTTCGCAGTCAAGAATGAGTACATATTGTTAAAGATCCGACGTATCGTTTTTGCAAATTTGTCAACGATACAACTCCCTATACATATTCGTTATTCTCTTTCTCCTCACCATTGCACAAACTGCGACAAGGTCTGACCACCTGACCGCGTGATCCACATTTGGGTACGAAAACGCTGCATAAATATAATGCTGCCAATTCATAACACCCGACGTCTACAACTGCCTCATAGTTCTCCAATTCTTGTTGTGCGTCACGTTGACCAAAGTTTCCGATGTAATTTGGAAAAAGGGTAAAATTATACGGCACCTGTAACAGAGAATTAGTCCTATTTTTGCTGCACTTATTTTATCCGAATAAAATAGAGTTATCGCACAAATATTAATATATTTAATAAATTATGCAACGTCTTCCGAACGCATGTTAAACTATTCTTTTTTTTTTAAGTTATATGTTATTTATGAATAATAAATAGAAAAACAATGATATGAATAAAACAAACACTTCACGTGCCTTGTGATTGAGACAAAAGTTAACAATGACTGGCAGACAAATGCCTGGCGCTGGATTCTTCGGTTCCGCCAAGTATGTCGGTCCTGTCAGCAAAATCACTCCATCCATTGTCGCTTGAATTGTTTTGTTCTCCAATCTCACACCACCACCTTCTGGATAAGCTGTACGAACATGAAGAAGAAATTCTATACTTATTATATGTCAAATAAAATGGAGTACCCATACATAAAATGGCATTAAAAAAAATGAGCACACGTCACGTTTTCGCTGAAACTTAACGTGAAGGGTAATCCGTTTTTACGTTCATTGAGGATAATGCATTTACAATTCCCAATCAAACATGAATAAAAATTTGGAACAAACATAAAGATGTATTACTCACATTTGAAATAGACCAGGAAACCACCAGCAATTGCGAGGAGGGCGACAGCATTTACGAGCACTTGGGCAAATCGAAAACGGATTCTTCCCCTCGAGATGTAGTGGCTGCTGGGTTTTCTCATATCCCTGATGATCTTCAATATACGAAAAAAAAATATATATATATAAATAAAATTCAAATATAAATCGGAGAAGGCATAAAAACTTTGAAGTTCTTCGGTAGAGCAGTATTATGTATTCAGCAAAGCACGAGAGACATTAACATGCAAATTTCCCGCTACTTGCAACAACTGAGAAAGCAAACGAACAATCTCATGAAGAAAGCATGTGAAAAAAATATCATTCAATGGTTTCTCTCTGGGTTAATTGAATCGGCTGATTGAAATGGGCATGTATATTGAGCATCAAACGACCGAACGTAGATGTGATTCTACACGCACATATAAATATCGATATATTCGCCTTCACGGATATCTTACCCGATGGTGTAATGACATATTACTGCCACTGTGAAACCTCACAATCGTCTGCAAGCTGGCTGGCGTGCTCATTGATTTCGTGATGGGACTGCCTGGTGGGTTTTCTGTTTCTGACGTTGAAGCTCTACCTGTTCCAAATTTCGATTATTTCAAAAGTGATGAGGTCGTGATGAATAAAGTAATTGACTTAAAGACACGAGAAGACTAATATCTTGTGAAATGATGAACTTGGGATCACTAACATCTTCGTTAATCAACGTATTGTTCATAACAGTTTGGTAGAGAGTTCGCATCAAAATGAAAGGATATTCACATAATCTCAAAGTGAACTGAAATACCTGGTATTTTACTGTATATATATTTGTGGGGCAATAATGGTGCCTCCATGGATTTGCTTGTGTAACTCGGCGAACTAGTTTGGCTGAAGCTGTCTGATGACACATTGCTATCCTGCCTAACGCTAGCTGGCTTAGATACAGGACTCTGACAAATGGCGCTCAATGGTGGTGGTAAATTTGTTTGTGTTGCCTTAGGTAACTTCTCTAGTCTCTCAACTGCACGTTCCTTTCGCAAATTGTTCTGTAACATGTTTCTTGTACGATCCATATCAGCGTTATGTTTTTCTTTTATTTGCTGTTGCTGTTGCTGCTGCTGATTTAGATAACAAATATCACGTTCCCCATGAAGGCGCTTCTCTAAATTTCTTGATGCAGCTTGCAGTGCTTCAAATTTTGATTTCCTGTCAGCATCATGCGGTTCGTCGTTATTAGCTTGCTCAAACTTGGAACGCAGAAGCCTAAATAAAATTTCATATATAGAGCTACTGGCGCGAATCGATATAAGGATTATACATGTATTGATATAAGGAGAAGAGATTAGACCCTCATCTCTGTGCAGGTTTATGACATGTGAGCCGGATGATTTTTTCTTTGCTACTGATTATTACTACCAGTAGGCTTAATTGTACAGATGAAAAACAGAACAAATATCTAACGTCAAAATAGATCGTTCTTTGATGAATATGCGAACATGTATGACAAAGCATTATACCATCTCGGATACATATGCCAATATGTTAGAACTCTGATTTTTTTAGATTTCGAGGGGAGTAATATCAGGAAAACAATCTGCATCGAAACATTCAAGAGGGTGACGAAATCTACATATGAAAAATGAATGGTTGAATAAATGTTAATTCTTTCTTCAACAGAATTCACGTCATTCAATGCTTGATGTATGGTTTTACTATCAATAACTTAGGAAAATGAGGCGAAGAAAAAATTCAATAACTTTTTATAGTGGGGGAAAATAAATTTACATGATTCTATTCTTAGAATGTAGCACTTGAACTAACTCATCTAATAATAGAGGAAACGAACAAAGTAATTTCGGGAGTGTAGACAAAACTAAAACACCATAATCTTCCTATTAACTAAAAAGAATTACTAACCTTGAACTTTTCAAATTGGATCCATCCCTCGCCCTTGGCTTATTGCTTTGTGCTCCACATCGACTGAGCTCCGCACTTCTCATGACAATGTCTTCGTGAAGTCTCTTGTCAAGATCGCGCGCGGCTTTTTGTAACTGTTCAAAGCTCGTCTTGAATGACAAACTCTCGCCACCCAAATGTTCTTCGTAGTTGACGCTGCCAGTATCATCAAAGTTTGATGTAAAACTGTTAGTTTCAGCTCTCTTCTCATAATTTGTGGTTGATTGGAAGCCACACTCAAGATTTTTTGATGACTCGAGATCGATCAATTCACCGTTTGTAGTATCATCTTGTTGCCGAGATTCGCGTCTAGTAACACTTGATGATGACTCGACATTGGCTATTTCACCAAGGCTGTCCTTTTGTTCATCAAGTCTCAATAAATTTCCAGTCAAAAAAATTGGCTTCTCGTTGTTTCTGCGTATTGGTATTGGTGGCGGTGTTTTTCCAATCAACTATTGTTGAAGGAACAGAATGTAATCCAAAAACGTGAGGATGAAAAACAATTTTATAAAAAACTTGGAAGTTATAAATTCAATTGAAAAGTAGCTGCAATGTTTGGGTTCTCCAAACACTTTGTATATTGACATGAAGAAGTCAAAGAGTACAACAAGTAATTTTCTGGGATTAACGAAACTTTTACAGAATTACGTCCGAATTTTCATGGGCAATTATTATTATTATTATTATTATTATTTTCATTTCATAATACTCTTATCAATAATCTTACGAGGATTAAAGAATTTGTTTTTCTATTCCACAAAACTCACACTGGTATGAAGACGAATTTCAACGTATATGAAAGCCTCGTGTTTGACCTGGATGCATATATAGACGTAGAGTAAATGTGTATTGGTGGTACATGACACTGCCGCTCTATGTTACATATTTATGTATATGTGTCTATAGAAGTGTGTTAGTGCACGGTATGAAAACGACAGATCCTGTGTGTAGGTAAAGCTCTTCAGTGACTGGCTGTAAAATGTTGAATAGAGGAAATTTAATGTTCTTTTTCACCATTCCAAAAATGTCACACTAACTATTCAAGTACTTTTTACGAGCTCATCATATACCAAAGTATTCAGAATATCTGAGATGAATTATATTGCGAAAATTTTATTAATTATATTCGGAATTGTGCTCGACAAGTATTTTATTTTCCTTTCTCATTAGCGAAGGATATCGAACAAAAAATACTAACACGATGAAGATTCCGGAATTACAATTGTGTATGTATTGTGTATATGCATGTGTGTATTCAGTCAGAGGGATCTGATGTATGAATGCTCGAGAGCACCAGAGAGTAGCTTCCCCTCGCGCTCAAAATTTCTCAGCCACCACAACGCACATTACGTTATCGCAAGCAAACCATAAGAGAGGCTGCAAGCTGCCACCCAGTCTAATTTATGGCGTTTCCCGTTGCTATATTCTCCACAATGGTTCATATCTATATATTAAGGCCATCTCAACTCTCAGCACAACTTTATTATGGAGGAAAAAAAGGTTGGAAGTAAAATAAATGAATTAATGCAAATTAATATTAATTACTCCAATAATTCCGAGTGCGGGCGAGAAACATATTTTGTGTGACATTTCGCTCAGTTGAATCAATGCGAATTTATCAGCGCAAAATAGAAAATACACAAATAAAATCGACAGAAAGTGCGGGCAATTTCCAAACTAGACTTGGTGGAATCATATTGAACATCTGGGTCACGATACAAAATCCAGTAAATTGGAATGCGGATTTCCAGAAATGAACACAGACATAGGTAGCACACTCACCCGCGACACATACACACAAACTCACGCGCGTATAGACAATTCAGTATCGTAACACAGCTGAGCAAGTGGGTGAACTATTTCGTTACGATTATTGAATCTTATCCATTAACCTACCGCAGGAGTTTCAGAATGTCGACGTGGTAATGGTGGCTGACGTCGATTGTCGTTCATCAATAGAAGCGAATTGCATGCCGGAAGTGCCACGCTATTTGTTCGAATTTGTCTGAAATTGCAAAACAGAAATGAGGTGTAAGTGAATTTTTCCATACCTCTGAAGTGACAATTTACGTGAAAATTAATTTGTTGGTGGAACGAGCTCAGTGGTTATATTAATTTGAAAGGGTCAAGCGTTCATATATTGAATCGCTGAAACAGGGTCTCTACCTATTAAGTGGCAACGAGATATCATTCAGTCTAAATTAGTTTCACTCGAAATGACACCTTCATTACTACCCACCCCCGGTTAACATTAACATAATTTTATTCCAACCATCATTTCATTCACCAGACAATTCATCAGTTAATCATAAAATAACTGATTCACTCGGAATCTTCTAAATGTCTTCACACATGTGCGGTTTAAACAGTATTGTATTTCATGGATTTTTACTTATCCAAGTCTTTCTATTGTAATTATCTCACCTTGGTTTACCAGTTGGATTCCTCTCAAATTCTCTGTTCTCTATCCTCGACATTTCGTACACTGAAATATGGAGTAGAAATAGCAATTAACCATTAAGAAGATATACTTATTATGTAACGATATCATTATATTATATCATCCATTAATGCATAAATTTGTAGTTTTATTTCATATATATGCCGCTAGTCTCTCGTTGCCGACACTTTCTCATAATCTAATTGTGCTTGATGCGGAATTTTATACCATATTTGGGAGAAAACAAGTTTTTTCTATTCATCTGTTCTTAATGACAGTCCGAAAGAGGAGAAAGAAAATACATTTGATAAAACTTTTTAATCAATTTACCACAAATAACTTAGTGAAGACACAAGAGAAAATTGAAGGAGTCCAGAAACCCAAATCTTCTTTTTCCGACTGTTTCCATATTTCGTCACAGCTATGTCTGACCTATTCTTCAATTTTCTACTTGTTCAGGGATAATCCTATTTCTCAACTTTTAAAATGGACCAAGGAAGAATTCCATGAGTGCCATTCACAATTTTTAATTGTTCAGATAATTGGAAAAAGGGACCTCATTATTTTCTTCGATAATCACTCAGATAAAATCACAATTTTTATCGCTCAAACAATGAAAACGCATTCCCTCAGTCGAAGCCCACAGGGAATGCAATTACATCAACTTTTTATAACAGAAATATTCCAATCTGAATGTCACAGCCACATTTTACACATTCCAGTATAAATAGTAGTGAAAATATTTGAAAGGGAACCAAAGCTGCATTTCGTTGCTTTTCCATTCTCCCAGGGGCGAAATTTATCGGAATCATTTATGTTAACAAACTTTAAATAACAATATTTCCTCATATCAGAATTTTTAGCGCATGAATGTCTAACATCATGCGAACGCCCATTAGAAATTGATACTGACGTCGTCTGTCAGTTAACGTCATGTTCGAATGTTTACACAGTTCTCGAACAGCGCCAGTCCATTATGATGTTCTGAAACTCGACGTATTTCCACTGAAAATATCCGGCTCTTCATTACATTGGTATTGAATAGACAGTTAATAATGCATGTACGAATTACAATTCTCTCATTCTCTCCATCTCTCACCTCCCACTGCACTATGAATACACTCTCATCTATGCAGCTCTTAATTACAGTCACAAGCCATGACACTGAATTCAATACCATCAGTATTTCAATAGTTTATGATACAATACCATCACATTGAAAGTCATTGAAACAGAAAATATAAATATAAGCCAATAGAACTGTTAACAACTCCAATATGTTCAATTATATGCGGTGGTGCATTGAGATATTGAATGAGAATCGACTAAAATATGTGGCCAGTTATTAATACTGAATGATGGTATATGAAATGGAATTGGAACATTTTTATGGCTGTAAATTTAGCAGACACGAGACCATTTTCGTTCATGAATAGAGAACTAAATAATTAAGATAAGAGATGAGTAACTTTATTGTAGGATGAAATATGAAGTAAGAAAATCTGTACGGAGTTCATGGAAAAATTATTTTTCCAAATAGGCATCCACTCCAATACGGCGTGAAAAATATTAATCAAACATTTTTTGACAATAATGGAATCCTGATTCATCTTATTATCGGGTTGTATTTGGGTTACGTGCGATCATGAAGAAATATGATGAATGGCATAGATTTATTCCATATGGAGACAACAAAAGGTTTTCATATTATCCCTGTGTTTAACAAAGTCGTTGGTTCACTGATACACCATATGTATATATTTATGGACCACATTTTTTCCCTTTCACTTCATAAATACTTGAATATACAAGTTCGCTCCATCTACACAATATGAAAATAATGGAAAGACCAATATCGAACTGGCTACATTTCTATGTTGGTTGACATGGGCGTGACTGGAATAAAGTACAAACGTATCCTGCATTGTTGGCTTCAAAAACTGGGGAGAAATATAACGGGAATGAAGTGGATATATTCACGAGCTCCATTGTCAAAGGAACTTCTCGATATGATTTTTCGAATAGAAAATACTCATCAAAGCAAAATCATGACGATGAATAATCCGAAAGAATCTACTAAAACCCCAGAGTCATCTCGGAAAACCCATTGCTTTGATAATTCCTAACCATTTCTCTCATCATATGATTCATCGCTATGTCATCATTCTGGATTCCCACATTAAAAATTATAACCGATATGATAATAATCAAACCGTTAATTAGAATTCTAGTTAATTATAAGACGCGTCATTTAGAATCTGCTTTCTTCCACATTACTTTGATTGAAATGAAAAGTGATAACCGGAAGACGAGAAAAAAAAGACAGACGCGCGTGACTGAAAAAAACGGAAATGAATGGAAAATGAAAAGTTGGATGTTGGGAATGGTAGGATAGGTAAATACGTCCAACGATAGTCATATATAAAGAGAACAAACAAAATCCGACTCCATATATCAAATGAACTAGTCGTCCAATATTTATCTATTTTCAATATTCCAGATGATTAATGTCATCCAATTTTTTTTCGTTTTTTCCATTCTTCTCGAAAATCTATTCACATTGTTGTCTGCATTTTATGTCAGCTATCATGAACAATGTCAGGCATCCACATATTGAATGAACAAATATGATTGCATCTTATGTTTATTATTATTAACATTATTCCTGCAACGTCGGGGAAATTACGATGAAATTCATAATGTAAATGTTCATGATCATCAAATTATCGGAAGAAAAACTGAATAACTGACATGCGATGAAAATTCTCTGCGACGTTATAATGGGAGTTCAAGAGAAAATAATGGCGTACACGTATATATAAAAGTGTCTTCCACTCAATCGACTTCCGGTTCTCACTCAATCCATGTACTTCATCGGATCTTCAGAAACATTTTTCTGTAGCCACGATATTTCCGATGCATCTCCTATCAAATTCTCCCCAACCTGATTCCTTTTTGTCCATAAAAAAAAATGAATATATTTAATACATGTCCACAGGCTTCTCTGAAAGAGATCGGAAGAAATATTTCTCATCTGAAAACTCGTCGATTTGAGCATAGAAAATCCTCCTTTTAAAAGTTCATCATTCATATCACGCACACTATGAAAAATGCTTATTATAATAGAATAATGTGGAAGGAATTGATTTTTTAAATTTTGTCTAAAAAGATGGGGACTACGACCAAACTTTTGAACCACAGTGTGAATATACCAGCCATTAACTTTTCCATCCACTACGGGAGTTCCTCCATAGCTCATTCAGTCGACTATTGGTCGGATGAGAAAAAATATTGGAAAGATATAGATAGATTCGAAATACGAAATTAAATAAATGAATAAGCAGTACATGAGAATTCTCGAGACTATTGAAAAATGTTCTCGACAAAAAGTTTACTACTGGAACAATACTGAAGGAGGTTAAAGTAAATATATCTATATATATATATGGATCTGTTCATTTTCATCTTGTCCAACTTTCAAAGAACTCTATTCGTGCAAAGCATTTCAACGTATCTCTCTTTTACGGTATCTCAATGTGTCTTCCTTTATATCCATTTTCTTTCTATTTTGTTTCGTTTCTTTACTCCATTGTGTCTAAAGCCCAACATTTCCACACAAGCTTGTGTTCAAGATTAAATTTCAAAGTAAAGCCATGCTATCACCAAGGGGTTTTGCAATGTCATTTATGATTCCAAAAGAATAAAATCATAAGTACACATGAATAAATATTATTTCAAATATTCAATGGATTCCATTTTTCCTAACTGAAAACTCGTGGAATTTCTGGAACTGCAGCGACCATCCTCAAATTCTTTCCATCTCGATTGGAGTTCACATTATAAATCAAAACTTCGAATTTCCAGAAATATTTTCAAAAGATTTACCAATCCAACTTTCCCCGCCTCAGAGAACCGAAAGAGATGGAGCTCTAATTTTTAATATAATATGCTGAAACGTTTCAGCAGAATATTTGACAGTTTTTATCACAAATCTGTCTACACATAAGTCGTAAGAAAACGGCGACTGATAACAGAAATTGCCTTTTTCATTTATATGATGCTATATTTGACAATACATTCTCATTCGAATTCTGTATGCAAATCTACTCGATAACTCACTTCTAATTTTTGTTCAATTGAATACTTATTCGGGGAACATTTAATGGAAAATTCAAATTTATCTTCAACATCACGTCCAATAATAAAACAGCTTCAAATAAATATCAATAATGTATAGTTAATGAAAAATTTACTCACAAGTGTTGAAAGGCCCTTGAAAAACAGCGAACTACCAGTTAGATTCAACTAATTGATCTGCCAACTCCACAATAGACGGAAATCGACGTTGATATTTCTTCATTTTGAATTTTACCATAATCGTAAATAAATTATGAAAATAATGATCACTGAAAAAACATTATCGATCATTATTAATCGTGATTGTTTGAATGGTAGGTTAGAAAAAAAATAGAATACCAACCTATTTCCTTATCACACTTTCAACATCAACAATATCGTCATGATCACACCAATGATCTGTGATTAAAAACGGAAATATATTTTATCTCAATAAATAGAATGATAATCACATCCAATCATCAATTGAATGAAAGAAAAGAATTGTTTCTTTATAATAACAGCCGCACAGTGAAAACCATTCATGGGACGTGACAAAATAAGGATCATACTAGTTAAAGCAAAAAGATATATACAAAATAATAACGGAAGGGGATAATGTTCTCTCGTAAATCGCGCGAACTACACGTGGAGCGACCGTGCGTACTACGTGCGTGGGCGGCAGCTTACTAGTAAGTCGCACAGCGACGGGCCGTCGACGTCCTCGTTCCGCAGCCGCGGCGGCTACCAAACGGCTCGTCCACACTCACCCCCGCAGCCGTATTTTACGCCCCTCTCACCAACATACTCCCAGTATATATTTGCCCTATCCAAGTGCTTGCGCACAGGACACTTGGGAGCTCCACTGTGTCTCCTACCTCACAAATATCCTCACTCCATTCCCAAGTGCGGAGTCCACTGAACATAATTTTCCATTTTTTCATTTCAAACACCTCAAACTCATTTCTTGTATGAATATTCACATCAATGACAATTAGATGAAAATCGCAACTGTCAATTCTAATTCAGCTAAAATTTACTTATCAACGTTCGCTTGAAATTTTTTTCTCAATATCGTAAGGATCAAATTAATTGAGGATAGAACAACGACAAAAACTCGATTTTCCAATTCACATATAAAATTATTCCACAAATTTTCTGTAAGACTCTGCATAAAACACTTTGTTGTGAATTGAAACACCTCGAGGGAGTTTTAATCAACAGTAAACTAGAGAATAGGTAGGAAAGAATGAAGAATCGCAGATGGTAGCGATTAAGAAGAATCATTCATTTTCATCAGATCCAATTAAGATATAATAAGTTACAGATAACGAAAAAAATTAATCGGCACGTGAATTGAGATAAGAAGGTAATTTCTCTAATCTCTCGTTTACCCCTCGTCTATGCCGTTGGTATAGCCACCAATTCTAGTGAAAAAAAAAAATCCGTGCTGGAGAAGGTCAACAAAAGCAGCAAATCACGCTCTTCGAATTTCGTTTGCAAGAGGGATATTTCTTACAATCGTGTTCGTAGGGTGAAATCCTCAAGGTTAGAAGTCTCCGTATACATCCCACTTGGATGGACAAACGTCTCAAGTCCCTTTTTCTTTTCACTATATAATACTGTCAGGCGTCACAATAATATTCTAAAAACATTATATAACTTCACGTATCGAGTTGATATCTCAACTTGCCCCATTACGTTTGCTTCATACAATTCACCGACTCTATATATCAGTATATATCAGTTGATTGGCGGATTTCGATTGCTCACCAAAATCCTCTACCATTTTCCCTGTCAATTTCCTTTATGCAGGGCAATTCCCATTTTCATTATTGGAAGAAAAAAAAAACCCCCCGTTTTAACTTTATCCAAAAAATTCTCTTTCATCATATTTTCATCCCAAAAATAATGTAACTCACAATATCGAAATCATCGATGACACATACGTTTTTTTTATTTCTAATTCTCTTCAGTACTTCGATTTTTTTATTCTTTTGACAATACT
Organism: Meteorus cinctellus; assembly: GCA_030523045.1. Taxonomy (NCBI): domain Eukaryota; kingdom Metazoa; phylum Arthropoda; class Insecta; order Hymenoptera; family Braconidae; genus Meteorus; species Meteorus cinctellus. Next base: position 482,954 of record JAPYZF010000078.1, on the reverse strand, counting down.
TCCGCCTCCAATTTTTCAACGTCGATAGTAAATTCACTAAGAATTATAGAGGCTTGTGTGTCGCGCATGAATGCACCCGGTTGAATGCTCGCACAATAGACAGAATAGAAGTAGAGGTAGCAACGAGAGATAAAGAAAAAATGGAGGAAAAGTAGGCAAATGGAAAACCGGACTGCAAAGTCCAAAGTAGAAAGACGGAAGGGTTTATGAAAATCCTTAAAAAATTACTTCATCAGTAGGAAGAAGAGCGAAAAGCTTTATGTAAGAATAAAAAGATAAAAAGGAAAAGAGATAATACCTCAAAGAGACAAAAAGAATATAAGGAAAAATGCTTATACATTTTTGTCTCGTCTTTCAAATTTTTCACATTCATATGGAATGTTTTTTATTCACATCCCTCGTGGGAGGACTGAACGAGAGGCGCCAACATCTACTGAATATAAAAAGAATATAAAACGTATCACTATACGGCGCTACATAGTGTACGTGTATCAGGTTGACAGCGGTATCGTAATTCAGCGACGGCACCATCGCTACCCATTTTTATTTTGGCGAGACTGGAAGGCGCCATCCATGACTATGGCACCACAACTAGCAGTTGAACTATCTGTCGTGCTCCTCTTCGACCTTCTCTTTGCCGCCACGCTCCGACCACCCTACAAATCCACCCAACGCCGCCGCATAACAACTGGAAGCTGAAATGGTTTGGCTCCTATTGTCATTGCGACAATCATCGATCCATTGAAGCACGAGGTAACCAGAAACAATCCTAAAACTATGAACTACAACCTCTAATACTCATTCTCATTTATTAGGTTGCGATTCATGCGGGCAGAGAAAATTAGCAATTTAGATTGGTGTTCTACGTAGATACCGCCCTGTACATATCTGAATTTCCCTCAATTAAATACCATCTAATTTTCATTGAATATCATCTCAGTTGATCATCTATGTAACTAAATATTTACTTTGACGAAAAATTGGACGAATTGAATTCTCCTTTTTGCAGATAATTATAAATTTGTTGAAGGAAATTCGATCATTTCTATATAAGGAGGAAAATGTGTGATGTACTGGACGTTGGACTGTGCAATAGCGCATTAATTGAAAAAAACTCAATAATAGGAGAGAGCTCAAAATAAATTTTGTATGCAGTACCCAAATAAATTCAAACTATTTTCTATTCCAAGTGCGAATGAATAACACAGAAGTTATATACTACTCATTCATCACGTCACGAATAAATTGACTCGTGTCTCGACACAGTAATTTAGTACAATATAAAGTATCAGGCCTCTGTTATTTGCATACTGAGCGAGGAAAAACTGCCTATATCTTCTTTTCTCCCCCCTTTCGCGCTCACATCTCCTTCTCAGTCTCAAACATTTCCAATAGACTCTCAAGCTCATATTAAATTTCATTGCTAATAATACTTAAAAAGAATGATCGCTTATAGAATCATTCAACTAGATATTTTATTCACTGCGAGGGAGAAATACTTTTTTACATTCTCTTCTAATAACCATCTATATTTATACAACATGTACCAATTAATTGGGAGCATTTTCCTCTACATTTCATGAAGATATGATATACCGAATCCATTTATACAAGTAAACCGAATATGCACTTATTAATTCATGTGAACGAGCTTCTCATGTGATAATGAAGCCAACATTATTGAATATAATCCCTTCATTTTCATCATTATCTCAATCTCTCACAATTTAAATTCGCTCAAGAAATCCTCCTAAAAAAACGGGTTGAATATTTTTCTTCACAAATCAATAACTGAATTTCAATCAACTTTACGATTATACACTTGAGCTTCATATTATTTCACGAGGAGCAACCGTGAAACTGTTCGGACTTTTGGTGTCGTTCGTTTTCAATCAAACACAGTTTCGGCGTTGTGCAATATTTTTTCCGCCCAATATTGATCATCGACGAAAAAATATAGTATAGCAAATGAGTAAATCGAGTTAGAACATTTCTTCAGAGTGGAAAACAAAACTGATAAAATTTCCTAGACAACCTGTCCATCAATTTATCTACAATGTCATCTGCACATAAAGCATTTCAGATGACGTAGTCTAATGCAAGCTCTAGATTCATTGAGTAAATTGCTATTTGATAAGTTCGTATACTTGAAAAACGTAATTTTTGGGTGAACGTTTCCATACGTTGCACTCGCATGCGCAATTTAGTGGCTTAGTCGTTCATGGTACTGAGTACCTGTTATACATTCTGTGAGGTCATAAATTATCGACGTCAAAACCCGCAATGCTCTCATAATACTCCACATCATAAAAGCTAATATCCAAATTGTGAAGAGGAATCTTTCCTTCTCATATCTATCTTCAACTCGGTATTCTCAGAATTATTTATAAATTTTGAAACTATTGTGACAGAATGGGATGTGATGAATCGGATTAATTCCAATTGCTATGCAACAGTATTAGCAGATTATGGATAAAGACTTATTGACTGTGTGAATGAATTGAAGAGGTACATACAATATTTAATCTTCGAAGAAATATCAACCATGAAAAAGTTTTCATCAGTTTCAATAGACCATTTTTCACCACTTTTCATTTCTCTGTTATCGTTTTCGCAATCGTTTAATCCTCAAGAATCTCATTTTAACAATAAACTTTCATTTCAAGATTTCAAAATAGACGCGTAAAAATTCCACAGTAAAATCAATTTTCGCGATAGTCGGACACACTCCAATTGTCCCTCATCCTCTCCTTCTAATCCGCCCTACCAGCCCATTCCACCTCATCTTGACTGAAATAACAGACAGGGCAAGACATGGCAATAACGACGCCTCGTTGAAATTCCGAGAAACCTCGATTTTATTTTCATTCTTATATCTAAACGTAAGGTGATGAAACTTTGCGTCAACATTCCTCATGTGGCATTTGATTTTGACCAAGTAAAAAACTCAACTCTCTCCACTTCCACAATATTACAACTATGTGTACATATATGATTCCCGATTCATTACAAACAAAGAATGTTTGCATGTAATGGCTGTTCATTTCGAATAGCAACAAAATATTGAGATAAAATCAGCGCTCACTCTGTTTAAAAGGGCGAAACGATTTGAAAAATGCAATGGCCAAAACAAAAGCCTTCAATAACTCTCAACCCATATATAGAAAGCTTTTATCATATGAGCGAAACTTTTATTGGCGAATCCACTCTAATATGTTGGCCTTACGGTTCCTCATCTCCAGTTCACGCTTTATTATCATATAAATATGTTTTTTTTAGAAATGTTGATTTAAAATAGAGCAAAGCGAATATCACCATATCGTAGTAATTGTTATCATTTCCGTTGGTTTTACGCATTCTGCAATTAAATTTCTCATGATATGCTAGTTTTCCGCATTGTTGAACTATTTTTTGCGCCAGCTGTTGTCGGATAATGTCACGACGCATAAAAAAAACTTGAGTATGCGGTCACAGAAAAGAAGAAAAATAAATAACGAAATAAATAGCAAAAGGCATGTGTGTTCAAAAACAGATGGTTCCCTAAAGTCGATTAATCGTGACTTAGTGATATCGGAAAAACCAATATCAATACGTTCAGCCCGAACGACAGGATAAATAACAGAAATAAATATATATATATATATATTCTTCATTGGCAGTTACTAATTCCGATTGTTATTCCTCTCAGATATATCAAAACTGGCCAGAGAATTCTTCAGTCGACTTTCACAAAAAACTTTCTTTGAAAGTCAGATACATCATTCTCGTATAGACTGTTACACGCATTTTCGACTTCTCCAAGGAAAAGTTTATGCCAAAAAATCGCAATCTCATGGATTGAAGAGAGAAAAGAAAACTTCTAGGATGTCTCGTCAGTTGCACGTGGCTCCATATGAATTTTCCCATTTTATTTCGATTGTCATTTTACATTCGTTCCATGTGGATAAATAAGAAAAATAAAATAATTCACGTTCACGTGCTCGTCGCTCTGAACGTTATATTTACTAAAGGCTCTCAGATAATGTCATTTGAATATGAAATCGAGTGTTTACAACATCATCAATATAAGTGATTTCAATTAAGCACGAAGAATTCCTCTTTCATAAATATGATATCATTCTCTGAATAAAAATTATATGGAGAAAATCCTTTAACGAACGGTCGTCAGTTACAGAAAACGTGAAAGACTGATATATCTGAAGAATAAAATGTAGCAAACTCGATAGATATATAGATATATCTGTATTTACGTAATATATAGAGCATGTTTGCCAAGCTCTCAGTCAACCCACTTTTGTTGATACGGTGCGAGAATCCAACCCAACACATTTCAATAGACATCTCAACCATATATGAGCTCACGTATGTACATTACTAACCAGAGGAGCGGAGCAAATCTACATGGAACATGCCGTGTCACGAACGAATTTCCGTTCCGACAAAACTGCCCAATTTGTATTACTTCTTCCACAATCACAAAATCCTTATCCACATATTCTCTGTCAACTCGTTACCATCAAGTGATCAGAAATATATTACAATCAACTAAAAATTGTGTTCTATCCTTTTTTATATGTTTAAAATAAGAGTGAGAAGTGAACTTGCTTCACAATTAGGAAAAAAAACCTTCATTTCCCGCGAAAAATTAGTTTTCCATGCGAGTGAAAAATATGATGTCACTTTAGTTGCATTGATCATTTAAATTCGCCTGACTGAAGCTTTCAATTGAAACTTACGAGCATGAAAAGCCATGCCCCTATTAATTTGCCGAAGGATAAGGCTTGCGCTAGTCCTGAAAGTAATTCTGCTAACAGAATTTCGTAATCGGATTTGCCTACACCACGCTGGATACACATCCACAACGGTTCATCTTCTATTGCAAACATATATGTACAGAATGACTCAACGTTGATAAAGTCATCAACAGAGACGTAATATTATTCGACATCAATGTGAGATAAATCTGATAATGAATCGTTATGTGCAAATGACACGAACTAATGACAAATTTAATCAGCTTTGCCTGACATTTTGTCAGTATGTTATGAATGATCTGATTTCATTAATTATTCAATGATCTATCAATTGTCTTTTCACCTTTTTCGCTGGTTTTCATTATTTTGAAAGTGTAACTGATATTTTAGGGCAATTAAATGCGAAAGTCTGCAATTTTTGCAATCATGTGTGACGCACACGTGTTGCCACCGAAATAAATTGATATATTAAAGAGGAATGTATTATATGTAGACATCTAGACAAATATATACATGCATAACGTATATGATTCCACTTTTTATGGTAGGCAATCCCATCTGCTACATCCAATTGAGAGCGCCAATAAAATTCAAATATTCGATATTTGTCTATACGACAATAGACAAAAAAAACACAAACAAAAACGTTGACTTATCTACATCCCACCACCATTTTCAGAACATAAATAAAGTATCATACTGAAGGAACAAAGCTTTATTCACTCACTCTTTCATCGAATATATCATTGGTGTGCACGTGGAACACTATATTTCCGCCGCGAGTCACGCAAACGAAATCATTCTACCAACTGAAATCTATAACAAAAAAATAAAAAATGAGTATAAGCAAATAAAAAAATAACAGAGCATTGAAATCTTGCGACTCAGTGAAAAAAATGGAGAGGTAAACATTACATATTTATATGCGTCGAAGTAAGGACGGAAAAGTGAAGAAAATAAATATGAAACATGAAATAAGCGACATGGGGCTTCGTCACCCAATCATCCTGGGAAAAATTGCACATGCTATTTCTTTATCGTCCTTGCGACCAAAGATATAACAAAATACACGTCAACATAACATAGGACTCTGAGTACTTCATAGCACAATGTAAAAATGAATAGAATAGTGAAATAATTCAATTTGAAACCATAAACAAAAATGTTCAAATTAAATAAACGAAATTATATATATGGCTATAGATTGGTTTTGTAGGAACTTTCGAGTTCGCGGTCTCCGGTACACTGGTGCATAGTTTCGGAAAAGGATCCCGCGATGCTGGTTACTTCAGCCGTATTCCTAGCGTAGGCGAGCTTTCATGTCTCCCCCTTCATGCCTGTGTCTCTCTTCCTGACTCCCTTCACCACCCACTTGAACCTCACTCAACATCTAATTCAGAGCATCTACGGTAGAGTAAATACAATCAAATCTCCATCTCAACGCGCCGGCAGTAATACTGTTTCCAAATATCTCACATAATGGATATTCCTATCGTTAATAATTCCACATATTCAAGTCGTGACTGAACAAAATGCTCTACCATCTTTAACAGACATATTAAGTTTAGATAGTTGCATCGTCGCATTCAATCTAAATTCACAATGACGAATCATCATACTTTAGGTTTTTATTGCGCACTGGCCCTTAGTGAAAATTTGACAATTAAATTTCAAGGTATGCGCGATAACTTTTGTAAAAAAAAAATTATGCAGTCCCATTCCGATACACTAAAATATTCGAGGGTCAAAATCCGATTGAGGACAATCGATGGTTCGTTCAAATTCCGAAGATTCTATTTATATGTCATTCCCCTCCACATCTACTATCTACTGAAAATTCGAATGCATCCGATCGAATAAAGACTGACTTAATTTAGCAGAATTGATAACTATTGTTTCATCTTTTGATAATTAAAGACAAGGTATCACGTCAATTAATGTCTCACTATAAACATAATCGCCTACAAGTCATTAAACGTGAAAATTCGCTCCGTTTATCACGACCAAGTAAAAATTAAATTATATCAAGTATATATATACATATATATATATATATATATATATATATGGAATGAATTTTATCCCAATGTGGCCTTATATATTTATATAAACGATGGAACGAGCGATACTAAAAGCGAGTAACTTTGGTTCTTCGTCTTCGCAAAGATTTACCGACAATTATTTTCTTTCTGACAGGTCATTACTGTACCAAAGCGAGGACGAGAGTTGTAATTGGCACACCAATATATATACATATATACATATATATATCCATGGATATTGTGAGCAAACGAACAGGCGGGGTAGAGAAAAAAGTGCGAAATGATACGACTGACATAACAAATATTGCAATAAAAATGGGAATGTAATGTTTGTAGGGGATTCCCGGCAAAGACTTACCCACTTTTTCTCGCTCCCACTCATCCTCTCGCCAAATATCACTCGCTTACTTTCCCTCACAATTGATTTTTTCTAGAACTAGACATCCTTAAGATATTTTATGTGCGACTCTTACAGTTTAATCATTCAATGTGTCATCATATAAATTTGGGAAACCCCCAATTTTGCACCACATCATTCATTAACATATAGGAATTAACGCAATTTGGAATTTATTAAGATTGAAGGCATATAGGAACGTCAAAAAACTCATAATCATCACCGATAACTTCTAACAATGATATAATATATTTTTGTTTAAAACATATTGTCAATGAAGGAATAGACATTATAACAGATAAACTATATTTTGAACTATAAGATCGTGCGAATATAAGTCTCTATCGAGTTCACAAGCGACAATGATCACACAACCATGAATCCGGCTGGCACTTTACCACACAACGCAAAATTTTCAGTTTTTTTTTACATTATCTTTCACCTTAATACTTGCATTCGGAAATACTTTACTTTCCTACACTTCTGTTGTTTCCTCTCCCTCGTCACAAAGATTAATTCTTCCAAAGCTGAATATATATAACGAAACTATTACAAAACATTTAACTTTTTTTTCACATAATACAGAAAATAAATCGTGCTGAGCACTTTCCCACTCTCACATTTTTATGCTTGTTGTTCATCGGCAATACAAATTCTATTTTGTATTTTATTCTTCATTTAGAATACAAGCACTTCGAACAATTATTATGAACGAGTCAATGATACAAAAAATTTACTTCAATTGCAGTATCAATTATTTATGTATTGTAAATAGAACTTTTAAGCCCAATAATTTATATTATTGCCGATTATTGATGCATTGATTAATCTTTTTGTATGGTACTCAGTTATTGTTTGTTTGAAAACCTTCTTCTTTTGATAAAAGAATAAAGAAAACTCAAATTCAATAGTGCTCCTGGCTGGATATGTGTCTAATTCAATATTTTTTTACTATTCCCACTGCTCAAATATAATTCATTATATAATTGATCTCGGATATATTAATTGAACTGTAGCTCCCAACCTCAACCACAAATTTATAATATTTGTTCATCTCAGAACTTTATTTCGCCATCTTATCTAATAAATATCTATGTATGTATATATTTATCTATATCCAGTACAATTGTGCAGTCCCACGATTAATAACATGATACCAATCGCAAAAAAGTATGTTTAATATAATTATTTCTATTTATGCTCTCTTCATTATTTTGTGATCAAATTGAATAGCTCGAATGTATCGATATATATATTTATAATATTCGCATTCCAAAAACTCAAGCATGCATATTCATTTTCACTTTCTATTCATTAACCTACGATAATCTCAGTATTTAATTCCCTATATCTCCTGTCTCTTCCCAAGTGCTATACTATTTGCAATGGACAAGAATTGACTGTCATATACCTGTACGTATTTATAAAACATGTATATCCATACATGATGAATAAGAAATCGAGAAATCATTGTGGACATGAGACTATTTTTTGTTCTTTTCATACATGTGAAGTAAATATATTGAAATTTTTCATTTGGAGAATAACGTTTCATAGAACAGACCATGGCAACACCTCAAATTTTATCACAAATTCATCGAAATTTTCATTAGCCTCAAATAGTTTCGAAACAAAATACCTGCCATTATGCGTAAGATAATTGGAAAAATTCACTGCAGCTGAATTGTCAGAATAAGAAGTCATTCGACTTCTAACTTGGGGTTGTTTTTGTCATTATTAGATGTCGAGGTCAATAGTCGAACAGCCAACTCTTCACAACGATATATATAGGCACTTTCTACAATCAATTGAAACGTTCGCAACATGACATTTCTTAGCTACTTTTATATTATTGTGACAGAATTTTAGTCTTGACTTCTTTACTTATTTTCCTTTTGCTCCTCAACTATTACACGAATGCCACAATTTGTAAAGGCCGCTAGGATTGAAATGATTGAAAAATACACAGCGGACCATAATGAATTGTATTTTTCGGAGATTACTCCAATACAGAGAACGCATCTCAAAACTCTTTCATAATTGACTATCCCCTTCTGTGAATAATCCAATTAAACAGGAATACTCTGTCATCTCCAGATACTATAGACTGTACCAAAAAGTGCACTTTTTTGGACAGTGTTCAGAAAATTTAATTGCGACTGAAGTGTAGTAAAGTGATTGATAATGATTACATGATAAGAAATAGTCAAAATTGACTAATCAATTGCAGTTTTTTGTTATTTTCTCATTATTTATTCTAAACGATTGGGTCGCCACCATGGTCGTACTAAAAACTTCGTTTATATCTAAATGTATTTACGTCTTACTGGCGTGATATCTATTCACGATTAAAACATTAATACTGGCATTCATTCAGCGTCGCCTGACTTGCTCATTCACTATGATGGCGATCACATCAATCATTTCTTTTTCGTCATGGTTACAAACTGTGCAATAATATGGGATTCACCCCATGATAACTTGCATTATAAATAAGTCGATTGACATTCATGTTTCTTTAAAGCACTAAATATTCAATTATTTTCCTTTTTTTGTTTATTTCACTTTTTTATAAAAAACAAATGATGGCATCATTATTCTTATAGCGAAGAAATAACTAAGAAAAATCAGTCATCATTGAAAAGAATAGTTAAAATTAGTTTCATAAATCTAACTAGTCTTTCTCATTTTGTTCATTCAGTAATATGAAGTTAAGAATTTCGTTCATTTCAATAATTTTGTTTTGGATGAATGACTAGGAATTGATCGCGCAAAATGAATATATAGAAAAAATTGTCGAAATAAATACCTTATTTTATTCATCTTCGTCGTTTGAGTTTGTATTGTTCTTATATTTTCTTACTATACTATCAATGAAAGCGGGCGTGATGGTTATTCATGGTGTGGTTGATGTTAGAAATGTTGGATCAACTGCTGCAACTTTCGCGGTGAGGAAAGCATGCATGCAAAATAACAAATTTTGCAATTGAGAACACTCCAATTCCTATAGAAAATTCAAATGTGTTATCAAAGAGAAAGAATTCACGTGGATACTCATCACAAATTGTATATTTTTACTAACAATACTAGTACCATACCTTAGTCTCAATAGCTATGCTGTCTAATTCTTGGAAATGTAATTTTAATCTACTCTTTCCATCATCACTGGATCCACGCAATTGCGAAAATTTATATCGCCACACAACTTCACCAAGACCATCATAAGACAACGTAAAGCCTTGGGTCCATTCTAGAGTTAGTCCAGCACTTCTTCCATTAAATGTCACCATGAAAGTTTTACTCTATAATGAACCGACGAAAAAGTGAATTCATTTTCCCTCTTTCCGAAGACCTAATAATCGAAAATTGAGATAAATCATCAAAACTAACCTTGAGGTGTGTTATAGCCGAACAAACGGCAGTGTGCCACGCAGCTTCAACTCTCAACAACTCTTGTCTAGTTTCCACACTCAAGTATCGTGGTGGTTTCCCCGGACTCTGGGCTAGAAAGCAATGTTGCCTCTCATCAACGTTCTCGGATTCCCTCATTACGCGAAACATAGTTTGATAAACTTTGAATGTTAGTGCGCAACGAGACCAGTCGCCAATGTTGCACTAGAATTGAAAACATTAACTGACATGTACGAATTAATTCTCAAAAACATCACATTTCGAAGGAATTACTTTTCTTTGATTGTACTCACTGGTGGTGTCTCGAAAAGCAGCAAATCGGGACCTTTCAACGATAAAAACCTTGGCCTATAACTTTGCCAGGGCTGATTACTATTACTCACAGCCTCATTCACCCATCCCATATATTCAATACGTTCACCAACGCCAAAATTACGATTATACAATTTCATCTGCACAAAATATCATATATATTCGACCGATTCACACCTATTTTCGAAACTTGAATATTGAAAATAACGTTGTATACCTGTAAATGTGTTAGACCAGTAATATTGTCGGTAATATATTTAAGCCATTGACTTAATATTGCACTATCGTCGCAATGTATGACGCCAGTACGTGCGCCATTTAATCCACGAACTTCGAATGCGTTTCGTCTCAGTTTATCAGTCCCAAATATATATCTTGTGACGTAAGCCATCATTAAAGGTACTGGGGATGAAAATAAAGATAATAAGTCAACTTTCTATTCAACGTGATAGGACAGATTAATACTCAGTTGAATACCTCAACATCGATTCAATAATACCTGTTATAACATCGACCCATTTTCTATAATTTGTTGAGCAGGATGATGCATTTGAACCGTGACGGCTATGACCACTTTTAGGACTACCAGAACGTCTATTAGGCAAACTCCATTCATCATCCGTTTCACCGTTTGCCGCATTATCTAACTTCTCTTCTTTCTCTAAACAATTAGACCCATTGATCAATTTACCAATTCAATATTTTAATGAGAAATGAAAAGTTAATTCAAGATATTTCAATATTCTATTTTTACCATTCTTTTGGAGAAACGGCTTCGCGGCACGGTAATGTTTTACTGTCAGAACTACAATGTCTCCAGCATTTCGCAATATATTCACAGCATCGTCATGATTGCACGCTGTTATATATTCACCATTGACTGCAATTTATTTCAAGATCAGTGATATTGAATAAAGTACAGAAAAAAATTAAATCAAATCAATAGCTTCACGGCCATACAATCAATATTTGTTTCAAAATACACATGAATTGAATGTGTTGCTAAACATAAATTAAAATGCAACTATTGAGAAAGTGTCAGATTATCTCAGTGCATATGAGTACAATAAAACGAGTTCAGAATATATGATAATGGAAATTATTATAACGACAATCAGGATGATGCGACAAAAAATACATAAAAAAATCGACACAAGTAAAAAAAAAAAGAAGACCTCGCATAGGAAGAAACGGTTCATACCTTTAATAATAGCATCGCCAACAAATAATTGACCACATTGATCAGCAGCTTGGCCTTTATATATTCTTGATATTAGCACAGGAAGCTTATGTTCAGCACCACCTTTTATACTTAAACCTAGTCCACCAACTTTTAGCCTCGTTATTTGCACCATTCGTTCTTTAGCATCTATTGGCGGCCGATTATGATTAGCTGCCTGCTGAAATTACATTTATAACATGAAATATCTTTTCTCTTTTCATCACCAGCTCCTCTGGTTTGATTCATGGAACGTCCTACTTTACCTCTAAATCTTCTCTTTGGAGTTTCAATACTTCCATTGACAAATTGAGTCGCATGGGTACAGGCTTACTTTTGCCATCACTAACAGTTACCATGCCCGTCCGTACCTTCAAACGAAAATATAAGAAATGATATATATATATATATATATATATATATATATATATATATATATATTGATCGTAGACAAATAAAAAAGGGGGTGAAGTTGAGTCATTTGAAATAGCTTCAAATGAATGCTCATGCGAGTTAAATAAAGAGTAGATAGCATCAACTGGGACAATTAGAATAATCGATTAATGAAATATAGGGTAAAGACTGCCAAGAGTAGGTAATATGAAGTTCGATTGACTGTATTTTATGCCTGAAATTCGATTACTGTCCCATTTACTTATAATTATAATTTTTGCTGACTGCCCATGGTTTTGTTGTGATGAAATAAATCATGTCGATTAACATATCGTTACACTAGAATTTCAAGACTCGGTGATTTTCTTATGCCCTGACATTCATTTGCAATTACTACAAGTTCACAAATTTATAATACCAGTCAAGACTATTGAAAGAGGAGCCGAGTCTTTAGGAGATCAAATTATCTCATAAAAGACAATATACAAAATAATTGAACATTCGAATAATCATATCAAATGCTCAAACACTAAAATAAAATTCAATCATAAATAAAGATATATATATATATATATATATATATATATATATATGTGGGTATAACTCAATTACCTTGAGCTTCTGATCAATCTTCTCCTCAATCGGAGTACTCATCTTTGTCGTGTTAATTCTCATTATTTGTTTGATTCAAACAAAAAAATACATTTGAGTGTATGTAATTTTCTCCAAAAATAGCACCATCGCCACGAGAAATGATTCGTCGTGTGAATAACTCGCGACAGTACTGTGTCTCGCCAATTTCATAGCTTGACTTCTCATCATGTGTTATGTATGTAGTAATTCACGTCGCTATATTGATTCAGCCACACGGACTTTTACACCTTTTTTGACAAGCATCGTATAATTTTCATCAAGTACCACCACATCCGCACTACACAACTTGTCCACCACACGATTACTCCAATCGTCAAAGAGCCATTTTCACTTATATACAAAATGAATTCTTCTTGTAAAACTCGTTACATTATTCTCACTCCTTTGCCACAACTCTTTCATAGGCATATCAAAGACAAGTATTTAGATCTCCTCTTTTCCAATATACATATGAATGTGTGTATGTTATAACGCTGTTCCCGGAATCATCAGAATTTTTTTTTTCCCTGTGGCGCTACCGAGGAGACTGCGCGCGCACGCCCAATTTCTTCCTTTTTTCCCTCCCCTTCGATTCCAAGAAACAAAATGGCGACTTTAGAGACGCGCGCAATTTGAAATTATAATTTGGCCAATACGTTTTCCACCTGCTTTATATTATCAATAAATCGAACTGTGATAATATGGAATCGATATACAATATAATACAATGTTGAATCATTAAAGACGACTCATTTTACATTGTTTGACGGTGAACTTAGTGATAACATAATCCTTCTCACATGGTTTATGTGAGAAAAAACAATTGATTTATATTTGGCGAGCCTCTGAAGTACTTATCAACAATAGAAATGGTTTATCAAGCTTTTTATTCAAAAGATCCTTATTCATATTGTGGTTTGCAATCATTCATTATTCTCTATGGAACATATATTATGATCCATTGCTGGCATGATTATTTTCACATATGGGAATATATAATCGGTGTAACATGAAAAATGAAAAACTGAGATCAAGCAGAGAATTCGTATCAATCTCTAAATCATGATGATAATACTGCCCTGAATACATGTGTATGTGTGTGTACTGCAAATAATGAAATGAACTCACTCCCGAATGAACTAAAGTTTAGGTCTTTTTTGATTTCAGGATTCAACTAAATGAATGTACAAAAATAAATTAATTTATTTCTAAGATATCGTAAGAAAAAAATCTACATATCATACATACTTACAAATTAATTCAACTATAATATATTTCTGTGATTGTTACATTCGAATTAAATGACTTTGAGCTCTAAACAGTATAAAAAATATGTTATTTCATTCGTAAAAAACAAATGATTTCAAAAAATCATATGCCGCATTAATAACACCCCAACTAACAAATGATCTCATATAATTTAAATGCACACCATGATAAAAACTTGTGATACTTTTGTTTCTAGCAATCCAAATGTCTTTCAGTACAACGATAATTTTTTCGAATTCTCCACCTACTTTATTTTGCATATGTATTTTAATAACATTCATTGGATAAAATATCGTACTAGTAAAACCACCGATCAATGCACCGCTGACAAAGTTTGCAAATAAACTGTGATTTTGCTCTCCCATAATATCTCTTGATTTATCTCTCAATGTAAAAAATGTCAAGTTTGATAAACCATTACGAAATATAATGGGAATTAGACCTCTATAACATTCTGCAATTCCAAAATTCTTCAACAGATATTTAAAAGCATGGGTGGTATTACGGAATTTATTGTGATATCGCCAATCTTGTAATAGAGTTTGCACACGCTCTAAAGGCATCAAAACAGCTTCGGCTGTGCCTGCAATATTTGCCGCCAATACTTTGGAAATAATTGGTTTATGGCACAGTAAAAATATCCTCGTTCTGCTTCCCTCATAAACACTAAACATTATGCTGATTGACAATGTTTTTTGACACAGTGGTGGTAAAATTCCACGATAAAGCAATCGCAAGCCTTCGTGTGACAATTGTCTTATCGCATCATTTGCTGCCACATTTTCCAATATTTGTCGGAATATTATTTTGTTCAATGGATAGGTAACGGTAACATTAATCACAGCAGCGCCCCAGCCACAAATGAATTCTCTAGTGTCGTCTGACGTTAAATGAAGTAATGATCTGACAGAAATTCGTTGATTCAATTCTACATGTTCGTTACTCGAGTCAGCTGGAAACAGACTTGCTTCACATTTGCACCAACCCATAATTCGTCGAGTGTACTCCCAAGTATATTCACCAATTATAATTTATAATCTAAACAAATTAAATATAGAAAAATTATTACCAATGATTGAATATCTAGACTTATTAATTCACTTACCCATTTTTCGTAATAAATATCAGATTGAAACATTGTTAGAAATTAAATAAAAGTTGAATAATGTATCCATATCCATTGTCTAATAGCCTGGAACGGAGATAAAATTTTAACACAATCCCAAAAATCATATTATATAACCTTCAATATCACACAATTGATTGTGTATGATAAGGTGAGAAAAATTATGTCGAAATTCCAGTGAACTATCGAATTTATTGTCCAATATCAGACTGAAAGAATTGAAGCACATACGACATTATTGTTCTCGCGATATTATACAATCGATGACTGTTATCATACATGTACACTCAACATATTTATCAAATGAAAATTTAATTGGGGACTTTGAATGATTAGAGTGGTACATGCATGTGTCCAATCCACACTTACATAACACAAAACTACCTACACATACCACATAACTACATACATATTCGTGCACACGACAAACGAATGACATCGAGCTATATTATATGTATATATAAACTCATATGTATATAATATTCAAGCTGAATATACATAAGTAGCAACGTGTCAAAAAACGAATTTTGATTCTCGCCAACCTGGCAGGTGTTTGTCAGCTCGCATTTAAACGTATTTAAATAACATCATTTTGTTCCTTCATAAGGATTTACTACAGGTAAATATGTGAACAATCACGTCAAAGTTACTGAACATGAATCCTTATATTTATGTAAATTCATATTGGCGCAATTTAGATGAATAGTATTCTAAATTCAAGTAAAATTCGAAAGTAAAGTTGCCACGTGAAAATGCATTCTTTCATTGATTGGAGTGAATCGGTTGGAATTCAGCATTTATCATTTTTCTTAGACTTTTTCCCCCAATTCAATTACAAAATGAAATATTTTTCGTTATAATTTGAGGTTATGTATCCAATAGTTTGCCCTGTATGTTCATTTTTGCCTCCCACAAATAGTTATTTGGTTTGATTATTTTAACCTTACAAATAAATTGAATTTCATGGTATACATCATTATTTCAGTGAATAATGCGCCAACTGAAGGGAAAAACGAAAGAAACTAATAAACAGAAGAAAGAGCGCAAAAAGGAATTTTTGGAGAATAAACAGAGAGTATTTTCATTGGTATTACCGACGATGGCAGCCGTTTTTCTCCTGATTGTTGCCTATGTTTACATCAAAACACGTCCGAAAACATTGGACTTTTAATTAATATATATAAAATACGCATAGAGTGGCATAACTTGACTATATTATTCGCAAAATACAATTTATTTCTTTCCAAAATATATATACAAAACACGTAATAGAACATATATTTATATCTGTATGAATACATTTTCACTTGACTTCATGACATTATATAAAATTTCTTTATTCCCCAAAAATTGGAGTATTCATAAAGAATATCACTCGGGAATTGATCAATCCTTATTGTATCAATCGACATCATTTGCAATTTGAGTTCCATATTAAACGAACAATTATGTAAAACGAAAATACGGTATTATCTGTATTCACACAGGATATGAATTGTGAGGATGGGGCCAATAAATATATATATTTGATAATGTCCATATGATTTTCGATTTAAACTATATGATTGACATCAATAGGACCGAATTCGCGTTAATTCAAAAAGATTCTTCAACCAAATTAATGTTGTTCGAAAGACAACTGTTTTGCCGCCACACGATAAAGGACAAAGAATTAGTTATTGAAATGGACCGCTAAGAAAAGATGGCGCTAACGATTGTGGTTCAACAACGAGAAATGCAGAGTCAGCTCTTCAGATTTTCCTCTCCCCTTGAGAATCATGGGAATAATTTAAAAAATGAGATAAAAGTAGTACAGCTTGGCTCCGCATGTTGAGACTATATGGGATCAGTGAATGTATAGTCTATAGACTTGTTGCGCTGTGCAGCATCACTTTCATATGTGTTGTATTTTATATGTATGTATATAATATATCTCCACCTATTTTTTCTAACAAAACGCATCTATCATTATTTTTTATTACGAAAAAAAGAAAGAAAAAGAAATAGATTAAGTGCCTTCACATTCAGTATTGCAGTGTCGTTATACAGCTTATAGTAATTGTTAATAATTAATTTGTAAATGTTGAGTGAGTAAGAAATAGAGAATATATTGGAAGCGCGAAGCAACACAGAACTTGGCTTCGTTGTTGCGCCAGAGGAATAAACACAGAAAAAAGACCGACGAAAATAAGAAAATTTAATCAAGTGAACCGAGTGAAAAGGAGCAGAGGTAAAAACTGTGAAGAGAATACAAGTGAAAAAATGAATAAAACGTGTGCACGGTGCGAGAAGACGGTTTATCCAATTGAGGAACTCAAATGCCTTGACAAGGTGGGTGTCTATCATTCATTTTTATTCATTTTCTATAATCCACTTCTCATTCTCCTCCCGTTTTTCAGCCTGCCAAATATAATCCTCCAAATATGTGTCGCAACATCTAAGATTTTTTATTCGCTACCGTTTGTTGTATGAATATTTCATCACCACTGAGAGAGTATGATGAATGTTAAATCTCCATCTGGAACGAACCTCCATCCAAGTTTTCTTACTGCCGGTACTCACACAGCCGCAGTTAACCTTTTAAAACGACGTATTGACCTTTGTTTACGATGATTTTTCATATTTTTCTATTTTTCCACCATTTTGATTTTATATTGCGGTATTAATTATGCTATGAGATCATTATTTTCAATTATTCTGCCGATGAAATTATATATAAAATAGAAATGAATGGAAACAAAAAGAGGAACAACAACCAGGGAGGGATATCCGCAAATGATGACTCTGCTTTGTTTGACATTCTCTCTCGAGTCTTTCTCTCACGGCCATGCTAAATGATGTCAAGAATGAATGGGGAATCGTGGCAGTGTAATGAGACATTGAATCATCACTATTCGTCGTTGCGGAGGAAATTTTTTTTCATATTACATTGGCCCTAAAACTTAGTACAGTTAGAAACCTACGTTGTCATCAAAATTTGAATTTGAATGTAAAAATGGTTAGTTGTGTTGAGTTGATAATTATTTCACATAATGGATGTCGTGATAATATCAAAGTGGTATGAACTGAAATAATGTTGGGCGGATGAACAATAAAAACGATAGAGAAGATAGTCAAAAAGCACGAATAAAAGACGCAATAGATAAGAATAATTATTTCCATGAATTATGAAATTTCCTCAAGGAAATATTCTTATCTAGCGCGTCTGACATTAAATTGCTCATGGATCTCATTTCTCGTGAAAAGGGGGCAAACCACGAGTTCTTCCTATTCAGATTATATTTTAGTTATTGTCTCAACATATTGCCTCGATTTTCTGTCCGAATGGGAAAAGGCTCGAAGTTTAAGCTATTTTAACATTGGAAGTTGGACTAGACGAAAAGTTTCGATAATAATTCTCAATGTGCCATTCTATCCTATATTTCGATTTAAGCGAACAAATATGAATAATTTCATAGTCAGATGTTCATAGTTTGTGCTAGAATCGTTCAAATGTCACAATCTAGAAATAATTGTCGATATTAGAGTTCATTTTCCCAACACAGTGCTGACAATACCCGCAGTTGATTATATTTTCTCATCTTTCATTGGACGATTTACTTATATTTACATCATTAATTTTCAGATATGGCACAAACAATGTTTCAAATGTCAAGGTTGTGGTATGACTCTCAATATGCGAACCTACAAAGGATTCAACAAGACACCATATTGCGAAGCGTAAGTATTCTAACAAATTCAATAAGTGTAGGTCTGTGAATACGTCTGGACAATATGAATTTAATGCGGCGTTAATTGCATTATTATTTCATGTCGAGGGACGAAAATTAATTTGACGAGCGCCGAGGGAATGGTATATTATAGTAATCTAGCACTATTCTGTGATAAGCTCGCCACAATATCAACATTATTGTATATGAAGTTCTTCGCTGTTTTAATTAAAATTGACATCATAAATAATGAAAATTGCTTATAAATTTGATGAATGAACAGGAAATCAGAGAAATAATTTCTCTGGTTTCTCTTCATACGTACAGGCATAACTCTACAGATTATCACCACAGCGGGGCTTCAAAATGAACTTCTGCATTTATATAATATGAAGTTCAATGTCAATGTGGAGACCAAGAGATATTTTTCACGAGAAGGATAAAAAGATGCCTTTAACGAATACTAGAATCGTAAATTTCAATATTTTATTATCTTTTCATTTCAGACACATTCCAAAAGCGAAAGCCACAACAATGGCAGAAACACCAGAGCTGAAACGCATTGCTGAAAACACAAAAATTCAGAGCAATGTAAAATATCATGCAGAATTTGAAAAAGCTAAAGGCAAATTTACCCAAGTTGCTGATGATCCTGAAACATTGAGAATTAAGCAAAATAGTAAAATAATATCAAATGTGGCGTATCACGGTGAACTTGAAAAGAAGGCGATAATGGAGCAAAAAAGAACGATGACAGGCGAAAATGGAGAACAAATTGGTAAGCATATTTCATTGTTAATTGTAATGTGATATACTACCATGAACTATAGATATTCGCTTCAGAGCTTCGTATGAAGTTTATTCGTATACACTCAATTTATTCAGTCTTCATAATATGATTTAGGTATACATATACGTTTGCATTCCTACAAATTGAATTAATTAAAAGACCATCTGCAGCTCCAACTACCATTTCAATGTTGTGTGTTTTTCTTTATTTTTGAAAACTTGATCACCGTCATTCATTTGTCAGTAACTACATCTATACTAATCAATCAGTATATGAAAAATGTAATTTATCATTGCACATCGTGTATTCACCCTTATTTTCCTTCGTGTGTGTTGCTTCTGTTGTCTCTCTAGAATATGTAGAATATACAGATGGTTCCATAACATCCGCCAGCAATGCAATAAACGCTAATCCATCAACGCCTGCGACACCAGTAAGAACGGCTAGTCCAATACAACGTGCAATGCCTGGTAGGATCGCTGACTATGATCCATTGACTGAAGCACGGCCTAGTCCTTATTCAGCGAGACAAGCAGCCACTACTGTCATTTATACCAGTGATAAGGGTGCAGGTGCTTTGAAATTGCTTAATACGTAAACGTACATTATGTGGCTTTCCTTGATGTTTTTGTGATTTGATTTGTCAAATGCGTTAACAAAATTTATTTATATTTTTCCGTTCAGGTATATCATTTTTTAATGATCTCATTGAAGTTTTTGTTTTGTTTTCATTTTGTAGTGACAAATCCACCGACAAGACGAATTGGTTCAGTTGCTGATATCGATCCGCTAAATGAATATTACGGATCCCTAACGCCAGCTGCTACTAACAACAATAATCTTCCTCCACAGCCGCAAATGCAACAGCAATCGCATCAACAGCAGATCACGCCACCTCAATCGTCAAATTCTTTGGTGCGTTGATCCATCGCCAATTTATTTCTTATTTTCTCGTTTCATTTAATTGAATTATTATTTTTTTTCGCCTTTTATTATTCCTATTTTGTTTATGTTTTCATTTTTGTCTGGTTAGCGAGTGTACCGTGCATTGTACGATTACGAGGCGCAAGATGTGGATGAAGTTAGTTTTTGCGATGGAGATTTAATTGTCAATTGCACAGCAATCGATGAGGGCTGGATGACAGGTCTTGTTCAACGAACAGGACGTCATGGAATGCTACCAGCCAATTATGTTGAACCTGCCCAGATTTAAATATTATTTACATCGCCGTTATTCATTTATATTTTCCTCTCCTCCCGTCTAAAATTTTCGGTAGATAGACACAAAAAAGATTATGACTGAACTCTGACTATTCCAGCTCTATTGCGATTCGGAGGGACCATAACTTTTAATAATTACTGATACAATTTATTCTTTGTTACTAAACAACGAGAAATTAAAAAAAAAACAGAAAGTGGAAATCGTTGTTGATATATTTTCATGCTGTTATAAATAAAATAACTGCGGATTTCAATATTTATGAATTCACCGCGCCATATATTTTAGGACGTTATAATGTACATTTCATTCCATATCGAAAATGCATATCTTGCGATGAATTATAAGAGGATACAAAGGTGAAAGAGAATATGATGCGCATTTTTGTATTAAATGGCGAGCATGCAGAACAGTTTCTGAAAAATGGGTGTTCCATTATTGTCAATAATCAATCATAAATGAAAATATTTTTTCAACTAGATTTTACTGATAGTTTTGCCTCCCATTGAATAAAACTAGAAGGACGAAGTAATGAATAACACATGAACTATTTTTCGATAGAATGGTGATAAAAGAATAATTTTGTATTGACCATAATAACTAAGCGAATAACAGGGAATGACATGTTTTACAATAATTTGAATACATAAAAGAATTTATATATATTGGCGTTGAGTTTAGACAGATATTATTGTATCATGTTGAAAAACGATATAATACACACGTGGTTATGTAAAAAAAATATGTTCAATCTTATTTTTACCCGCCTAAGGAGGTGGTGGCGCGCGAGGTTTCATCGACGTATTCTACCAAATTTGATACGGAATCTGGTCTCTATTCACCGATTCCTTTCTTTTTTCAAGTATCCTGGTAATGCTCACCAGGACGCTAATCAATGAGCATACATCAAACACGAATGAATGTTAAGTCCTTAATTTTTTTATCGTTGATTTATTTTACTCTTCATACACATTAATGAAAATATATACATGGTACATTACAGCTTATCAAAGCCATGAAAATTCAACCTTCAATTGAATTCGTTCTCAAGGTAATACACTGAAATATTATTTGAATTATGAATTCGATAATATCAGATTCCATTAACTTCCTTCCAACTTCTCAAACTCTTCGTACTAAGCTACTGCACAGCCAAACACTTGATCCATCACATTTTCTCGTCACTAACGGACATTCTCCTCCCTTTCTTGCGTCAATAGACCACATATACCCACAGGGTTAGCATCGTTAGAAACATTATAGTTACGATATCATTCGCGACATCTCACGATTATACGAATGTGGTTCATCCAAACGTAAATGTGTCGCATAGATTTTGAAACGACTTCAGGTACGTTTCTAAAACCTGGGGCGACCACCAACTTTAACATACGTACGTACTTGCTATTATAATGATAATAGACGATTGTTAACATACGTTTAGCTAATAACGACATGTGGCGTATAAAACATATCTTATATTTGCTTTTTTTTTAATATCTATGGGCGTTCTCTGTTGCTTCATCGAATTTCTATCGGATTTTTTCCCCCAATTTCATGTTACAACTAAAATTATATCTAGACGATACGTGTCCTTATATACTACAAAAATTAGAATTGATTTGCATGCTTTAATCACGCGTTTATTTCATTTCCATTTGTCTTCATAACTCGTTTTTCGAGAATATGGCATTTGTTTTCTTTTTCGAAACGAATGAACAAGAACATAAAGCAGCCCGATAAAATTGCATCTCACCACATACAGGTACACATGAAAGTTTTTTTTTGGATTCACACAGGGCCTGATTTTGATTCGAATCCCTGAATTTCAATTACGGTTAATTTTTTCATGATGCATTTCCTGTTTTAATGTCTTGTTTATCATCTCCGATAGTCCTATATCCTGCAATCGTGCGCGTTCTATATGACCCCACGGAAATAAATTAATTGTTCCTAAGTGAGAAAATAACGAAGAGAAAAATAGAAATATAAACACATAATGAATGAAATGTTGGTTTTAGGAAAATTATCCTCAACGGAATAATTTTCTTCCGAATTTTCATTAATTGTGTATTTCATAAACCTAATTCAGTTTAGAAACGTTTGATTATTTTGTCAGTCTGTATTCTCCTGGTTCTCGTATGTCACATGCTGAAACAATAAATTGTCAATGAATAAACATCACATATAAAAAAATGATGCCTCGATAACTTCCAACTATGAACATCAGAGATCTTGAGATATAGATCACCGGCCCCGCGGAAGGACATATCGGTGAATTTTTTTAGCCGATAAACAAATCTATGGATAGATCGAAGAGATTATTTTTTAGGGTTCCATGATTTTTGAATCCCAAAATATCACCTAAAGCTTGTTTTCCCGTTTAAGCATGAACGGTTTTTAGTATTTCAACCTCCTGTCGAGTGAAAATCTCGATGGCGGAATACGAATGGCCGAATTCACTCAAAACTTGATTAAAAGTTAAATCATAGGATCACACAGCAACGACAATAACGTTGTCGTGATGCTCCAGCGCTGGGCGGTGGTGTCATCGGTGCAAAATAAGCGTGCACTTTAATGTTCGGTAGGTGAGTCTGAAAAGCCAAAAGCAAAAAAAAATAAAAAGAACAACTAATTTATTGAACAAACTTTCCGGATATATCAATGATTGTCATTCGGAAATTACCCTGAGTCTACGAATGCCAGATCGGGTAATTAACTGACAATCATAAAGCTCAATCCGCTCTAGATTGTGACACGCTTGCAACAAATGATCCAAACTTGCGTCAGTGATGAGTGGGCAGTTATCGAGCTCCAAGACAGCGAGATTTTCCGACGCGCATGGTGACAATGCGAGTTGTCTTATCCCTTCATCGGTAATTAATTCACAGTGAGATAAACTCTACAATGAAAAAGAAATTTTGAGAAAAAATAAAACTGAATTAATATAAGTACAAGCAGTTTCCAGTAATTACATTGAAAACTAATGATATTTCATAACATCGGTTAAAAATTGAATTGCATATTCACCAGTTTTTCCAGACGTGGGCAACCCATTGCCAAATGAATGAGAGTAGCATCAGTGATAAGTGTGCACTCCTCCAAATCCATTTTCTCCAATAGCCTGCAATTCTGTAAACAAAAATTGTCAAACAACGAGCCATGGCTTTCGATAAAGCCCAATTTTATTGTTAAACCCCCCTCATCTTCTTTTCATTTTTTCTTTTTTTTTTCCTCCTATTACTGTGCTTACTCGCGCAAGAGCTTGAAAGCCAGCATCTGTGAAGTGAGTACAGGCAGAACACTCGAGAATACTTAATAGCGGACAGTGTTGCGCCAATGTGACCAATGACGCATCCGTTAAATTCGAACAATTGGACAGGCAGACATAGTGTAATCGTGGACATTTTTCGCCCAATTCGCGGACCGCGTCATCAGTTATGTTCTGTAGAAAACAATTTGATAAACGTGCAATTACGTTTATATCATTTGTGGTGATTATGATGAGAAGGAGAAGATATAAATGCTCACTCGGCACTCATGGAGATTGATTGCTTCGAGATTTGGGCAGTAACGAGCGAGGCACTTGATAGCTCGATCAGTCAGCTGTCGACATCCTTTGCTGAGAAAACTTCGCAATTCAGGACATCCACGTGCCAATGCTTCCACCCCATTATCAGTTAATAACTTGCACCATGACAAATTAATATGTGTCAATAGTTGACAACCATGCGAGATGTCTTTTAATGCGAGATCAGTGACCTCTGGACACGAATCCAAATTGAGACGTTGTAGTTTCGGACAATGATTGCTCAATGCTGCACATGTTGCGTCCGAAATTTTTTTGCATTGACTCAAGTTCAATTCCTCTATGTTTGTACAGGATTGCGCAAGAGTTCTCATTGAATTGTTGCCAATACTTTGACAGCCTCGTAGCGAAAGTTGACGAAGGAAACCACCGCAACGTCTTGATATATTTTCTATTACTGGTCCCTTGATAATAATAGTAATAATTTTTTCTTTTATTCGGATCGAGATTCTTTTCATGATTAAACTCCTATGCTAAGCTTTTTCTGATTGGCATATTTCTCAATGATTATATATGATAAATACGGCTGGAAATTGTACGAAAAAGTTGGGAGTAATGTATAGATGCAGTCAAACGCTAAACGATTGACGAAAGCCCATTGTCTACTGTAAACATTTATATTTTTTCTTCAAAATGCTAATGGAGGGAGAGACCATATCAGCCACAGCGTATCACATTCGATCAGGATCATAATGCTTGTGGTTGATGTGATATTATTTGTTTCCCAGTGACATTCAAGCAACTGTATGATAGGACGTTCATAAGAAGTTTCTCATAAGAAACAAATAGTTCAACATAGGAATTCAATTCAGAAATTATGTGTATCATATAGATATCAAGCTACAGTTTCAACTCTACTCAAAGTTTTTATCCTGTCGCACCATATCATAATTTATTTTCATACCTCTACGTCTCGTTGAAAATCGAATAAATCTATCCGCTGCCAATTGGAACCATCCAATGCCAGGACATTCCATGCTTTGCTCACTTGTGCACATCTGCATAGTGATACTACATCAAGATATGACAGAATTCTAAGTAATAATTCCTTTGGCAGTTTTTTGTTTATTTGCGCTTCATCGTCATGAAATACCCATGTCAGCTAAAAAAACACATTATTTCTCATTTTTTCCATCTACCCCACATTTTCGAATATCACAACCATACTTTTTCATTTGTTCGGGTTCCATTATTTACATTCAAGAAAATGGATAAAGTAGAATAAGCAGGGGATGTGCATTTGAAGATAATAAAATTACCAACCTGCATATAGGATTGTTTCACATTATTCATGGGAATATGAACAAGCGTTTGTGGTGAGTAATAATTCTGGTGATATTGATGGTGATGATGATGGTGATGATGAGGGTGATAATAATGACGGTTATAATGTTTATAATGAGGATATTCTTGCTTCCACCACTGATTATTCGTCATTAATTGCTCCCTTCTTTCATCAATCTCCACGTTTTCACACAATCCTACGCGCTTTATTTTTTTCTAAAACACAGGGCCCAAACAATCTTCTAAATTCAGTTATTAAAAACTTTTCCAATATTGTGCTCTATGAATCTCGAAAATAAATAAACCCGCCGGGATCAGTAACAGCGCTAGCATTAGCAACAGTAGTGAAGGAAAATATATATCTACTATATATAACGTGTATGTATATATATATATATATATATATATATATATTTGGCGCAGCCCGCACACGGGTGAATGAACGAAAACTGAGTAAATAGAGGAAGACAGAACAACAAAGAACGCGCGGAATGATGAGAAAGATTACCGAAAAATACGGGCAGCGCGAGCAAGGGAGAAAAAAATACAAATATAGGATTTTACAATATTAATATGGTATAGACAGTAAAAAAATTACAAATTACAAATATGCTGGGGAAAAAAAGAAATTAATATGATAATGCTGTGTATATTCGTCGAATATAGGTAATATGTATACAATTACATGTTGATATAGAGAACAAAGAGAAGTAGATGAATTCGATAGGTCAATGGTGGAGAACATGTATGTATGATACACAAAAGGGATATGCTATTGCGAAAAGAACGAGCGTATTCTCCCTTGTATAGCAATGCATTTATTATTCGATCTCATGCACGACCATTGCTCATATACAATGAAACAGTGTATGAGTGAACAATTGAATTATTGCATTTTCATTAGGGTTTCGTGCATTGTGACAGCGGAAATCAGCTGTTTGGCCTGGATGAAAATCATGACAACAACATTGCCCTAAAGTCATTGCGCGCGCATAGTTACACACAACAAACTTAATTTTTTACACTTTGTTCCTTTCTTTCTCTTCTTCATATATTTATTTTATTCTCGTTATTTTCTTCACCATACTCATATTTCATAGCTAATAAATATTATTATTCGACGCTGATTGACAATTAAAAACTCACCTCGAGCCTCGTACGTCCCGAGTGTATCATCCTCTTTCGTCGCGTTATTTTGATGAATTTCGGGTATACCCGCACAGTTGTATATGAAAAAGTAGAATAATATTACAATGGTATAGCGTTTGACGTTTGTTGTGGGTTTTGTATCACATTTACGAATCGCTACACATGAGGCAAATGGCTGTACTCTCAGGTCGACACACAGGTTCACACAATTTACCATGTATATATTTTTTTTATATACGTCTGAAATATATGCATATATTCATGTGCGTTGTCTGTGTGGGTGTTAGCGGTTTGCGAGTGGGGAGTAACACAGTATCACCAAAACCTGAATTCTGATAGATGGATCAGTGGGGAGGCATTGCTCCGAGCCTATTTGTCCGGCGCACTTTGCTTGGCGACAGGTCAACCAATCGCAAAGAATGAATCCAATGTTTATGCCACTCTCATTGGACACTACTTTTCAATACAACTTGTGTGTGTATGTGTGTGTTGTGTTTCATTCCTTGTGCTTTCTCATACCTTGATTTCTTATTTCCTCTTCGCATCGGAGATCCCGCGCAATTTCAAATATTTCAGTAGCAAATCGCGTCATAGGACAAGGCCAAAGAATATTCTCCCATAGAAGCTCATAAGTCCATTTTTCTCGTACCCTGAAAAGTTTAGTACCTACCCTGAAGATCAGAGGGCGACACTTGTTCAATGTCGGTATTTAAGGTATGGTACCATGGTAAGTACCTTAAATACCGACATTGAACAAGTTTCGCCCTCTGATTTTCAGGGTAGGTACTAAACATTTCAGGGTACGAGAAAAATGGACTTATAATCTTCTATGGGAAAGTATTCTTTGGCACGAATATGATGAAGGGCGGCCATTGTGTAACTATGTATTATGAATCTAATCGAGAACAGATTTGACTAGTCTCTCCATGGTGATGAGATGTGCAGAGGGGAGAAAATATAAATTCGTCAATTGTCAATTATCGTCAGTATCTTTTCCACGTGGGTGTAATGGTACAAGTGAGTAGAATTCTCTTGGCGAAATTCTGATTCCTGACAAATAAAAATAAACAAAGCCATAGCATTGTACTCCATCAGAAAAATATTTTGTATTTTTCTATTCTACTTTTTTTATTCTTTCTTTCCGTTTGAGGTTGGGTTCTGTCATCCTCATTTGCGAATTAGGGAACTAAATCATGGGTTAAAGAACTCTTTTTATAGTAATTCCCTGAAGTTCCAAATAAAATCCAAATTTAATTCAACCGCAGCATACATTTCATAACTATCAATCATATTTTCAGGCTATCGACGAAATGGAGCAGAAAGATTTGCCGCAGGCAATACAGTTGCTCGAAGAAATGAATGCAAATGTTGCACGAGTGAATCAACTAGTAGATATGATGCTAACACGAGTGAAAAGTGGTGAAATATCTACGACAAAAGGTCTGAGTTTTTTGGAGGTCAAGTATCAAATGTTGCTGTCGTATCTCATCAATCTCACTTATGTTGTGTTGAGAAAGAGCTCGGGCGAACCAATTGAGGGACATCCATCAATTGGCCGGTTAGTTTCGATCAGAACTGTTCTCGAAAAAATTCGACCAATTGATTACAAATTAAAATATCAAATTGATAAATTGGTGAAGAGTACGATGATGGGTTCAACAGGCGAGATCAGTTTGACTAGTTTTAAAGCTAATCCTGGGGCATTCGCTGGGAAAATTGTTGATGATAGTGATGAGAATTCCGGTGATGAAGAAGAAAGTTCTAACGGAAATGTGAAGAAACAACGAAGATCTGGTGTTTATGCACCACCGAAGCTCGCTGCTGTCCATTATGGTAATACTCGTTGCATATATATTACTTATGCACTGGTAATGATTTACATTACTAATTACTGATATAAATTACAGATGGAGATGAAACTACATCGGAGAAAATACGCAATGCCGGTGAGCGAACGCGTCGACGTGCTGTTTCAAATGCAATTTTACGTGAATTGAAAGAGGAATACCTTGACGCCCCAATTGAAGATTGTCAAGGTGGTAGAGAAAAAAAAATTGGTTGGGGTCATGAAAATAAACGGAAAATTGAATATGAGGAAAATTATATGACTCGATTACCTATGGGTAAACAAGAAAAACATCGCAATCGACAAGTATCCACATTAAATACGCTCGGTGACGAAATAACATCTTTCAGTGGATCGTTATCGAGTAAAAGCAACAAGCGCAAGAGTACAAAAGATAAGGCGAAAAAACGTATGTAATCAATAATATCCTTCTTTTCAATTCTTATCTTTGGGGATTCAGTTTACTCAATATTTATTATACTTATGTTCAATTTTTCAGGTTTCAAGAAGAAGCGTTTCACTTAAATTTTATCACGGATCATCTTGTTGGCCTTCTGACACATTTTGCGCAGTAATTATAATTTCCACTTGATATTTTTGAATTTACTGGAAGTACAATTATATTAAGGAAATAAATTATATTGACGTCTGTCACAGTTGTCACAAACAAATATTCTACATTTACATTTTCTTCAATACCTGAATTGATATGTTAAATATTGTGCAATATTAAATTTGCTAAAAATGCATGCTCTCAGCCAATACATTATCTTGTCATATATGTATCCATCCATCATGGATTGTCAAGTCATCAATGTCTCCATAATAATATCCATTCAATACATAAATGATAAATTTGATTTTTATCGTTGACATCTACAATGAGTATAAAAGTCCGTTTGGTATGCGGCTTTTCGTGGGCGTTTTGCACACCGCTTTTTCCATCTAACAGTTTATTCTTGATATATAGACATAGCTGAATGTGTTTTCAGGCTATATAGATGCATTGTCGGTGGCGCTAGGGTTTTCAATTCATTGTGTTGTCGATATTCTAGTTCCCATTCGTTAATACGAAGGTATAGGCCCATACATAATTGCCTCACACACACACACACACATATACACGCACAACACTCTTTCGAAGGCATAACAGTCGTTTACGAAGAACTGGTAAGATAATATATATTAATTATTCATTCCTATCAAAAATTTGTCACAACCAAACTCTATTTATGTTTCTTCGAAAATTTATAACCTACAAAAGATACGCAGTTTCACAGTTGAATATGTAAATTCGAAAGTTTCGTTCGATTTTCTTTCAATAAATTTAATTACGAGCATACAATATTGGATGCCTTACCATATACGAATAGTTGTGGGCCGATTGGTTGCACTCGGAAGCACTGTGTATACCTATATTTTGTTGTGTGTCATTGTTTTCTCTTTATGTTTTGAAACCAGCAGATTCCAAAATGGCCAGTACACAACTCACATCAAGGCCGAGGACAATTAAAAAACACGAAAAGCCACGACCCCTGAAACTTAATCAGCGGCATCCAACAATTGATGGGCGAATAACGACAGGTAAATTACAATTGTCATATAACAACATATGCTTATATTGACTGCTTATGCTATTCCTTTGTTCTTCTAATGAGTGTATTGAGTATCAATTATTCGGCTATTGAAATGTTCCAGTCGAGGATTTAGTGTCTCTCATTGATAATGTCACTTCGAATTTATCGAATGGTTTCCATGACCCGTCACTTCAAGAAAACATTATCACTATGTGTAATACTTTGAAACGATGTGCTCATCAGTTTGAGGCTGTGTATAAAGGTATTTATGCCAGCCTTGTTAATCTCAAATGATCATAATAATAACAATGGTAATAAAATTGAATTTGACCATACGGATAGATCATTATTGTTTGATAAATATTGTTAATAGATCAGTTGGATAAAGCTTTTGTTGCAATACGAAATGGAAGTCAAGATGTGAGACTTGATGTAACGACCAGGATTCATTTGCTGGAATTGATTGAGTTGAGAGCCAAACAATGGCGTCACAATGATTCGATGGACGCTTATTACTCTTCAAAACTGGCTGATATAGAAGATGTAGGTATCCATAATTTTGGGAAATTGAATGCGATAATTGATAAACAAACCAAAATCTTACCTTTTACTGTTTCATTGTTTTCAATACACGATAAGCAGCCGAATGTTCAAACGTTAGAAGCAATAACGACGCCGACACTGGGAACACCTTTGATCGGATTGAGTTCAATTCAATCACCGCCAATACTGAATGCTGGTGAAGTGATTAAAAACAGCGGGAAGTTCCCCAAGCCGACTCGCATCCCTGGTAAAAATCATTGCAAAGACGAAGTTGTCATCCGCAATAGTGACTCAGGAAAAGGTAAGAAATATTCCTTTTTCTTTTTCATTCCAATATCTCGGAGGAAAAAATGTTAGAACCGATGAATCATTTGTTGCGATAAAAAAGAAGAATAAAAAATGGATGTGTCTTGAATCAAGTGATGGGAATAAAGGGAAGGCGAGTTCATATGATTGAAGAACTCAGCGAGACGATCATCTCCTTCCAGAGAGGTAATGAATCAAAGAAAATGAAAAAAACTGCAACAACAAAAATAACGAAACTATTAAAAAAATATCTGATTGATAATGAGTGCATCGTGCTATGATTGGCCGCTCATATGAAATTAACCCTAACTGCATCAAAAATAAAGTTTTCGATTTATGTATAATAAAAATTTCCATATTACTATCCATTATTCATACGACAAAAAAAAATATAATTCAATCGTTTGGCAATTAACTCGGACTGGTGTGTGAATAAAAATTTCGTCTCGAATACGATAGTTAGGTGCATGACGAATAGAATTATTGCTGCAATCGATTGTATCCTAACTTATGTTGTTTGGCTAATTGCGCCATACAAAAAAAAATCACATGCTTACATTTATACGTGTTTGACCATATTGCTTCAAAATAATTGAATATATATGTATACCTAATTAAATATGTATTCGTTTCTATTTCTCATTGAATGTATTTGCAGTGAATCCTGGAGCGAAAGAACGACTTGTCCAAATTACTGGTACTTCCGAGGACAAAATACAGTGAGTGTATATTCATTTCAAGGCAAAATAGAATTAATTTCTTTCGTTTCGAATCTCTCAACAGTTTTATTTTCCATTCAAGTTACGCCAAAGATTTGATTAAAGACACGATACAACGAAATGCGTCCCCGGTGCGACTGGGCCAAGCTGGTGTAGAAAAGGGAGGTACTGGAGGCTCGAGTTCTTCCCTTAATAGCAGCGAATCTGATGAGATCAATCGTCTTCATCAATATCAACAGCAAACTCCCCAATTACGTTCAGCATTGCTTCACAGTCTATCCACCAATGACGCAAGCGTTGGCGAATATAAGCACACTGTTACTGTGGGGAATCATACATTGAGAATCACTGGATGTAACTTGAATCTCGTACGAACAGCGAAACTAGTTTTGGATGAACACTTTTCACGATATACTGGTGATTCAGATCAATTTGCAAGTTGTGTTGAATATTTCGGATTTGCTGAGGAGTCACCACCATTATTTATGGAGCCGACAATCACTTCCATGAATCTGCAGGATCAGAACTTATCTGGAAATGTGGTTAGAAGAGAAACGAGCATCGAGAGCAATACGACGTCTGAAAGTGAAGAGACTTTCAAGTCTATGATACAGCCGCAGATTGAAAACAAAAATCCACCTCGCAATAAAACTAAAGGTTATATCTTTATTGTTGTACTATTTCGATTACTAAGAGTCATAGTGTCATTTTAATTTAATCAACATTCTGATGTTATCCTGTTACAGGCGATAGAGAACTTACATACGAATTTTTATTGCTGTGTGCCAAGGGTCCATACGCCAAACGAATTCCGGCTAATTGGGCGCGCATTCAAAAAGAATGCCCAAATATCATACGCAAGGTAGATTGCGCTGACAAAGACTGTATTAACAAAAATTTGATTAATTTTGTTTCGCATGCAGTGATATCCACTTCACAATTACGTTAACTAACGTCGCCAACAAAACAGAGTAAACCATCCTCCGACTTTCATTCATTCGAATCTCCCTTAGAAATAATTATTGCTCATTCATACTAAAACATTCACTTTATTTCTTTATTTTGTTTTCACAATTTATATGTTTATTATAACTCAACGTTTGCTGTCTCGTTAATAATTAACATTGAAATTATTGTCATTAATATAGCTTTATACTATCTGATGCTAGTGCGCTGACAGAGTATTTGCTTTATGCGTCAGTTCAATGGTGATTTACCTAAGTCATATTCAAAACTAAATGAGAGAGGCTATGATATATATTTAAATGATAGATATGAAATACAGGTTTAAGTGCTTGGAGATGGAAAGACTGTACCTGAAGCGAGTGGTTAAATATGATTCTCAACGTCGTATAATGTATGATTGGAATTTGAACCAAAGGTTGATATATAAGAATTACAAAGAAAAACAAAACCAAATATAATTGATTATAAATTCGACATATATATATCGCGTTTCATTGAAATATGAAGTAAGACCCTCCAAAGTATGAGAGAATCTCATTCATTAAGTTAAATATTTATTCCATGACATTCCCATTGATGTTAAAGCACATAGTCATTTTTGAATAGGAAATGAACAATGTTTTCAGCAATACCTTTATTAATCATAATAGCGAAATGTAGCAATAGTCATCATGTTGTGATATAAGTGTAATAAACAATTCTATGTTAATTTGATATATTGCCGTATTAGTTTTTCTCTGGCATGAATGTGTGAAAAAAATAACTCATAATTCAACAATATACTCCACCATAAAAGCATACTGATGCATGTGGTTTAGCGCATAATCCGTTAGCCGAAAAATGTATCACTCATGAAAAAATTTCTACTGCAATACTAATAGAATAAATAACAGATAATTGTGATTGTGACGTGTGAGTGTCAATAATACTTCCTGTGCTGAGAATATGTGAAATCGAATTATTACAATAAAAATGGTAATCTACTATTGCCAATATTGATAGCAAGTGTGATATCTTCTTGCAGTCCCCGATTCGCTGGTTCGAGCCCGATGCTTATACAGCGAGTGTTGCTGCCGCGGGTGTGGTAGCAGTTTTGCCAGTTAGCGAAATTGACAACGATTTTGAATAATGAACCATTCATGAATGCAAAATAATCGACGTTATTTTCCTTGTGAGTGACTTTTTCTATATTACATAATGTTGACACTATTATAGATGTATACGTATGACGGCAGTTGCAGAAGTTGAAATGTTATATGCTTCAAGGATTATAACGGTATGTTGATAACAATCGATTTCTTTGTTTTTTTGTAAAAATTTGAGCGATTTATGTATTCGAGTGTTGATTTTTTATTCATATATAATTGAGTTCCGTTATTTTATTTTTTATCGCAATATGAGAGAATTATTTATGATTTTTTTTCCATCGTTTCTTCATAGATATATATATATATATATATATATATATATATGTATGTATATATCTCTGAGACGCAATCAAATTATTATGCTAATGTTACTAACGTGATTCTAATTGTGGTTCCTCAATCGAAAATTGAATGACAAATATGAAAATTCAATGAACTCTATTTCTCTCGAGAATTGGTACGTTTTACACATCGTCACTATGTATGTGTGTGCATATATGCATATGTATACCGTATGCATGTATATATCAATATGAAAAAATTTGTGTATTATATTTTTTTGATAATTGCAAGACGAAAAGTAACAAGAATTGTTCATATTGTATATTTCAAGTCAATATAGGCATATTAGTTATATATAAACATTCAAATTATTGAGCATTATTTATACGGAGTAATTGATTAATATATGACGAGAGGAATGAAGATATTTGCTATAATAAATAACAATGGATTCTTTACACTTGAGACCATATCTTTTTTTGTTCATACATAATTGTTTTATTGGTGTAACCAAAAAGATAATATTCCAATAGTATAATAGTGTACTTCTCACACATATCAGACCTTGATCAAATATCTATTATTGTTGGCGCTTTACAAATAATATCATCATTCGTGAAACTTCAAACCAAAAAATTAGAACATCAATCTCTACTTATATCTTAAGCATTCGAAAATCATGAAAAGTTTGTGATAGGCATAAAGTAATCTGCCTGCAATTTCTTCCACAAATATATTGCCGTAAATAACGCGCGCATTATTGAAATTGACAATTATACTATCATATATTTTATTAGAATGGAGAATTTTCATCAACTAAAAAATGAGACCATGATGTATAATTGACTAAAAATTACATGTTAATTAGTAAGGTGATTGTGTCGTGAAATCCTCTAAATAACTGGCAGTCACTCGGTAATAAGTCGTTTACTCTCAATGATATTGAAAATGCAAAAAAAAAGAAAAGAAATGAATACTCTCGGCGATAAAATTGCATTTCATCTTCAATGATCAATATGAATATTAATAACGATGATGATTGAAAAATGAAATAAACAACCAACTCGGTTGAGTATAATTATTATTCGTGGATATTCTAAATATTCTCGCAAATATATTTTTATATACTTAATTATGGGCGTACATTTTTTTCCTTTCTTTAATCTACTTCCCCTTCTGTCTCTTAGAGTCTATGGGTGCGCATACATATGTTATTAGTTTTAAATAATTGATCGAATTCAAATTCAGTGAAATTGTCATTGGTCATTTTAAATGTTACTTCTTCATTAATGTATGTGCGTGTATTTTCTTCAGTGATCCAAGCAGCATATGATATGTGACTTGTGACCATCCGCAGAATTAACAAAAAACAAAAAAACTTCACTTAAATGCACGCAGCTATGATGAGCTGCACTCATCATCCTGGTTGTTTGTCACCGCTTTAAAATACTTCATTATTTCTCGACATCGTGATGAAATAAACAGCAATCTCATAGATTGTAAGCACTTAGAAAATGATGACATGAGGTCTATAGAAATTAAAACGAGAAAAAAAAGGTTTTCCAAAAGTTTTCTTGTTCATTAAATTCGCAGCAAATATTCGAAAAAGTTCGTCTCTCCTATCGATTATATCATTTTGTACACTAAAATTTATATTTACAAATTTCTAAATCGCTATTTCCACATATTATTAAACACGACGATGTAAGATTATTCATTTCCTTATTAGTTCAATTTGGAAATCGAATGCATTTCTAATAATCCCTACTAATAACTAGACTTGATAATTATATTCCATCCTGTTCTTCTTCGTTTATCTCATTTTCGCGTATGTTTCAGATACGTTGCAAGTAGAAATATTTACTCATTATACTAGATAGGTATGTGTATACATGTATATTGAAAGTTTTCCTTCATCGCAAAAATTTTTTAATACATTTCACATAAAACACGATCACATTGATGTTTTTTCTCCTCTATTCCCAGCGTTTCGTCTGTTCGAAATCACGCTGCCATAAAAAAATTACACATATATTGCCAATATTCATTTATTGGCTAGAAAAACCATACATGGTCTCTCAAGCGTCCATCCACGCATTCACAAGTTCTGCTTTCATTTCTACTTACATTCACACATAAGTATATCGTAATTAGATGGATTAAAAAATTCGCTAAATATTTCGGGCTATTCAATTGTTATGTATCAAGGGTTTCCACTCGCCAGAAGGGTTCGAAATCCTCATTAAAATGTTTTGCGCGACTTGATCGATTGGGCCCTGTTAAAATACATATTCAGGACCCGCCATATCTATCGCCCATCTGAATTTATCCCGCTGTGTCTTGTTATATATTTTCTCGATAGGTACGTCGTATTTCTTACACCTAAAAATGAATGAGAACAAAAATAATTTAAAGTGCTTGCAACATGAGAAGTTGTTTTTATATCTATCTATTGTCGAAAATATTATTCACCATGCCACTGTAATCCTTGGATCAAGATAATTCAGCTTGGACGTTCCTAATGCAATTGCTTTATTTTCTTCACGATCGAGTGCTTGAACTTCTAACTTGGCCAATTGTTCTTTCAATTTTGCAAGTTTCTTCTTTGCTTTTTCGTGAAGTCTAAAACACATAAAATATTTAAATATGATGATAATTCATGATGATACGTACTAGATATCAGTCTACTGAATAAAAAATCTGAATTTACTCTTTTGCTCTCATCGAGCCATTTTTCATCGCTCTTTTCGTTTCCTTGACTTGTTCTTCAGCTTCTTTGACTTGTTCCTTTTTCGCTTCAATTTTCGCCGTCAAATTCTCCATGGACTTGGCATGAGTTTTTGGCACAGAGCGTTGATGATTACAGAGAACAGCTACAGCACGATTAGCACGATTATATGTCAATATTTTTTCAGCCACTGTGTCATCTGCATTGGTCATTTCGTCAAGTTGTTGCTGAAGAGTCCATGAGGCATTATAAGTCCTAAAAACCTTTGCAGTAAGTCCCTCCATCAATTCATTAAGATGTTTGTTCAATACAGTAGTATTGAGACGATCAAATAAATCATCGCCTTCCGATTTATTTTCTTTGAATAGTTGAAGATTTTTGAAGACTCGCTTCTCAACTGGCACTTCGTTATAGTATCGAATCGAATCTTTTCCGGGGAAATCGAATACAACAACATAATCTTTGCCATCTTTACGTTCATGTAGCGATATGTGTTCGACTCGCAACGAACAACAACCAACAGTATCAGCCTGATCTTCATCTTTTTCATTTCCTGCCCTGAGTGCAAGCTTATCAATAAAGTATAAAGCCACAGCACGCTGTCTAATTCGCATCTCTTTACTTTTCCAATCCTCGCGATATTCGGCGCGAATTTTTTCAACAGATTTCGCTAGCTTTCTCGCCGTTTCATACTTTTGCCAATCCTTTTCACCCTTCAATTTACTGGATGGATTAAGCATAACGTATTTGACCTGTCCTTGCACGTTCTCTGTCCAAGATGCGAGCCACGTAACATTTTGGTCGTGACGAACCTCTTTCCATTTATGACCAGCAGGCGGTTTCGGTATTACAGAGTCTTTCGAGCAATTAATTAATACATCTTCAGGTAGTACTCGCTTCTTCAATTTACCCATTTTTGGATGTTCTCCACGACCACGAAACAAGCCTGGCGGTTCAATTTTGAAATTACCAATTTTTTCTTTATGGCCATCGATGGTACAGAATCCATATTGTTTCAATATCTCGTCATTCTTCTCTTTTATAGCTTTCTTTTCTTCTTTTGTCATTGATTTCCGCTCTTCAGATTTCTGTTCGAAATATGCCGCCATTTCACTAAAATTGCACTTAGACAAATCCATTATTTTTGATCGTTCATGTTCAGTCATCACATCACGCCAGTCTTTGAAGAAATTGTCATTGAATACTTTTTTAGTGGTGTAATCGTGATTCAACATTCTTGCATAAAATGTAGCTACTTCTTCAGTTGGTTCAGATAGTTTCATTTCTTTACCATTGTAATGAAATTTAACGCTGGACGGTAGTGGTTCGTATTCAGGTGCAAACACCGGTCCCTTGTGCTCCAAAAAATACCACTTTTTTCCATCATTTTTCTTTTCCTCCTCCCACCTGACGTAAAAATCATTTGATTCTGTTAATTTCGTATTCGCAACTAAAGTAACTGGGTTGTCAATATATTTTAATTGAATGAGTCCAGTTTTTTTAGTCATAATACTAGATCTCTCAGTGATGAACGGGATCTTCGAACATAACCTCAAAATCCACGAACGGTATTTTCCGTACATATTATTGGGGTGCACGGCGGAAACGCGAAAGGATTTCTCAAAAAACTTTCCCAAACTGATTGCACGAATAAATCGGATACTCCTGTCCATTTCTTGACTAGCATCATTAAGATTAACAACACTTTTATACAGTTTAGGAGTTGAGACAACCGGAGAATAAACCAAATACTGAGTAGGTTATGTCCTCTATATTAGTAGCACGTGGTTATATACTGTACGAATTTGAGCGAGGTCGATGTATGGGGAATATATATAACTATATATATAGTTTACAAGAAATACGCAAAAATAACAAAATGAACCTTACCATTTCCAAACTTCAGTGGTCTCTTCTTCTTTCTTTTTTTTCTTAGGACTCGATGTTGTTGCAGGTTTCGGGGTTTTTTTCTTTTTCGGTTTCTACGATAAGTATTATGTTGTAAAATTAGATATTTACTTGTATGTTTATACCCTACGTAGACATGAGATGTGATTCATCTTTCATATTGTTTTTATTATCTAAATATTCACCTTTTCCATGGCATCATCATCGTCTTCGTCATCAGAATACTTTCGTTTCTTCTTTTTTTTTGCATCATCATTCTTTGACTTTTTCCGACTTGAAAGGGGAAGGTCTTCATCGTCACTATCAATTTTCCTTTTGACATTTGGTGATGTAGTTGATGTTCGTTTACTCTACACAAGGAGAAAGTAAGAAGAACAATGATGAATATAAAAATATAAATCACGAATCAATTCAATCTTAATTTACATTCAAATTGCGACTATGTCTATAATCATAACGTGTACGACCAATTTTGTTTGTTGAATAAGGTTTGGCAATATTTTGATGAACTACACTGATCATTTTTAACAACTGATTACGTATCATTTCAATTAAGGTTATCACACATGAATACACCATTAATTTTGACATCATGACAATAAGAGTGAAGAATAAAACAAAATGAGTACGATTTTCTAATTACCAACGGTATATCCTCATCGTCTGATTCATCCTCAGTTTTCATTGTTGTGTTATGAAGCTCCGATAATCTGGTGTCATTTCCATCTGTGGAATCCATACTATTATTTTCCTGCGGGCAATATTCATCATCATCCTCTCTAATACACAAACCATCACGAGATTCATCATCGTCATCGTCATCATCTTCCATATCGGCTTGAGTTACCGGTTCATCTTTAATGTACCGTTCATGTTTTATTTCATCATTTGGATAATCTAATTGTGAATTATTATACCCATGAATTTTCTCATTCATTTCGTCTTCAATCTTAATCTTTGGCTCCTCTTTAATTACTTCCCGTGTGTCACGATCATCATGGTTTTTACTTTTTTCACGATCACGATCATGACGATAACGATCCTTATCTTTTTCTTTATCTTTATCATGGCGATGACGTTCCTTCTCTGATGAACGATTTTTGTCTTTATCACTTGAAGAATGTGATGTCGAGTGACGTTCTTTATCCTTACTCGAACTGTGCTTTCGATCTTTGGAAATTGATTTGTCTTTATCATGAGAGCTCGAAGATTCATGACGATGCTTATCCTTGTCCCTGTTCCTTGAACTGTCTTTATCCTTCGAACTCGAATGATGCCTGAAATTATACAATACACCAATTAATTGTCTGGTCCTTTATGATATCTTGTTGTAATCGCAACTCCGCGCAAGTCCATATATTAATGCCGCTCAGAAAAAACTGAAATGCGGATAGATGTCGTGACATACTTGCTTCTTCTGAAGCAAGCAAATCACTTTGGCATTAATTTAAAAATTTTGGTTTCCCAATTTGTATCAAAATCTGTGATATGTTTACTACCTATAATACAAAAATTACATTCTTCAATTCTTCGGACTTGTGTGGCATCGGGATTCAAACAGTATGGTCAACTGTAAAATAATATTTTATAATAACCTTTCTTTGTCTTTGTCCTTGGAACTCGAACTAGATTTGTGATGATCGCGGCTCTTTTCTCGATCTTTCTCTTTATCTTTGGCACTTAAGGAACTTGTGCTCTTATGCTCCCTATCTTTATCTTTACTTGATGATGAAGAACTACTTTTCTTCTCTCTTTCCTTATCCTTGTCTTTGATGTTGCTCGAGCTACTGCCGCCATGTTTCTCTTTATCCTTCACCGAATTAGATACACTGTGTCTGTGTCTGTCTTTATCCTTATCCCGATGTTCGGATTTGTGACTTTTTTCTTTGTCACGATGCCGATCTTTATCACGATGTTCCGATTTGTGAGACCGTTCTTTATCTTTACGCTCCGATTTATGTTCTTTCCGGCGATCGAATCCATTCGATATACCATTTACATGGGCGTCTGCAATGTGGAATTGTGCATAGATCTCAATATTCACTTGGAAAAAATTTCAAGTTTTAATTTAAATATTGAGCAGAGGAAGTTATAAGAAAAAATATATATTGGAACGAAAACCAATGAATACTAAGTCATTCCAATTTTTCATAACCTATGCATAAATACGTATAGTCAGAGCGGGAAGGGAGAATAATGTAGGGGTGAGATACATGTAGAGGGTATACGATAGTAGTCGAAATGGATAATTTAACAAAAGAAAAATCGACATCATGCGAACTAAAACACGTGTTGCAATAGAGCTGATGAATAAGTTTGTAGTGCATAATCTTGTTTCTCGCCAATGAATCTACAACGGCATTTTTACCTCCATGATTTCCGGCAGCACTACTATTTTCTTTAGCCCTTTTTTCCTGTGAAAACAAAGAAAATATACGATATAAATTGTGAAAAGATAATCGTACTGCCACATGTCAAATATTCAAGTAAATTTGGATCTCATTTATTTCATATCAAAATTGAAGAAATTAAAAAACAATAATCGTGAACACTTGCAGTACTCGAAATCCTTTATAAATTTTCATAAATAGTTAAATTTTCACATCGGCTGTACGCGTATATACCAAATGATTTCGATAGTTGAAAGAAATAAGATTGGACTTAGTCGCAGACGCCATTTTGGGACTTAGAAAATTTTCGCGTCTCTACGACTGTATGCGACCGTATTCTCACATCAAAGTGTATGTAATAACGCAAATATAAATGTATAATTTTAATATAACACGATATTTCGAATAATTGTTAAGAGTTGAGGAGCTTACGGATTCGGAATGTGGTCGATTTGTCGTCTGGTCAACCTCCATATCCAAAATAAAATATCGTTCAACAAATAAAATGTGAGCGATACAGATAGAATAGTTATAAAGCGGGCAGCAATCGCGACAATAGCAGACGGCAGACGACGGCGAGCTACGGCTGGCCGCGGTTGACTATCACGCTGGTCACTGTGAGCAACTATTAACAAATAAATCAACAATAAATGTTGGAAAATAATGTCGTAAATGCTAAGAATTGCTGCTAAGCCAATTAATTATAAGAATTATCTCAACTACCTACTCACCTGAATCGTAACAGCTAACGAGGACGACAAACGTCCGAATACCCGTCCAACGCCGTCAGCCTCACTTTGGTCTAAGTGCCACGAATGCAGAAGAGCGCATGCGCAACTTAAGCACCGCCCCCTCGTGGCCCTCTATACCTTTTAACTTCTGCATATTATTTTATGAATAAGTTTATCAACACGTACATGAATGTACACAAAAGAATAAAAAAATTTATAAAGAATGAGAATATTCTTATAAAATTCTTATAAACTATAAAAAATACCCATCTATTTGTTTGGATATATATTTTGAATTTGTAAATTTCAAAAATTCACTTTCTTCTTCTAATATGAATGTCAATTTATGGATTCATGTATATTTATGGAAATTGTTATTTTTCGATTTTCACTATCTACAATGAAATCCAAATCAAGTCACAAGTGGAAAATTTGAAGATTATCGATCAATTTCACTGAAGAAGAATGGACAGAAATTTATGTGGGATGAAAATATTCATGTGCTCTGATACTTTTGTGTGAAACATATATTTTATAATTGTAACTCCAGCTATTCTCGTTTTGTTCGATTAATTTATGGAAATTGATTTCCATTTCATTGAATCGTTAAAGTTATTTTTCATTTAATTTACAATAGAAAAGTTGATCGGAACGTTTATGTCAATTGTGGAGATTATAATAGATTGGTTTGAAGTATCCAATTACATCACTTTCGGTGTCACGACCAATTTTGTAATAAACGATACATATGAAATTCATTAAGTATCCTGTAATGCGATGAAAACTTTGTTTCAATTTTTGTCTTTTTTTTTGCGATAAGTGAACAATAAAGTTGTACAAATTGATGATCGATATAGGTATGTGGCATCTCTCAACCTCATGGCTTCGAATATTCTGGTTTACCCTGGGCATTCCATGTTGTTTTCATCTTCTTGAACGCCACAACACCATACAGTGCTAAGAAGGAAAAGAATGATTTCGTTTGATAATCGTGAAAAATCGAAGATAAACTTAGATGACGAATGATAATAAATTTACGCACATGTCGCTTCCCACTCGGGCAACGAAAGAGTACCAATTTTACGATGTCCAGTTGAATCTTGCATGTATTGAAGTGCGTGTTGATAATCCTGTGGATTCTGACCGAGTAATGGAGACTCATGATATGGTGGATAGGTCTCCAAT
Source organism: Meteorus cinctellus (assembly GCA_030523045.1). Lineage (NCBI taxonomy): Eukaryota > Metazoa > Arthropoda > Insecta > Hymenoptera > Braconidae > Meteorus > Meteorus cinctellus. The sequence goes on along the minus strand of JAPYZF010000078.1, from coordinate 439,328 downwards.
GCCTGCATTTTACCTAATAGTGATTTCCCCTCTGGTTGGTGTCGTTCATAGAATTCATCGAATCTTTCAAAACTAACGAACTCAAGACCCATTCTCAATGCTAGCTTTTTCAATAATGGTAAATAGACGAGAAATTCGGGACAATCGACAACCCCCTCGAGATGAAAATTATATTTAGCACCGAAAAGTGGAATGTCATCCTTGTCACAGCAAAATTCGACATTATATATATCGTTTCCAAATTTATTACCATCAACTTTTTTCCATTGGTGACTGAAAGAAAGCCAACAAATAGAATCACAAATTATTCGTACTGATAAAACGTAAAATACAATAGACTCATATTTACAGGGTATCAAATATATATGAACATATCATGAATGCTCGTACTTACACGAGATCATTTGCATCTGGCAAGGACGCAATGAAATATCCGCCCGGTTTTAAACTCTCACTGGCATTTTGAAGCATGCACATGGCCTGTTGTAAGCTCTCAAAGCTATAATGTAACGCGAATTGACAGCTCACTAAATCCAATTGCAAACTTGGATCTTTATATTTTTCTCTTAAACGTACCTGAAAATTTACTCTTTAAAAAATATTATATGAACGTCAATGGAATTCATCGGAATATTGGAGTACCTCATCATCAACAACAATATACACACAATAATTTCCGATTAGTTGTTTGAAATCAATGATGATATATACCTTTGTGCAATCAGCAGTGATGAATTCTGCAGTAAATACTGGTGTGAAGCCACGATCGTTACCACTTTGATTGACAATTTCATTGTAACGATTTTCACATTGTTTCATGGATACGTCGGCAATATCAGCACAAATTAAATGTGATATGTTTGCTTTCTTCCATTTAAAAAGGTCACCACCCTTCCCACAACACATGTCCATAACTCTGAATGGTGTCCCGTGCGTTGCGTATTGTCGAATTTTTCTTATATATTCATCTGAAAAATAATGGACGAAAATAACGTAATGAAAGAAATATAGATCATATCCTGATATATATTGTACAAGCGATTGATGCTCACTTATAAGCATACTCTTGACCCAATTATTGAAATTTCTCATGTAAAAAATTCTGCTTTGAGATCTGTATGACAATCCTTTTTCTTCAATAGCATTATAATGATCAGCAACTACTGTTGTGTTATCAGTGGCATTAGCACCATCATTCTTCACTTCATTTCTGGTTGATCTCACTGAGCATAAATCCGATGGTGTGTCTGACTGAAAATTACAATTCAAAACAAAAATATAGTCTCATCTTCGTTTCTATCTGTATGGATAGATAAATAAAATCATTGCATTCATCAGTCATACCGTTGCTTCCACTTCTGTATCAAGTTTACGTCTTTTTGGACATTCTGACGATTGACCGATATCGTCGGCATTCTCGTCAGTTTGTGCAACTTCATTCTCTATCATCCTATAATTCAGATGAACAATGGCAGCAAACGTGGAAGACGCTGTTACGTCTCCGGGACAGTTCGGAGATATGTTACAAGTTGAAGCGAATTGAAGCGATGTTGATCAGGATTATACTGGTGCATGTGAATCTTATGACTTATTCTGTCCAAAGAGTATAGTAGAGAGTTGGAGCTGGCTGTATACAATGAGCAGCGCCTCTATTAGCTTAGAGCCCTAGTTATTCAGTCTCTACTCTTCTCTTCTCTTGCTTTCGCTCACTCTCTCCTACCCAACCAATGAAAATACTTATCCAATCACTGCTTCCGAATAGTTATGTGTGAAAACATAAATATAAATTCTGATCTTTTATCTATGCACGGGTCAATATGCACACAAAGAGCGCGAGGTGATACTGAGTTCAAGACCTACTGGTACAGTGTTTTTTTTACTATACTCTTTGATAAGTGATTCGGTCACTCGATTGACTTATCGACTGTGTTCTGCAACTCGTACTAAAGAATACAAACGTCCATAGAAGCTCAGATCCCCGGCTTTCGCGACCACCCGAAACGTAGTTGGGACCACTTAAATGTAAATTCGATCACAATGCATGCTCGTTATTCCGTTGTTCTTTCGTTGTACTTTCGTCGAATTATGTTGTTTTTTCTGAAAGAAAAAATGAAATGAGACGTAACGTATTTGATTTCCCTCTCAGTACCCGCGAGATCACTGGGTTGAAGTTATTGCGAACTCAGTATAGCTATCGATGATAGTGCTGCCTACAGGCCGGGGTGATTACTTCCAATTGTGGGGATGAGTCACCTCATGGATCTAAGCTCCTATGGGCGTCTGTAATCTTTGGTGATACATTTCAAACACCAATAATCATCAGCATAATCAATTTAATTGATACGACCATAGAGAGCAATTACACACGCAAGCAATGCACTAATGAGGTAGATCAATAAAAAAAAGAATGTTTAAGTTGTGGGAACAAATTGTAATATTGATCATGAATTAATGCAGCGATCAACTCACCCACATTCTCTCATGATGTACGCATGAGCTACACTGACGCTACACACAGATATGTTATTGTATATATACATATTCAACAGTATGTTTATACAGATTTACCGTATTTGTCGTGTGCGAGTAGATGTTACCATCAGAAATGTTCTCCCACGTCTTGAACTCTTATCAAGTGTCATAATTGAGTGTTGAACTGCAGCATTTGTCAGTTTATAAACTAATCTTTCATGTATATTTGTGGATCATATGTTTTCAATTGATGAGAGAAATAATCAGAACACGATTGTGAACAAACAATAATTACACACATCATGTCAGCTCAGCGGAGAATATGCGCCAACGTCAGAAGCAAGTCTACGTTGTCAAAAGTATTAGTTCACATTCATATAATATATCATTGATAATTATGATAAAGCCAAAAAAATACTTGCAGTTAAAACCCGCTGATATGATATATTCTTCTTATTGATTCACTCATACAGTCGTAAATTCACATACCTCATCTATAATTATTTAATATGAAAAGTGCTGCATAAAGAGAATTAGTGCGACTCACAATTTTCCAGTGCATTTATTTTTTGTTCATTATTTTGTTTTGTTAATTCTTGAGGTCCAACCGTCGCCAGAAATAATAGCAGCTAAGCGGAAAGCTGCAGATGAGAAAAAATTGAAAAAACAACAGTCTAAGAAAACAGAAGACAACTATTATATTAGCGATATATATCAGAATGTGATTGATGCTAGAACAATGATTAAATCAACTACTGGATTGGTATATGATCAATCCATGACCGATCATCGATGTCTGTGGGATGCGAGCTATCCGGAATGTCCTGAGAGATTCACAAAAATTCTAGAACGATGTGAGCAATTGGGTTTGACAAAGAGATGTAGAAAAGTTGAATCTAGACTTGCTACGCATGATGAACTACTCTTGAAGCACACACCAGTGCAAATTGACATTCTCAAAGCCACCGATGAATGTCCTGATGAGAACGAATTGGAAAAAATCTCATCACGATATGACGCTATTTACATTCATCCAGTAGGTGCATATTTAATTCGAGATTATCAATATGACGTTTAATATAAACATATAGTTCATTATGACCATTCGTTTTTGCCATTGTAGTCAACTTATAGATTGTCACGTTTAGCAACTGGATCGACAATTAATCTATTAGAAGCAATATGTCGCGGAGATATTCAAAATGGAATGGCAATAATAAGGTAATACCATATCCAATCTTATACCGCCCAATACAATTATTGCAATCATGTGCTTTCGCGAGGAATAGAAGTAGTGTCTGATTGTTTCCGCTCTTTTTTTTCAATAGAATTACGTATTGAAAGTCTGTTTCCTTATCTATTCAGGCCACCAGGGCATCATGCAATGAAATCCGAATATTGTGGATATTGTTTTTTCAACAATGTGGCAATAGGGGCTGAAAAAATGTTGCAGGACGCATTGGCCAGTAAAATATTGATTGTGGATTGGGACGTGCATCACGGTCAAGCAACACAACAAATGTTTTATGACGATCCACGTGTCGTCTATTTCTCAATTCATCGTTATGAGCAAGGCGAATTTTGGCCAAATCTCCGTGAATCAGATTATCATTACGTAGGTGATAATGCTGGACGGGGTTACAATTTCAATATTCCATTAAACCAAACAGGGATGACGAATGGCGATTATTTAGCAATATTCCAACAAGTTCTCATGCCAATGGCATATGAATATCAACCGGATCTCGTCATTATTTCAGCGGGATATGATGCAGCATTAGGTTGTCCCGAAGGTCAAATGAAGATTTCTCCAGCATTTTACGCGCATTTGTTATTACCTCTATTAGCGTTGGCTAATGGAAGAGTAGCTGTAATCCTTGAGGGTGGCTATTGTTTGGAATCATTGTCAGAATCCGCGGCTCTGACGTTGCGAACACTTCTAGGCGATCCTTGTCCGATGATGACGTCCACTCTTGAACTCCCAAGTTCTAGTATTCGTGAAACCATCCTTAACGTTATATACTCACACAAATCTTATTGGAAGTGCTATGAATACCAGGATTCTTACAGTGTGCACTCAATTGTAACAGATGGGGAGCAAGCAGAATCTACTCGACATTTACCAACCGTTAGCTTCAGAGGGGTTGAACCGGAAGTCAAACCCGAAATTTATGAAACTAGGAATTGCTATCCATTTCAATGCGAAGCAACGCTTACAGATATACACAATCAGTTGACATTATTGAAGCAGATGACAAAATTAAATGTAGCACCTAACAGAGTTTGTCTTGTTTACGATGACAGAATGCTCAAGCACCACAATACATCGGACGAAACTCATCCAGAGACGCCAAAAAGAATATTGGGAATATATGAAAAACTAGCCGAATACGATTTGTTGAAACGGTGTTATATTCTTCAAGGCCGTATGGCGACGGAAGAGGATCTGATGTTGGCCCACACAAAAGAATATATCAAGAGTATACGCGAGACTGAGGGAAAAAAAATTTCAGAGTTGAATAAACAGGCGCGTGGTTTGGATTCCGTGTACTTTCATCCTATGTCATGGAAAAGCGCGTGTATTGCTAGCGGATCATTGCTTCAAGTAGTCGATAGTGTTTTGAATGGCGAAAGTCAATCAGGAATCGCAATAATTCGACCGCCTGGTCATCATGCTGATAATGACCTTGCTTGCGGTTTCTGTATATTCAATAATATATCAATTGCAGCTAAATATGCCACGGAGAATTATGGACTCAATCGCGTATTGATAGTGGATTGGGATATCCATCATGGTAATGGTACGCAATCAATACTCGAGGAGGATCCAAGGATTTTGTACATATCAATACATCGTTACGATAATGGTTCTTTTTTCCCGCGATCCAATAATGCCAACTACGACGTTGTTGGTGTAGGAAAAGGCGAAGGATTCAATGTCAATATACCGTGGAATCGGAAGAAAATGGGCGATCCAGAGTACATCGCAGCATTTCAACAAATTATCATGCCCATTGCTTACCAATTCAATCCTGAATTGGTATTAATCTCTGCGGGATTTGATGCGTGTGTTGGTGATCCTCTGGGTGGTTATACCGTTTCACCTACTGCTTATAGTCATTTTACCCATTGGTTGTCGGCATTGGCCAATGGCCGAATTATTCTGGCACTTGAGGGCGGTTACAATATTAACTCAATTTCGAATGCCATGACGATGTGTACGAAATCACTCCTCGGTGATCCCTTACCTGTTTTGTCCATCAATAATACGGCACCATGTTCTTCTGCAATTACCACTATCAAGAATGTTTTGAGAACGCAAAAGCAATATTGGCCTTGTCTCGTCTTCCAGGCGGCGTTGCCTAAAGAAAATGTCATACCGGATGCATCTTGTGCGTTATCATCATCAAAGACGGATAATGAAATCATACATGATGTCAGTCCTGCAACAGAGTATAAAATCGTACAGGAACAGTGGCAAACTGAGAAAAATGTAATAGCTGATGCAGAACGCCGAATAGCCGCCTTAAGTATCAATAAAGTTGATAGTGATAAAGGTGATGACGATAATAGATGTATAAACCGAAATGTCACCATTGGAGGAGGGGATAAATCGAGAGAGACTGGTAATCAATATGAGCAGGCTGGATGTAGTAAAGAAAATCAGGACCAATTACCCGACGATGTATATGCGTTGACGGGAGGTCAGATGTTCGCAATTGTACCACTGCCTGACTGCCCCCATTTGGAAACAATCAATGACGTGCCTAATAGCGGCATCGATATTCATACTACTTGTCACGAGTGTGGAAGCGGAGTTGAAAATTGGATATGTTTACACTGTTACACTGTTAGTTGTGCAAGGAATATAAATCAACACGCAATAATACATGGCCACACCATGGATCATTACATTACGTTGAGCTTTATGGATCTCTCAGTTTGGTGTTATGCATGTGAGGCATACATTGATAATCCTCGTTTGCATGCGGCTAAAAGTGCAGCGTACAAAAGCAAATTCAACGAGGCACTTCCATGGTCATATGAAACGACAGAATTGAAGTTTTGAAATTCAACACTTATTTTGTTTTTTTTTATTATCCGTCAATTTTATTGCATTCGACGCTTATATAAATTTTAATATGAATAAAAAAGAATGTATTAGCTCTAGAAAGCCATTGTGCTATTCACGTAATTGTATTCTTACGAGTAGTAAACCAAATTTTTTTAAGAAATGTGGCATTTCCTTAACAAAGCTATGTACAAGTTTCTCAACGCAGATATTTATTCTTTCAATAAAAATGCACTCAAAGAGATCGAGATGAAATGATGGTAATTTTTCTGTCGATACGTGTGGATAAAATACATTCACTATACTAAAATTAAGATTTTTTGTGCCGTTGATGAAATTGTAATCGTTGAATTCGGAAAAATGATCGATAGGCATCGCGTAATATATTCTGTGAGGTATTCTCTCAGTTCTGGACTTCTCATTGGATTTTTTTGCCATTGAAACAATTGAATCAAAAACTTGCTCTGTTGTCGCACTCCCATGTTCATAGAGAAAAAAATCTTTTTTCAATTGGAACCTGTGTTTAGCAGTGCTGACATAAATTCTATTTGTATTCCGTAACTGCAAAAGCGCCGTGGGCATCGGATAACTATATGAAGTATGTAAATGAATATGCATAAGCTCTGGTTTAGCTCTCATTTCTTTCGCAAGATGGATTGTGAGTGGTAATACACCGCCTTGATGAACAAATCCATATATAATAATTAATACTAAATTGCCAATCCACCAACAGTATTTGAGATTGCCAATTCGGTTTGACTCGATCTCAAACCGGTCGATTGATTTATTTTCATTCCTTTTATTCGTTGATGCGGTAGTTTCGTTGTGAATGATTGGAGCATAAAGATAGACAAGTGGAAACAATGTAGGAATGAGAAATCTTGGCTCTTGATGCGGAAATATTGACAATAATCCGATTGGAATATAGATACAGGCAGTCATTAAACTTTCGACACTCTGGATTCGTGGTAATTTCAACCAACGAGATTTTATAACACTGCAAACATTCATTATTCTTATTAGCTATTCAACATTCCACATGGGGAATAAGCTGGAACAGAAATATTGTTGATAAAAAATAATTTTTGCTTACCGATAGATCATCTTGAAAAAGCTGGTTACGGCAATCACACCCAAAACATTATACAAAAGAGGTACATTCACGAGACAATGTAGAAATCGTGAGTGTAATCCATGACTAGCTAAATTCTCTGTATGTGAATTATATCTGAGAAAGTTTAGTGGCGTTACAAGAAAGTTATTCATTCCAATATCCAAGTTCATTATTTCACCCAATGTGAGATAACCGAAATAAAAACTATCACTGATTATCATAAAGATCACTGTCGGTATTCCACAAATGATTAATATAAAAATGCGTGCGTGAAAGTTCCAAAAATTTACACTACGCGACCCGAGACCCCTCCGAAGCCAAAAAAATATTGGCGATAAGGCAAAAGCGATGAAGGTTGGACGATTGAATATACCAACCACTGTGATACTAGCTATGATGAAACAGTCGTTCAACGAATGTGCAGGTAATGACGCTCTCAACTTATAATATTTTACACGATCAACAATATTTTCTGCATTTTCATAATGTTCCAATATCCTATCACTTTGTAAAACAATTCTCTCAGAATATATCATACATCTTGCAACATAATAAATCAAAAGTGCAAATAAAATCAACTCTACGGAATTAGAAATCGTACGAGTGGTATATACTATCATTACATATGAACTTGCATAAATCATCAATCGTGAGCAATAACTTTTGTTGTGAATACGACATATCTTATACAGACAATAGTCTGAAAAGAACGATAATACGCAAATAATGAAACGTGGAAAAACTGTGAGAGAATATGGATTTTTAACGGTGATTTGAAAATAATACCACAGATATGGAGAAATTATATTGAAAATAGAGTACGGAATACCGATAGTTAGTTGGGAAATTAAAGGAGATCTTATTGGAAACGTCGCGTTGTATTCCCAAGGTTTGTTAACCTCTATGTCGAAGCGATCGCCTGCAAGATAATAACAGTCCTTATTATTATACGTACAATATTATCAACTGTATGTTTTATATTAAATTTCAGCACCTGCGATCACTTCAATAGATTGAAAGAATTCATCGGGATGGATATATCCTGTTTGCGGAATGAAAGTCAGTATAAGTCTCATCCCGGCGAAAATCCAATAAGTAATAGGAACTTTATTTCGTTGGGCGTCATAACAAGAGTGTTGCTGTTGTTGTTGATATTTTTGATGGTTCTTTCGATTTTCATTATTCCCTTGACGCACACCCTTATTGCTCATTTTCTAATGCAGTTGCCATCCAATTCATTCAGTGATATTTCTGTCAAATGCGTTAGTTTTCTACGTTTTCCTCAATTTTGATGTCGTTTACCACATATTCGTTATATTCGTTCACTAACATTACCAAATGACAAGTGGCATGTCGTTATGGCGCAGTGAAATCGGTAAAATAAGAAAAAAAAAAACAAATACGCGCCCGCGTACTGAGAAATATTTGACAGCCATTTTGTCCTGGTAAAGCAGAAAATATCAGTGAGAAAATGAAGAGTGTTCATGACCTTCCCCATCTATAATCATATTATATCTTATAGACCGTGATGATTATGTATTGTTACATGTCAGATAAAATCCCTTGAAGTCCTACCACATTCTACCTAGATCAAATTTTTTATCTCAACAAAGTTCCTGATTAATAATTATGAGTGTAAATTTACCAGAAATGGGGCCATTCTTGGTTATGAATAAATAATTGAATAATTGAGATGATGGAATTTGAAAAGCAGGCTCGTACAAATTTTGAAATTCTCTATAGAAGCATTTTATCATTTTTCTCCTCTTTACATACCATTTATTTATTTATTTCAAAATTCTAAAAATTGCCAGATGTCTGCTACATTCACACTCATTGATAATTAGCTATCTTCCGCTCTTGCCGATAGAGAAGAGACGCGTCACTACTGGTTATCGCACGTTTTCCGACCAATCCGCAGTCGTGCATTGCGGAAAAAAAAAAAAAAACCGAACCCCATTACTTTGATATATATGTAGGGCGTTCTGCCTTTGCTTTCGCCATTTTGTAATCGTTCATTGAACGTTTTGGTCCGATTAGGTTTCAGTTGTCTTAAATCGCGTTTGCTAGTGTGATTATATACTCAAAGAATATATATTTGTGACATTGTAGATTGTGAAAAAATTGGAAAATATAACAGAGCATATAAATAATAGCCAAAATAAAATGGCGGAAATCGACGCGAAAGTTAATATGTCTCTTGGTAAGTGGCCAGAGTCACGACAGTCTTTCAATAGGCGTGATGTAATAATATAACTGTTTGTGAGCGTACGGCCGACAATCGCAGAGCCAAATCATTGTAATATCACCATCCATGCGATCTAAAACACTTTCTGATAATTCATACACGTATCTTTTATTTATATAACATTAAAAAATGGCGTAGAATTCAAATGAGAAAGAGAATGCGTCAGACAACATCGATACTGGCGATAACAATGATGACGATCATGGCCTGTAGTGATTGCGGTTGGAATGATTACCTGCAACAGATGTTTATCAATATCATGGAACAATGGAGAAGGAAAATATAACTGAAATTCTGACAAATAGCATTATAAGTTATGAATTTGTGTTCTCAAGAGTGTGGATGATGATTCTCAACTGCCATTATAACTCCAAATGATTTCCAGTGCGTGTGAATCATACTTAACGGAAGGCCCAGCTACCGATTTCATTCGTATAACCGAATTTAAAGCAAAATTGAATTTCGTTCTCTGTCGTGTGATGATTCAATCGACATCCAATGCCTAATGGGTTCCCACGATTGCTGACATTCATTTTGCGTCTAAAGTCAAGTTGCTACGACGATATCGATAATACTCTCATTTAAAAAAAAGAACACATAACAGCAGACGAGCTGAAAAAATATTTAATTACCCAACTGAAATATCAGGTGATCGATTTGCGAGGCCAAATGAAGCACAGAATTTCTTCCTCTTCCAATTACATTCCTGCAATATTTTTTTCACGATTGTGTGACTCAGATTTATTTATTTTTTATGTTGAATATCACCAATGGCAGTCTTGTATAATGTTGTTTTGCTAATTAAAAGTTATTGGCGATACCGTACGCTCACATGAATAACATTAAAAAAGCACAAACAAAAATAAATAAAAAGATAAACAATAAAACGTCAACATCAACTTAATTTCGCTTCCTTTTAAGATGAAATCATAAAGATGACGCGTCAGGAAAAGAAGAAAAAGTCAATGGTCACTGGAGGGAAAGGTGGCCCAAAAAAAAGTACAAATAGGAACCTTGGGAATGCACGACCACGCGGAGGCCTCAAAGTTCACGATCCAAACTTTCGTAAAAATGTTAGGCCAACAACAACAAATGCGCTGAAAAAGCGTAGTCAAGCTTGGCGCCTTCAACGTCGCCAACCCAACACTGGATTTATTGGAAAACGCTACAAACAGCAGAATGGAAATTTAAAACGATCGTTGAGCAGCAATAATGTGAATAAACCACCAAAATTGCAACAGCAACAAAATAACAATAAAATAAGTGCATTCGCGGCACGTCGTGCAAAAAATGCGAAAATCGGGCTCACACGATCACGAAGCCGAAGCAATAATAATGCCGCTGCCACTATTGTCAAGAAGTTTTTCACAAATAACACCAAAAACAACAATAACAATAACAACAAGGGTCTAAAACGAACAAATAGCCTGCCCGATTTGCGTGATCCTAATTCTGTTCATAATCGACTTGGTTACCAGAGTCCAGCGCAAGTGGCTTATAGAAACCGTGTTAAACGTGCCAAACAATTGCTGCTCCAAAGACAGACACAAAAGCAACTGCCCAGCGATCATATGGTGAGTTGGAAATGAAGATATTTCAATGCGTCTCTTTTGACTGAAATAGATATATTTTTTCCTGCGGAATAACAATCAGATTTCACTTTGGTTGCAGATTCGTCGACCGGGTAAATTCATGTCAACAATTCAACAACGTGCTCTGGACCGTCGCCAACAAATTGTTTCTTCACAGAAATTATTCAGTACAGGAGGATTGCGGTCTGATCAAATTCTGCGGTCTCAAAGACGTGCACAATATGCACAGAAATTCATGAGGATTAAGTAAATCAAACAAAAAGAAATTTCCTACGCCATTTTTGTAACCAGTTTATTTTCACATTCCCTGCATTCAATTTTTTTCAATCCGTCAACTCTATTAAAACCCAATATACAACTAAAATTATACAATACTAATTTTTCAGTGCTGCACGGATGAATCCGAATCCAAATACCAATTTCATATGTACATTGGGCAAAACTTATGATCCAATCTATCATCAACGTGTGATGAGTGTTGTACCACGTCAAAGTCGACCTGCCGCCAATAGCTTCCAGCAGCTTGCTCGAGAAAGATCACCGTTTCGTCCATCACGTTCGAATGTTAATACGGTAAATAAAATTTTCGACGAGCATATCTTTCCATTTGACCATCGATCATATTTCACAATTTTGGTTATGTTATAGTCATCCAGGGCACCCCTGGCTATTCGTGCGCGATCTCGTTCACGATCCCGTTCTCGCACGCGCCCAACTGCGTTAATACAGTCTGGTGGAACAGCCGACGACCGCAGTTTCAGCGAAGTAATGTACAGCGTGTCAAACAATTTGGGAGTTACTGGGAGAACTCTCAATGATAGATTTAGCTTTTGAAATAATAAAACCAACCGGAAAGACAGCAATTTTCATCGATAACCAGACTTTATCATACCTATCGATATCTATTGATCATCATTTTGACACGTACTGTGCATATATCATGTATTATGTTGCTGTGTGCAGCCCTGTACACAAATGTATAAAAGAAAGAAAGAAAAATGAAGAATCAGTTATTGAAGAACGAAAGATTACTTAATACACATACTCTACTAAAATGTAAAGCGTAGTTTGAAATTTAAGTAGAATACGTTCTCGCATATATATGTCCCAGCGGTTATAGCAGCACTGTGTATTAATAGCGATATGAATATTTTTCCGAGAAATACGCGCAAAATTTATTTTTAACTCTACACGAAGAAATTCTCTGTTTCTATCGCTTATTATTAATTCGATATTACTTATTGATTATTATTGCCACGAGTAATTTCACGCTTGATTTTACTGAATGTATGAGCATTATTGTTTCTTCCATTTTATTGTATCAATGAATGTACGGGAAGCAATGAAATTTTGTAACCAATGATAGATTATAAGTTACAAATATTCAATTCACCCACCCGTTCGATGTATTCATTATGAATTATGATCTATTACTGGAAGCTAATGAATAAACCATTTATTATTTCATCAATTACTATTGTTCATGAACTCATATCGCCTTCAATCTGAATGCCATATCCATACCTCGTAGTCTTGTTTATATTCGTGCTCTGTTATTCTGTTTTTACCTTTAGGAATCGGCCTTTAAAATTTAATTACAGATACTGTTCAAAAGTGTCGCTACTGTCACACAAAAGTCACTAAAAACATTCAATTTATTTGAAAACACAATTTTATAGTTGAATTTCTTTAATCCAATCATATATAAAGATGAAACACCTGATCTATGGAAACGAGTGTTCATTGTGTGAGATCATGTCGCTGAAAGTGTTGACAGAAAATCCCTACTGTACTGGGCGAATCTGTGAGAGCATAGAGAGGTTGCGGGAAACAATTGGCTTGTGATCACGCTCGGGGGAGAGAGAAGACAGCACTACGAACTACTGCGAACTGCCACGAACTGCTACGAAGTACGAACTACACCAAGCCGATTAATTGACAATCATCCGACAGTCTGCCAGTCTGCTTCCATCGTTGAGTAAAGATGGCTACCATGTTGTCGCGGACGATATCAATTGCCGAAAATCTTGCCCGTTTGAACGGCTCTAAGGTATATTTTCCAATTCAAATACTAACATGCTATAACCTCAAATATGAACTCAAATAATACGCGTGTATCCGCTAAATTTTTTTCCCAATATTATTCATGGAAACTAATAGAGATAATTTATCACGTATTAGCCTTGACTAGGGCGGAGGACGAATAGTGATTTCTATATTTGAAAATTGTACCACGTCAACTAAATTGGGCGCCAAGGTCGGGTCGTTCGAAGCCAAGGACTTAATTGTTTGTGTAACATATCGCATAACTGACCTGATTCTCCATTTATTTTTTAAATTCATATTAGTATGATTGTTATTATGTAATCATTGTAAAACTAAGTAATCATCACTCATCTCTATATCTTTCTCTTCTTTGGCATGATACTAATATGACGTTTATTCAATCTCTGTTTATATATGTGTCATTCACAATCCAAAGTCCGCGAGTATATTCATTGAATTCAATATGATATCGATATGATGGATTGACATGGCTGATTTCGAGATGTTTTGAATTGATATCGCTTGACATATCGGAAACTAGACTTGAAAAATCTATGTAAACATCAGAGTTGCCGAAAGAGTGTGTTTTCGAATTGGAAGCGTTGATTTTTTTCAGATTCTATCCCGGAAAAGTGAATTGCGTAAACAATCTGTGCGATTCCTCAATGTCCATGAACATGTTTCCTACAGTCTACTCAATGAAGCCGGAATTCCGACTCCGAAATTTGGAGTTGCAAAAACTCCGGATGAGGCCGCTAAATTTGCGGCGGGTCTTAATACCAAGGATATAGTTCTGAAAGCACAAGTGTTGGCCGGTGGACGTGGTAAAGGCCATTTCAAGGATAGCTCTGTTAGTGGTGTGAAGATGTGTGAGACGTATGTTCTGATGCATTACTTATGAAGGCTTCCCATAACGGTCTATGTCTGATTAATGGAAATTCCATAATTTATATTTCCAGACCACAGGAAGCGAAAGATTTGGCAGCTCAGATGTTGGGAAAGTTACTTATCACCAAACAAACTGGTGAAGCCGGAAGAATATGCAATGCTGTCATGGTTGCACAACGTATGTTCCCACGTAAAGAATATTACTTAGCAGTGATGATGGAACGAGCCTTCGGTGTAAGTTAATTGTTATGCAAATTATAAAATTGGAAGCTGCATCCAGTCGTACTGCCTCGTGCAGATACAGCGTGATCGTACATTTGATCTCATATTTCACTGATTGATCAATGATTAATTTGTGATTAATGTTGCATTGCACAGGGTCCGGTAATAATAGCCTCGAGTCAAGGTGGTGTCAATATCGAAGAAGTTGCAGCGACAAATCCAAACGCAATAATGTATGAGCCGATCGACATCACGAAAGGAATAACAAAAGAACAAGCTGGTCGTATCGCTGATAAACTGGGCTTGGGCAATGTTCGAGATTATATTTCTGATATTATTTTGAATCTTTATGCAATGTTTGTGAAAAAAGATGCACTCCTTCTTGAAGTGAATCCTCTCGCTGAGGACATCCAAGGCAATTGTGAGTGCAAATATTAAATTCCTTCATACTAACCCTATCGCATTCCACATACAGTAATATTTTCCATTCGTTAGACTTCGCTCTGGATTGCAAATGTCGATTCGATGACAATGCTGAGTTCAGGCAGAAAGATCTGTTTGCTCTACGTGATTGGACACAAGAGGATACGAAAGAAGTTGAGGCTGCCAAATTTGATCTCAATTATATTGCATTGGATGGAAATATCGGATGCATGGTGAATGGAGCAGGATTAGCTATGGCTACAATGGATATTATTAAACTTCATGGCGGTGAACCAGCGAATTTCTTAGATGTTGGTGGTGGTGCGACTACGTCTGCTGTCAAAGAAGCATTCAAAATCATTACCTCCGATTCGAGAGTAAGCTCCAAATTTCAACCCTTATATCCATCGTAAAAATACAAAAATCTATTTCTTAAACCAGGTTCATGCCCTACTTGTTAATATCTTTGGTGGAATTATGAGGTGTGATGTAATTGCCGAAGGTATTATTGCCGCAACGAAAGAATTAGATCTCAAAATACCGGTCGTCGTCCGTCTTCAAGTAAGCGAAAGCGACAATCGAGAACAGCACGAAATTCAGTTAGCATATTGTATCATCAAATAACATTACCTATTTTTTTCAGGGCACGAATGTCGATGAAGCAAAAGCTCTTATTGCTAATGCCGGTTTAAAAATTGTCCCCATTGATGATCTCGATGAAGCAGCTCGCGTTGCTGTAAAACTTTCAACCATAGTAAAACTTGCGCATTCAGCCAATCTCAGTGTCAACTTTGAGATACCACCGATTTCATAGAACTAGGGGAAGAATTGATTTAATGATACGTATTAACTAAAAGCAAAAAAAAGTAAAAGAAGGAAAGAGTCAAATGAACCGTCAAGCAAAACGTTTAGAGCGGCGCATATTTGTATGCTACATTGATTGCTCTCATATGAATCACAATTGTTGTCATTGTTAATTACGTTTCCGAAACTTACCATCGCTTTCTTTCCATCTATCTATCTATCATTCTGTTTCACATACTTTCTCCTCTTCTCTATCTCCCTATCTATCTTCTCACTTTGTTCATACCTCTTTCGATTATTTTTTTCTTACGTGTCAATTTATCAATCATATTTTTCATGAAAGGATAAATAAAGTGACTATGCAACTTGTCTAGTTATATAGATCACAACGCTTTTAGGAATTGTAGGCCAATAAATTCATTGACAAATATTTATTCTCAAACTATATACAGAGCATATGGATATCATAAAAATTATCGTTGAAAAAGCAACAGACACAAAAAAAAACTATTAACGACAAAGCTATATGTGTATCTTAATTTTTGTTCTTTATCATAATTTTTAAATCGAAAAATCTCCGATTCAGTATTAACGCATAAGTTTATTGATTTAATTCATATACGGTAACGAAATGAGAAGTTAGTTGTCAAGAACTACATATTTTTCTTGAAATGTTCGATGTCTATTAATGCTTTGAAAAAAAAGGGGAAACATAATGATTAGTCTTCATGTGCAATTGCCATTGAAATTGAAACGACGATATTTCACTTAAATCTATAGTGATTGTAATGAGACATATAATCGACAAACATGCATACATAAACTATTTTTGATTACTTTTGCATATTCATTGACTATTACGTTTGTCTATATATATTATATGCATATAAATAAATGTTGTGTCGATAATTGTCACTGAAGAACGAAAATGCAAACGTCTTTATGTATATATCATCTTCCGTCTCTTCAAACTTTTGATGATGGAGAAAAATTAACTCAAATACACTAAATGCTACGAGAACATAAAATGGGATGTTTTTCTATGTATGTTTATAGGGAACAGCCCCCGAATTATATTATATTTGTTCTTTTTTCGTTTGCTCCTCCCGCACGATCTCATTCACCATTTCCGTCCTGATTTAGAAACATTCTTGCGATCAATCCCAACTTGCAAATGTTAATTGCATATCCACATCCACCTGCGCAAGATGAACTACGACATCACAATAATTGCACTGAATGATGTCATCGTTGATGAAAAATATACCAATTCTATTGCGTATTGAGGAATCGCGATGCAGCTTGAATCTGATCGTTCCTAGTCAATGACTACTAGCCATCCTAATATCTTTCCGATAATTCGAATGTCGCGCAATTGCGTTTGCGCAAAATGTGCGACTTCTAGTGGTGAAATATTGATGTAATATTTCACACCAAAGAGTTTTCTCCGTTGCGTATGTATTAAATCTTTATACAATTGTATTTTTTATGGTCCTTGTGGGTTTCAGCCTTCATGGGAAAGACATTTAGTCAATTGAAATTGTTTTATATTGGAAACTGCTATTTTCCATAGTAAAACGTATTTAATTTGGATAAAATAAGAACAAAGAGGTTATTGTTCTGGTGAGATTTATCGTTTTCTTAAGTGATGTTGAATACATTTTGCTGAGCGCAAATAATTTGTGAATGAGAGACATGAATCATCTTTCAGAAAAAATCTACACATAATGGGGCATCCGTCTAAAACGCAAAACAAATCTGACAATATTAAGAATGAAATTGAAGAAATTGATGTAACAGATGAGGCTAAAAGTTTTATTGACAAAATGCTTGGGGATGTGAGTAAAACTTCTGCCACAAAGCAGATCGTTATTGGTGCATCGTCAGGATGGTAATGAAAAGTTTTGTTATAACATTGCATCATTTCTTGTAACAATTGTTGGATGATAGAATTTTCGTCTAGCTGAACAGACATTTTGGGTACCAGAGACCCAGTGAAAATATAATTATTATCAAACGCGAATTCGTCATAGGATCCAATGAATCATGATAATAAAGTTGGTTTTTCTTTTGTGATTTCTAAAACTTATCAGGGTAACAGGCTTCCTTGCAATGAAAGTTGGTAAAGTCGTTGCATTCTCTGTTGGTGGTGGGATAATTATTCTTCAGGTCGCTGCAACTCAAGGTTATATAAAAATAAATTGGGACAAGATTCAGAAGAAAGCCGAAAAATTGTCTGATAAAGTGGAGGAAAAAATATCGGGTGAGGGACCCAAATTCCTCGATAAGGTAAGATTTGAAAAAGTAAAATATTTCACTTTCATTGTCTGGAGAATTAAATTCGATAAATAATTTTACAGGTAGGGCTTTGGTGTCGACACAATTCATTCGTGACCACAAGTTTCCTGGGTGGTTTTATACTCGGTTTAGCAATGTGAAATTATTTTTTGTATCAGTTATAAGTTATAAGAAAAATAAGAGTTGAATAATCGGATACAATAACGTGCTTGTACATACATAATGAAACTGACCCTCGGGAATTATAATGGAGTGTTTCATATTCTTTTTCGATTCCGGTTCTTCTGTTTTAATTTAAATAAAAATCGAATATTTTCTAAATCAATCGTTTTTTCATTTTATTTTCTAACGAACGACGAATATCTTAGATTTATATCTTAAGAAAAATAAACGAATATAGATGGTTTCATGTTACAGGTTGAAAGATTCGTTGACAAAAAACTGGATAAAGCCGAATCGTTATTGAAGGCCAGCAAAGCAAAGAGTCGTCGCTGGTATCATGGTCTGACCGACTCTGAAGGAAAATTCAGACCTCAAGCAATACACTTTTTTATTGCTTCATTCGCCGCGGGTGTTGCAATCGGTCTTGCGACTGGCAATTGAGTTATAACCTAGTGAATCTCTGGGGTCAGAAATGGGGAAATAACGATAAAGTAGCTACAGGATATGAAAGAAAAAAATTTTGGATCTGTGTGTGTCGTTCGGGGATTGAATATAAAAATAATTATGAAATACATTCACCTGCGATAGCTTGAGCAATAGCACAACTAATTCCCATGTCATTAACTCAGTAACGTGAAGTATACCTCTTAGTTCTAACAAGCAAGGGTTAGAGATTATTAACAGTATTTTCTTCCTTGATGAACATTAGTCTTATTGACGAAACTTGCAGAAGTATCAACTCCGGAGCGTACTATCTCGACCAACTAATTCATTTGTAATTCAATTTTACGTCATTGATAACTTCTCTGAATTTTGATCACATATAGTACGCATTTATAATTTTGCTAATTAGTGTGTTAACTAATGATACGGGAATCTTGTATCCACATGATGGATGAAAGGAAAGTTATGCAATTAACTGCTTCCTATTTACACAATAGTTGGTACTTAATTTTTTTTATTATCTTCAGTTTTATTTTATCAAAACTGTTTCAAACATTGCATTATTATTGACCTCAGTTTACTCCGCAGACTGTGATTACCGTTACAAAATATATGAGTTGAATTGTCAGATATTTGGATTATTGTATCTTCGTCCTGCTGCAAAACAAAAGGAATGAACGTGAAATAAAAATATTCATTATCGTATTTACTTTGTTCAATAATTCCGATTTGATATTCTTACTAGGTGTATTGTTGCTGAATTTGAACTACCATGTTGCAATTTGGCGCCATGGATGCCTTCTTGATTAAGTTTATGCATCAATTCTTGGAGATCAATGCTGCCATACTCATGTTTACGCTCTCTGAGGATATCATCTTTATCTGGCAATGGATAGTCTTGTGTTTTCCGTTTCAAACTTGATTTGTCTTCAACAATTTTGAATGTGTATACATTATCTTTCACCTCCAATTCCCCCGTCACTGAAGCTAAACTCAACCCTGGTCGAATCTCACTAGGAATAATATTACTGGCCAGATCTGGTTCAATGAAAACTCTGCTCTTCTTACGTTTGAGCGGTAATTTTATCACTTCCCCACGTTTAAATGTTATCAAAGGTTTTTCACCGACTGGTTCAATAATTAAATCGAGTCTATGAGGCGCTGTATAAGGCGGTTGAATATAAGACTCTGGTATTACCAAATTTTCTGGCTTCAAATCACGAATAAGTTTGTTGGCTTGAGTGAAATTCAATGAGGTGTCGATAGGACAATGTACGGCTTTCATCGCAAGCGGTTGAAACGGCGCGAGTGCATCAAGGTATGGGAAATCTGGTTCCGTGAAAATGATTGTATGCTGTGGATTATTCCCCCACATCTGTACAAAATGGACAGCATCACCGAATCGTAGACTCGGATGACCACAAAATACTACACACGGTTGTCGATATTCCGTGCTAAAACCACTCGCCCATGCTGAGGTGAAATGTTTTAAACGCGAATTCCGTACTAAAAATGCATGAGGGAATGGCTCCTCCGGTAAATATACTTTGTTCTGCTTATTTGTTGAGAGCCACTCAGCTAAAATATTTGAATATGCAAGAGATGATTCAGCCACCGGCGAAATAAAAAATAGAGGGATCTGTGTCAGTCCGGATTTATCTAAATGTGTACTCAAGCACTCAAACAAATCATATACAACTCCAGACGGATAACAAGGAATTAGAACACAACCACCACTGCGAAGAGTCATTGCTACTGTCATACATAATTCACCAAGCATTGTGTCCGGATTGGCTGTCGGTGTTTGAGTTAACCCTGTGAGGATTAATACATTGGCATGTTTCAAAGTGGTCTGCTCCATTGGCCTTGGGTGCGTTGTCAATGTCGAAGAACCACTGACAAATGCAACTTTTTCATGATCGCATGATATTAACCAATTGCTACTACCCAAGCAATATCCCGAACTGATTGGTGTCACTGTCAATGCACCATAAATGTCCTAAGAAAAAACATCAATTCAGAATTGAATTCTATATGACTATAAAATTTCATCGAACTTACTAGTTTTTGATCATAGCCGACTAATTGTATATTTGCCAAAGCTGAATTCACAGACAATATGGAGTATAATTGTTTCCACGATTTTGGCTTCAACGCATCGGCTAAAGGTGATGGAAGTACATGTAACATTTCTTTCCAATATTTTGCTAGAGTAGTTCGGGGAGTTTGTTCAATAAACTGTACCAATTCTTCCATAAAAAATCTGCCTATCTGTAAAGTTGGCTCTGTGGCATAAACAATACCCTTGAATCCTGTCCCCTCAGTGACGAATGGCAATGCCAGCATACATGTATAATTCGATATCAAAATTGCGTCAATTTCGGAGAAATCAACAATTTTATCGAGTGGTGGAGAAAATTCTGGGATGGAATCAACAAATACCCGACCACAGCATTCTTTTAATTCACTTTCAATTCGCCAATCTTGGTGATTATCACGTGGTAACCAATTTGGTAGTGCATTGAATTTTCCACTTGGGACCATGGGTATCGGCATAAAATTCAAAATCGATTGCATATTCAGACCGCAATCTAACATCAGTGTGATGCCCTTGAAACTCAATACAAGACATGGTTTGGTCGGCTCACTCGATAAACAATACTGAAAATATCAATTACATTTTCCAACAATCACATCAATTCATATATATTCGTATATTCTCATTCAACTCACCAACTTCATTCTGGATATTGAGTTTGAACCATCAGAATTACATCCGTCTTTATTTATGACATATCGGATAAACAATCTCACAGATTCATCCTCTACAGTCGACGTATACAATATTTGAACATTTATATAGATATATATTTATAGGTTATATACGTGTGAACGTAAATATTTTCTATTATTTTCCGGTGAGGCATAACCTTTTCTAAAATCTTGTTATGAAATTTACAGAGTACCATAACCTCGAACAATCCCGCTGATCAGAGTCAAGTTCCATAAAATTGGAATGAATGATGTTATTGTTCTATTTGACGGGTATTCAAATGATTTGGGCGATGGAAAAATGGAAGCCAATTGTACTTGTACGTTGATAAAAGGCGAAAGAAACGTTATTGTTGACACAATGACGGCTTGGGATAGAGGAAAAATCGCTGACGGTAAACAAATGGTTTCAGATTGAAATGTATACATATGTTATATATTTACTAGCGTATATATATATGAGACGGATCTGAAATTTGATCGACTGCGAGTAGTGTTTGTTTGATTTGTAGATAAATTTATTTTATTCCATTAATATGAGAATATTATTCCTTTTCACCAGCCATTGCAGCTCGTGGCATTCTACCAGACAATATCCACTACGTCGTTTGTACTCACAGTCATTCTGATCATATTGGAAATAATAATCTATTCACAAACGCTGAACACATTGTGGGTAGTTGTGTCCAGAATCGTACAATATTCTATGAATTAGAACCAGATGACAGTAGGACACTGAGAATTATTGCTATCTTGTAACTGGGATTGCCATATTTTTATATTATTCTTCTTCTGCAGGATACATGATTTGTGAAGGGGTAGAAATCATATCAACTCCAGGTCACACATATGATGATATTACAGTATACGTTGATAGTACAATTGATGGCAAGCATGCTCGCATAGCGATCACAGGTGATTTATTTGAGAAGGAGTCTGATATTTATGAGCCGTCGATTTGGAAACGGTTGGGAAAATCTGCGCTCGAGAAAATACAAGCAAAGCATCGATTGGACGTGATTTCTGCAGCAAATTTCATCATACCAGGTCACGGCCCGATGTTCAAAGTAACCAACCACATGAAAAAACTCTTGTCAGATCAATATTATCTTTATTCTTGAACAGAAAAAAAATGACTGTGAACTATTTTCATACATCTTTTTATTCAATGTTCTTTCTGTTATTACATATGGCATAAACTTTACATCCTATAATATTCGAGAAAAAAACTGTTACATATCTATAGGTATTATCATTTGTTTCATTACTGTTTGTTTGATATTCAGCATGAGTAAAAGAAAAATTAAATAAATAATTTGAGAAAATTTCAATAATACAAATGTCTTTTCTCATAAATCGACATCGAGAACAATCACAGCCACTATCAATTAATATATAAGCATACATAATTGTATAAACCTCAACCACAATAATGAGCTTTGTTTTTCTTCTTTTTTTTTCAACTAGAATTCATTGATTATAAACTATAACATGATGTAAAGGCTTCAGCCTGGTTGGTTGCCATTTGCTGTACACATACATAGGTGTTTTTCTTTTCAATGCTATGGAAAACGACGTTGAATAACCAGGGATAATGGATTCACATTTACCAAGATGATGCACACAAATAAGGAGATAGAATACTGGCGGCGAACGATATACATGTGTGAATTCTCATCACAAAATTTAATTATGCGTGGGATGAGGCAGTTCAGCAGTAGGCTGTGAGGAATATAACAAAAAAAGCAAACTGAAATAAAATGAATTAGAACACAAACAGAAAAACAATTCGCAGTATACGAAATTATCAATTGGGAAGTACAAAAGGAGAAATAGAAGTAGAAAATTATGTTTAATATGTATCACAGTTCAGCAACAAACTTGCATCGTTGAATTTATCTCGGGAATTCTTCCCTCTACTCTGTATAGTATTGCTGTAAGACACGATGCATTTACACGGCGCTCAATGCGTGTATTATCTCCGCAAAAGTACTTAACTAGTGAATGATCAGTAGTTCCCCTTTGGTATCGACAGTCTGAGGTAAATTGAAATTTTTTTTTGTTTATTCCTCTTAAGCACAATTGAATATTCAGATAACAATTGAATCATTTCCACGTGGTGGCAATATGGCTCCGTACCTTATAGTATGGAAAAAAAAGATATCAATCAACCTAACTTCTTCCCTGACTAAAGGTTTTCAGTGAAATAAATCCGTCCATGCCGATGTCTTTCAGCTCCTCATCGTCATATTCGTCTGCATGATCATCATCACGATAAGCGTAATTTCTCTAAAAAAGTAATGGATTACAAAATATGACTCGACTTTGAGCAAATACATGAGTCGTTCATGAAAAAAATTATGTATCTATCGACATCACATAATCGGGATTTTGACATAGACGATATTCCCCAAGGCTAAAACCAAAGCATATAAAGAAAAACAGAAAGACAAAAACGGAACAATCACAATTCTTTCTCAGCGCAATAAAATATTCGCCGTCAACAAAAGCATTTCATTACACATTAAACATAATTTTCTATTCAAATATGTAAATCATAAACTGAAGCTTTTTTGTACAACAATTAATTTCATAATTGCACAAATGATAAGAGCCCGTATGATAAGTTTCAGAGAATGCACTTTACAACACACAGACGCACTTGATATACATGTAAACGATTGTCGATCGAATTGGCAAATTAGGTAACGGAATAAGATGACTCGTTCCCTATATATTTACACGAATATATATTTCGAGTTAAAAAATATTTTGTTCTTTCATCAGTTGCTTGGCAACAGCCATTCTTCACCTTTCACTCTTTCATCTAATTGTTTGAATATTAGCACACATATAATTGTTATTGTATTCGATGGGATTATCTCAAGGTAGCAGAGGTTTGTGGTAAGTTATACACATGCACTTGGTAGTTGGAGTATACATTTTGTTGAATGAAATTAGTGAGAGCAAATGAAAGATAATAAATTGTGTTGTTACATGAAATGATATATTATTTGATATATGAAAAAGAAAATGAGTCGATTTGAAATAAATAGACTGTAATAGAGCTCATTATATAGATCATCTGTTATTTCATTTCTTTTCTGCATCACACTTTTAACATACTTTAAGTTTTTATTTTCTGTGCACGTTAAGAATAACATAGGGCTCATCCGGATTAGTGAATTCAGAGCTGTTATTAGGTTGATAGCACGGATTAACAGTGTAATTCAAATTATTTGGCTGATGAAAACTCACCGGCTCGATATTTGTGTTCCACTCTATATCACGAGGAGCCTCCAAGCACAAATCCGAGTCCGAATCTGCCTTTCTTGTTACATCATCCTTGAAAATATATAATTACCAAAGGTGAATCATGACTATGTCGGTTTATTGGATCATTTGAGACGACATTATTTTACCTGGGACAATTGCTGTACGGTTGTAAGAATCCTTGCGAGGGGTGTGCAACAAACTGGTAGTGTTTCAAGTAATGTTGGCCGCGAATGTGTTAGAAGTGGCTTCATGTAACGTGTATCAAAATCACCCCAAACTCTCGCGAGAAGAGCTTTTTCATTGGGTTTTTGTGTGAAACTCCCACTGCCATGCGCGGATCCATCCTGCATTGAATTGTACTGTAAATATCCGATAAATTAATTCGTTACGATATTCAGTTTTTTCAATATGAATAAAAAGATAATTTTGTGAACAAACAAATTAATCGAAGATCTAGAATGCTGAGTTCTGTTTGTTGAATTAATCGGAATAAATATTATACGGACATTTTCCCCGCTATGTGGACATTAGTTATCGTGCATAGATTTTTGTATTCAGTTAATTAATGCAACACGTGATATGGATTGATGAGATAAATATAAAGAAAATAATAGCTAAAAGCAAAGAAGCAGTCCCAGCTGTGTATTGTTGCAGAATCATATATTAGATCACCACGAAGCTCTGTGTGCGGCAAAAATAAATAATAAAAGTGTGATGGATAGGATGAAAAAAAAAATCATAACCTACCGGGGGACTCTGCTCTCGACGTAACTGCAGGTTCCCGAAGCCACTGTCGCCACCGGACTATTCATAAACAATCGCTTAATTAAATTCATTCATAGTTCTGATTGAAATTTTTTTCTTTTCTTTGTTGAAAACACGTTATGTCTAACTGAATGATGTTCTTATTTACATTCTATTAATGGTATTGATTTCCCCAAAGGGAATATTCGAGGCTCCTCGAAGTTCTCTATACATAGCATGAAATAATATTTGTTAAATGAATAAATAATAACTCTGTTTCATTGATAAATCATGCGATGATTATGAAGAAAATGTCAACAAAACTATAACAATGGCAATCAATGTTTCAACTAAATTTATAATATATACTCATGTTATTCAAAATAGGCAGATAAATATCAGAAGAAAGCACTAAATTAGTTGTTGATTGATTATTTTTTGCCTTGCTATGTTTCTCGGTATTTAAATATGCCACCTTTATCGGTAAAATATTTGAATCGTATGATAAAAACTTACACTTCTCACAGCACCATGCGACAATCCTTCCACTTCATCGTCTACTCCAACTCTATAAACATTGAAAATAATATTCATGAGATAAGAGAGGAAATCAGATAAGTTCAAAATAAATAATAGAATCGCGAACTCACGGTATCTTGAACCAACTCAAGAATTGCATAGTAGCACCGCCTTGGAAAATGACTGTCAATATGACAATGAGACTTGTCATTGTCAACATCGATTGACGCGCATGTGAAGCTGTATTTCTAATAGCAAGAGCGAAACTCATAGCTCCTCTGAGTCCAGCGCAGAAGAGCATATGTTGGAAATTCATCGATATTTTTGGTTTACGGGCTAAATTCAATATAAATGATAACGGATAGACGTTCGCTGCACGTCCTATCAACGCGCATATAAATCCCATGAAAATAAAACCGGGATCGAAATGATGCTTGGGAAATGTGAACATCGAAACACCGATATAACTAAATATGAAATTTTCGGCAAGAAAGTTCAATAATTCAAACAACTGTTTTGTCCGTTGCCGCGAATCTGTGCTGAGATTATTGTAGGTATAGTGTGCTTGGCAGATACCACAAAATAAAACAGCAACGACTCCTGTCAAATCAGTTGCTTCGGCGATAAGGAAAGTGCTATAGGACATTAGAACAAAAAGTGCAGACTCGAGGAGCGGAAAGTCTCGGACACGAGTGAATTTTGTTAATAGGGCTGTCATACATCCCATTGATGCACCGATGAGCAATGACAAACCGAAGATACAAACAAAATCTCCGAGCGCCTGGAAGAATGCCACGGTTTCAAAGCTACCAGTGTCAGTTTGATATCTTGTACCGTAATTTTGTATGGATCTGGAAATAAACAAATGGATAGATACATTTACTTCTAGCATATGAATATAAGTTCATGACTTTACGACTGTTAGTTATGGTGATTTACCCGCTCAGTACGATGGCAACTGCATCATTCAGTACGCTCTCACCAAATACCAATGCATAGAGATTCACATCTACATTCAAGTCATTGAATATTGAAATTATTGTGAGAGGATCAGTTGGTGATATAAGTGCTCCGAAAAATAGAGTATCAAGAAATCCAAAGGACTCAGATAAATGTGGTACCATTTGAATTAAACCATACATCAGGGCACTAGAATTTTGTAGGAAGATATGCCGAGATAATTAGAAGTCTCTTCTAATTATCTCGGCATAATTATTTTTAAGAGCAATAAATTCTTACCCAATAACAAATGCTGATATGGTCGTACCGATAAGAGCAAACATAAGTATGGCCCCCAAATTTCGAAAAAAGTATCTCTAAATAAAGAAATATTAATTTATACTAAAAGTGATGAGATATTGGCGATAGCAACAACACGATAAATTAATTCATTTTACTCTTTTCAAATTGTATCCTGCATGGAATATAATTGGTGGTAAGATAATATTGAAAAAAATCTCAGGATCAAATGTAGCCTGGAAAGTGATAAATTATGTTAAAAAGTGATGATACGTTTCATCGTATTTCTTGAACATGAAGAAGTCTACGACATTATAACCTTGAGATTGATCTCATTGCCCTCATGATATATTTCTCCTCGAAATGAATATGAAAATGTTTTGCTTTTTGTTTGATTTGTACCACCTTTATCTTCTTGAAAGTGTAACCATAATGAATCAGGTGGGACACTATCATTATAATTATCGAATGGTTTTGGCACAACCTGCATATAAGTAAGTGCACTATTGGTTTTAAATCCATATTGTATAATTGCGCCCATAATCAGCCCTATAAAACAAATATTTATTGTATATGGTGTCAATTAGAAAGTAATTCAGTTACAATGAGAAAGTCTCAAGTGAAAAAATAAATAATTACTCACCATAGATAACAGCCAGACCCGTTTCATGAAGGAAACGAAGTCGTCTATGTTTAAATGTCCAAATAGTGAGGACAGTGAGAATGAGTAAAAATGTATAAATTAGTATATTGAGACTATCAAGTTGATGGAGACGTTGTGCTTTAGCATCAAGTTCAATATCCGTTGCTGCAGCATTACATATTTCCATCAAACAAAAACTTATAACGCAGAATACAAAGCAGCGAATCAATTCACGTAACTCCATTCTCATTCAATAAATAGAATATCCCTTATACTGGAAGTGAACTAGGTGTTACATTAATTGTCAAATTTCGATTTAACTGCTGCTGAATGGTCAGTTATAATTAATCATGACGAAATATTGTTGCTTCTCTTTTCGGCATTCCAGCTTTACTTCGTCGTTATATTGCCAGCGATGTCAACGATGTGCACATACACAATTGACAAATACGACTTTCAGTTTCTCTTTCTGTTGCTACATATTTTTTGTCGCCCCCATGGGACAAAAATTTGAAGCCGAAATTATATGAAAGTGCAGGGGTGTAGTTAGCTGTAACGACACTGATTGCGAAAAACTACTATTAGTCAGAAAAAATGTTTCGGAATAGCGGAATGATGGGAACGTAGAAATAGTATTAAAATAACGCAGAAGATGGCCTGTATGTCGCATGTTGGGGGGGGAAAAAAAATTCACATAACCTCTCGCGCGCACTTTGGAAATCAGCTGATGACGTAACAGACGACTAGCGCACGTATCCAAGAAAAAAAAGATATGTAATGTTTTGTGGTGTGCTGTAGATTGTAGATGTAGTGTGTGTGTGTGTGTAGAAAGATAGAGAAGGCAAAATAATTGGAGAGAGGGAGAGAGTGAGTGAGGAAAAAGATATGACGAGGAGCAGTATGGCGTAGGAAATTCATGGCCTGTTTTTTCCATTGAACATCAATGTGTACGTGCGTACATGTTGTCCGGACAAAATTATCTCTACATTTGAACCAAAGGTGCAATCAATTGATGATTTGAAGTATTTCCATATCCGTAAAATGATAATATAAATGTGTAATGATACGGCGAGTCTGCATTATTATACTTGTATGTGTGTCATTGCTGATCTGAAAGCTGCTGAAAGCGTGCGACGAGTAAGACGACAACGTTGAGAAGTTGGTGTAGAAGGAGGCGGACAACGACGACGACGACGACGATTCTATTCATATTGCGACTTATGTATTCATATTATTGTGACCCATAACCATTGAACAAGAGAATAATAACAAATAAATCAAGATGAGTGTGGATGCTTATGGGCCAAGCAGCCAAACCTTAACGTTTCTTGATACGGAGGAGGCCGATTTAATTGGCGCAGATACACAGGGAAGTGAATTCGACTTCACTGACTTTACATTGCCATCGCCAAGTCAAACTCAAGCCTCACAACACGATGTTGTACAAAGTCAACAGAGTCAACCTGTTCAGGTACATCATCATGAGAATTTTGAATTGATAATGAAACCCCGTGAAAAGAATGCGTTCCATTTGTATTCATGTAGATGGTGAAAAGTCGGCGTGAATCACAGCTTGTGCCCACGCGGCTCACACATAACCTCAATATTTTCCGTCAGGAATTAATATTCTTAACGATATTCCAAAACTTGCGCAACTATATATTCACAGAATGTTATATTAATTGTTTGCTCTGTACATGCATTCATTATATCAGGATCCTTCTTATTTTTTCAAAACAATAAACATTCAACAGACGAGTTCGCAGATCGTGACCTTGAAATTTTCATTTACAATATTGTAGTGTAATCATTTCTATTATTACAGCGGTATATTCTTCATATTCATTTCTGTCTTCATCCAATTTCCGAATCTTCGTAATCACGAAAATTGATATATATATATATATATTTGTTTCTCAGATTAATGGCACGAACGGGAATTCAGCATTGGAGCTCAAAATTTCAGGCGCTGCACAAAACCTAGCTGAATTGCAATTCGAGGAAGAGGAAGAGGAAGCCTTTTATAATCGTGACTTGCCTGAACATGCTTGTAAATATTGTGGAATACACGAAGCATCGTGTGTTGTTATGTGCAATGTCTGTAGAAAGTGGTTTTGCAATGGACGTGGTAACACATCTGGATCGCATATTATTAATCATTTAGTTCGTGCGAAGCATAAGGAGGTTACATTACATAGGTAGATACCGTGAGCGGAAAACTCATTAATGGTCAATTCATGTTACTCATACTATTTACATGTATTAGGGATGGACCATTGGGTGAAACTATCCTTGAATGTTACTCATGTGCAGTGAGGAATGTATTCGTACTTGGATTTATCCCTGCCAAAGCAGACTCGGTGGTTGTGTTGCTTTGCAGACAACCGTGCGCTGCACAAAGTTCCTTAAAGGACATGAATTGGTAAAGTTCTAACTGATCAATACTTAGCAATTCATCTTTCTTGGGTTTATGCAATTAAATTTTTTTTTCTACATCAAACATATACTTTATCTACATTATAGGGATCAAGAACAATGGAAGCCTCTTATTGAAGATCGGAGTTTTCTCGCTTGGTTGGTGAAAATTCCGTCTGAGCAAGAACAATTACGCGCTCGTCAGATATCCGCTCAACAGATAAACAAACTTGAGGAATTGTGGCGGGATAATGTGGATGCGACCTTTCAAGATTTAGAAAAGCCAGGCGTTGACGAGGAGCCTCAGCAAGTTTTACTCCGTTATGAGGATGGTTATCAATATCAGAATATATTTGGTCCCTTGGTGAAACTAGAGGCTGATTACGATAAACGTTTGAAAGAATCACAGACGCAGGAGAATATTGAAGTACGCTGGGATGTGGGTTTGAACAAAAAAACAATTGCGTATTTTATGCTTGCAAAAACTGATGGTGATATGAAATTGATGCATGGTGATGAACTGAGGCTACGTTATCTCGGTGAATTACACAAACCATGGTCGGGCATCGGCCATGTTATCAAAATACCGGATAATTATGGTGAGGAAGTGGGAATTGAGTTAAAAAATAATTCTGGTGCGCCCACTGAGTGTATCAGCAATTTTGTCGTCGATTTCATTTGGAAAAGTACGAGTTTCGATCGTATGCAATTGGCTCTGAGAAAATTTGCTGTTGATGATAGTTCAGTGTCAGCTTATATTTATCATCGCCTATTGGGTCACGAGGTGGAGGAAGTATTGTTCCGATGTCATCTACCGAAGCATTTCAGCGCCCCAAACCTTCCCGACCTCAACCGCTCTCAGGTCTATGCTGTGAAACACGCTGTCCAACGACCATTATCACTGATTCAAGGCCCACCAGGAACTGGAAAAACTGTTACTAGTGCTACAATAGTCTACCAATTGGTCAAACAAAATGGCGGTCCAGTATTAGTATGTGCACCATCCAACACTGCAGTAGATCAATTAACTGAAAAGATTCACAAATCCAATTTGAAAGTCGTACGTTTGTGTGCAAAGTCGCGTGAGGCCATTGATTCACCAGTGAGTTTCCTTGCGCTCCATAATCAAATAAAAAATATGGAAACGAATACAGAATTACAAAAATTACAACAGTTGAAAGATGAAACCGGTGAATTGTCATCAGCGGATGAGAAACGGTATAGATTATTGAAGAAAGCGGCTGAAAAAGAACTGTTAGAAGCTGCGGATGTTATTTGTTGTACATGCGTTGGTGCCGGTGATCCTCGTTTACATCGTTTGAAATTCCATTCAATATTAATTGATGAGAGTATGCAGGCAACTGAGCCCGAATGTATGGTACCAGTTGTATTGGGTGCGAAACAATTAATTCTTGTTGGTGACCATTGTCAATTAGGTCCCGTTGTAATGTGTAAGAAAGCTGCACGTGCTGGATTATCTCAATCATTATTTGAGCGTCTTGTTGTTTTGGGTATTCGACCATTCAGATTGGAAGTACAGTACAGAATGCATCCTGATTTATCACGTTTCCCTTCGAACTTTTTTTATGAAGGTTCATTACAAAATGGCGTTTGTGCTGATGAGAGAAAATTATTGAAAATTGACTTTCCGTGGCCAGCACCAGACAAACCAATGTTTTTTTATGTGACACAGGGTCAAGAAGAGATAGCTGGAAGCGGTACGTCTTATTTGAATCGTACAGAAGCATCGAATGTTGAAAAAATAACAACGAGATTTTTACGTTGTGGTGTCAAGCCTGAACAGATTGGTGTCATAACACCATATGAAGGTCAACGTGCATATTTGGTACAATATATGCAGTACCAGGGTTCATTACACTCAAAGCTATATCAAGAAATTGAAGTGGCGAGCGTTGATGCCTTCCAGGGTCGTGAGAAGGACATCATCATCATGTCATGTGTACGATCGAATGAACACCAGGGTATTGGATTTTTGAATGATCCTCGTCGCTTGAATGTCGCATTGACACGTGCTAAATACGGAATAATAATTGTTGGCAATCCAAAAGTTTTGTCCAAACAACCATTGTGGAATCATCTTTTGTCTTTCTATAAAGAACAAAAAGTGCTTGTTGAGGGCCCTCTGAACAATTTGAAAGAATCAATGATACAATTCGCAAAACCAAAGAAGTTAATTAATTCAGCTAATCCGGGCTCTCATTTTATGTCAACGTCAATGTACGATGCACGTGAAGCATTGATTCCTGGATCAGTGTACGACCGATCAGGGAGTCAAATGAATGGTAATCAAACCCACAATCCATATTTCCAACGTAATGTAACATTGGACATGTTCAGTCGTACACACGACACAATAAGTTACATAAGCCCGGAACGTGCACAAGCCGCAATGAATAATGTTCCGGTGCCTGTTGGCATGTTCATGAATATGGCGCACGTACCACCACGTTTCTACAATCAACATCAACAGGCTTTGCAAGCCCGTCAACAGAATCAACGTACACGGCGTGGTCAGACATTGAAAAATAAAGTTGGGCCACGTATGGGAAAATTGAGTCAAAATGAACAAAATACGCAACCGTACAGTCAGCCGGGTTTACCATTGACTCAAGGCACCACTCAGGGTATGTCACAACCAGGCTTCAGCTTGTCACAACCAGGTTTGAGTCAAGCAGAACTGTCGCAGGATTCGTTTGCTGTTGGAGATTTTCAATCACAAATGGACGGTTTATTGTCACAAGATTCGACATATCAGGGAGATCGAAGTGGATTTTATCAAGGTGGACAGTCACAACCTGGTGGACAATTTTCGCAACCATACTGAGCCGATTTATTGCGGCTGAGCAATGCATTTGCCATGCAGCGTCGCGGGAGCGACTGAGACGAGCGAGCTTCGACAATTTAATTCTTCGATCAAACGGAACAAACCATCACTAACTGGGTGCAAAATATAAGAAACGGCTATGAAAGATGAATAATGGCTTGATATATCATTGATGGGGAAAGTAGTTCGAATGTATTTGATCGTCCATGGACGTTGAATGGTTAAAAAACAAGACGTAACAACATCAGGAAATGCGGAAGTATTTGAGTAAAAATGGAAGACGTGAGGGTGTGAGGGCAATGATGGAAATGCCGTTTATGCCGTGCGAGCGAATTACCATATCACATCAAAGTGGTAATGACGAAAAACATAAAACATTCAGGGAGGAGAATGATTTCAAGACATCATCAACCGAGAGGCAAGAGTTTCGGTTCGTCAATTGGATAAACAGAGAAAGAAATGTAATCCTACGATGACGGACTATGAGGATCATGTTGGAATGGAGCCGGACTGTTCGTAGAGACCCGTGCGATTTTAAAAAAAGGAGGCGCGAAAATACTGGCGAGTCTTTCCGAATGTGTTGACTTGGACGAGGGAGAATAATCAACGAGGAGGATAAAAATCGAAATATGCAGCATTGTATATGAAGAACAGCACCAGTCACTCTGGGTGTCCTTCAAGATAATCGTTATTTCGAAGTAAACATATTAATTTTCATTTTTCAATCATTTTCGTTCCGCAATATTTCTAATTTCGTTCATTCAATATTTTCAACATCTGACTGAACGGTATAGGTGATGAGTGAAGCGTAGGGTTTTCTTTCTTTTTTCTGTGTGGAATTTATTTGGCGAGAAGTTTCATAAGAAACACTTATAAATAAAAAAATATGTAATCAGATGCTATTTGCGGTCTTTCTTAGTTCGGTAAATTTTTTTCCCCTCTTGTTTTATGAGGATCCATACGAAGGAATCAGTTTTTAGTTGTTTAACCAGTTGTAAATGATTTCAATAAATGTTGCATAGTGTTCCACCATTATAAAAATAAGTTATCTTTCTCCTTCTCTCGTTACTCCATTACTGATAATATTATCAACGTATGTGAACAAATAGGAAAAGACAACTGCAGAACCTGACATAGACATAACGCAAAGTTTCTCTTGATTTCCATGTTCATTGTGATGATTTTTCTTTCTGTCTTCTGAACAACTGTGCACCGCTTAATGCTGAATAACAATTTGCGGGGAAAAGTCATTGTAAAATCTGATGGTACCAATAAATGTGATGAAAAATAAGTGAAGCTCTTTATCAGTTGAAAATTCCTGAGGGACATCTATTTTTATCCATTTAATTCTTTTTCTTTTTCTTACAAGTGTGCATTTACTTCAGCTGCGAAAAAAAAGTTTTACATTGGTTTTTGATATCAACTCTGGTGGCGCAGTGTTGCATCTCTTTTATATTGTGCGTACACATTGTACAAATATGTATAAATTGATTTTGAATATTTTCATTACAATAAATCTCAAAATATATTACAAGGTGTCCATAGATATTTATATGCAGAAATTTATAGCTGAATCTCTGTTGTTTGAGGTTGGTACTAATTAAATTTTTTCCAGTAAATTTGAAATGAAATCATCGAGGCCAGCATTACACTTTTGAATTTGTTAACTAGTTTGCCATGAGGTTTTATCATTCCTTATGAAAAAAAAAATATTGATGTAAAATCTATGAAGAATCGTTGAATTACCAAACCCCTCCCGCAAACGAAATAGAGCACGAAAAGAATCGAAAATTAACAAAGTATAACACGCAGTTTATATAATTCGCTCCGAAAGAAAAGACATCCAAATTACTAATACTACAGAAACTCAATAGCTATCCACAGTCCTTACGTACATAATATGTATATATATATTTTTTTTTGCTTTATATCGATTTTAGTAATTTTTTTTTCTCATTAGTATTTTTGATTTTTTTTTCCATTTTTCCGTTTTTTCCATTTTCCACATATGATTCCTAATATTAAATTGAAGGGAGAGGCGGGCGGCACAGTATATGCATTATTTTTTTCTTGTTTTCTTGTTTTCCCATTTTTTTTCTGAGCATCAATCGGGCTCTATCTATTATCTGACCTCTTATGCGTATCCATTCATACGATCCAATAATCCGGTTTTTCAATAGTTGTAAAGAATAGAATCGTCTTTCTTGATTATTGTTTTTGTACTTGTTCTTCAACTTGTTATTGGTCTTTTTGTTTTTTTTCTTATCGTTTTCAAGTCTCGGAGTAGATATCATCAATAAATATAACACAAGACAAATTGCATTCCTCTCCTCATATTCACAAGTCGTGCCCCTATAGAACGGAAATCTTGGGCCCGAGAGGGTGCAACCAAAAATAATATCAGCAACAATAATAGCAATTGCGATATAACATGATGCAGATGATCTCTGATTAAACTGCTGCACTCTGGCATAGCTTCATCCAAGCAAATCAAATATCCATAAATCAGTCGATAATCTTCTCTATTCAAATACTTTTCTTATCAACATCGGAGCTCACGTGTGAGCATCTCGCTTCTACGTACATTCCATTCATTAAATTCAACAATGGTTTCTACGATTTCTCCTGGAATCAATGTTCCATTAAGTTCCATGCCTCAAGATGCAAGGTCACATGGAGAAGAGTAGATTTTCATCACAACAAGTTTGGACTCAATTATGGCTTTGTAGAACGAATATTGGGTCGCGGGAAATGTTTGATGAATATACTCGACAAACTACATTTGTCTTGGAGTGTTTCATATGACCAACGAAACACTGATTGAATTCTAAGGAATTCATCGTAATTGTGAACTGATCGTGCAGTATTCGTTAAATCGAATGGTTCTTCAATGCCCAGATGATTCCAATGATGTGGGTCATTTTTCCATGATCTTCCAAAGCGGCATTCATCTATTGGCAGTTTCCCCGCAGTTCTTACTGATATTGCGTACGATTTGAAATCAAAATGGGCATAATATTTCAAAAAGTCGTGTAATAGTTCTCCGAGTGGCTGACGATTTATTTCCTCAGTTGATTTTTTTGGTAAACTCAATTCTTCATGAATATCAATCAAATGGATATCCGTATTTGGATGAAACTTCTCTCCAAAGAGCGAATGGAGACAAGGCAATATGGGTGGACTGACGCCACATTGAAGAAAATGTATGACCATAAGCACCAATGAATAACTCGATATTGTCATGAATTTTGCGTCATTTATATCATGAGTTTGTGCCCAAAGTTTTATAACTAATACGAGTGGACGAACGCGCCAATCGATTTGTGAATAGCAATAAAGCAGATGTGTGTTGCGTACACCAACGCAGTTATTGCAATTCAAATCCACATCAAGATTTTGTATTCGATCGCGAAATTTGAGTATCGGCACTTTTGCTGGTATCAATTCGACCTCTTCGATGACATCTGATACATGGCGATGCTGGAGCGCTACCATAATTTGATCTAGATGCCACAAGGCCTCGGTTCTTTGTATAAATTCCGTATTTCTCACTAACAAACATATATCAACATCGCTGGTGTCCGATCCAAATCCATTCATGGTTGAACCAACGAGATACAATCCATATTTCGGAAAAATTGACTACAATTTTCAATGAAGAACGAAAAAAAAAAGAGATTATTTCTTCTGAAATTGTTCTGTTCTTCTTTTTATATGGGATTGGGAATTTAGTTTACGACCGATGAACTTACCTTCAAATAAATAAATAAATACTTCCAGAGCATTATTTTTTTTCTATATGTATTTTCTGATTGTTGACTAGCAATAAATTTTTTCCATATATCCTTTGACAAGCTATCCCATCGACAATGACAGACTAAGTTATCCGGCGGTTTAGAGGGCTGGATGAAAATGGATTTGGCGTCAAATCGATCCGGAACTATAAATGCTTTTGGATAGAAATTAAATGTTGGCACCAAAATTCCAGCGTATTTCCGACCACGTTGATTTTTTTGTATTGGCGGTGTCGCTCTCCCTTCGAATCATTTGTAATAAATTTGACTCCCCTTCACTTACTCACTTCTTCCCAGAAAAAACAGTATTTCTTAACTCACCGGCATATCGCTTTTTTCCTTGATAATTTTGATCAACTTGCGCTGCTCTTGCGTTTGGGCTCACATTTTGATGAAAATCGATCAATCGTTGATTATAATAATATTGCTGCTGCATCATTTGGGGGATGAATCCCTGAAGTGGAGAGACTCTAACATCTTGATCTACATTTTGCGGTAGTTTCGGAAATGTCCTTTTCAATACACACAAGAAAAAGGGAAACTTTATTAAAATAAAGAATTAATTTTCTGATATGAGAAAGTGGATTCAATTGAAGGTAGCTACTCAATCTTATGATCAGCACAAGATGATTCTGAGTCACGTTCATCGGAACTCTCAGCTTGGATGCAGTCGGGTGTCTGCAAGTTGGGTGTTGGTGAACGTGAACTTATTCCACTATCGCTGTTATAATTGTTCATCTCATTTTGCACTGAGGTCGATTGATCCTTGTTTGAATTATTATTTCGTTTACCATATTTATTATTATTCCAATGAGGTTTCTTGAGCGACCCAGTATTATTATTGGGGCGATAATTCATGTGTGGCGGTGGTAGCGTCAGAGAATCATTTCTATTGTTATTATTCATAAGATTATTGCTACGTCGTTGCCAATTCCCGTGTGAATTTCCACCGTTGGTATTGCTACCGTTTTGCCTTCCATATCCGCGGCGCATTTGTGGTATGTCCACCCCCATCATTTGATATAATTCCAATGGATGTGTCGTTCTCTGGAATTATTTAGGTGAAAATTGAGAGACATTCCATTCAAATGATTCAACTGATTTCTTGAAAAAGAAAAAGAGAGCGCATCACCTGCATCGATCGATGTCTATTATGACCATTGCCATTCGGAGAATATGAGGCTGTATGGCTGTATCGTTGTGTATTTCTATTGTTGTTGATGTGCGCTCCAGGAATAGGATTGGATTGGGTTTGTGCAGGTGGACATTGTCCATTTGTTCGTTGGCCGTTCACAAGCTGCACCATCATGTGCGGCGGTAGAATAGTTTGATACATAGTCAATGTTTAAATAAAAAAAATAAACAAATATCCAGTCACGAGTTTTTTCGCGATATGTGATCTTAATTACAGATTATTTCCAAGTACTTTTAAAATAGTTTAACATTGCGTTGTATTGAATAATACTGAGGGATGATAATATGTTATTGTTGTTATTTTTTTGGAGCTCTTAGTATTATTCATAATGTACTTTGTCTTTTCTTATAATTCTTAGAGTAACGTTTATTAGACCAACACGGGCATTCTTGACTTTATCTTTGCAATCATAGTTTGCCTGAACATATATATATATATGTGTATATATATATGCATATATATGTATATATTTGTGTGTGAGTATGTATATTAAGGAATGATTTTTTCTCTATTTTGTTATTGAGGATGATACGATTTCTAAAATGAAAAATTACTGACGGGAATTGGCTACATTTAATTGCATTCAGTATTGTAGTGGTATCAATCCCGCATTTTTCTGAAATGAAAAGAAGACGAATGAAAATTGGATTCGATATCACAATTTTCATTATCAGTGATAAGCTGTCGTTAGATTGTGGAACCGGTCAGTTTAAATTGAAGGTTATGTCCAAGTACAATTTTGAACACATTGTGGACAAATATATAAACAATAAAGTATGAGGAATGCGTCAGGACAATTATATCACATGGATGTAAATAACGAATTGTAGATGAGAGAAGAATATTCTGTGGGATGAAATCATGATGTAAT
Organism: Meteorus cinctellus; assembly: GCA_030523045.1. NCBI lineage: Eukaryota > Metazoa > Arthropoda > Insecta > Hymenoptera > Braconidae > Meteorus > Meteorus cinctellus. The sequence goes on along the minus strand of JAPYZF010000078.1, from coordinate 400,230 downwards.
TGTCGTATGGTACAGTTACCCCTGACCAAATTACATGTAGAAGGGAAATATCTATGGATAATCAAAACAGTTTCGAGAAAATTAGGGAAGACAATGGGGATAAAAAATAAAAGGGTGCGAGGCAGTTTGAGCGGTAATGATGCGACACAAGAGTTGACATATTAGTGAAGAACAATAAACTCTTGGATTGGGACACATGTGAATCTAACTTATTCTACATAAGTACTTACAATCAGTCAATTTGTTGATTGGTCGCCATTAGTATATTGCCGTTATGTTTTCTCGAAAATAAAATCCGTTGTCTAGCATGTATTGTTTTCTAAATCAACGGATTTCATGTGTGTTTGTCCCGCGACGTTCTCGTATTTATCAGGCGAAATAATGATTATTCTACGCTTTTCTAGCCGATTTCTTCACTTGCGTCGTATATGACTTGAACTAATCTTCTAAGAGCTACCCATTTAATTCCCGAGATCGTTATGTCTTATTTTGAATTACGATGCGTTTATATCCTATTCTACACTATGAATCGTTAACATTTTTGAATTCTGTCACAAACATTATTTTTTCTCCCGGCGCGATCGCTTCAATCGCCAATATTTCATATTTTGCAGTTAGATGTCACTACTGCCGATTAAACTTTCGAATTGATTTTGAATGACATTGATGATGGTGTTTGAGTTAAAAATACTTCAAGCATCGACAGACAACAATTCATATTTTGCCCTGTACGTATAAATATATTTAATTGTTTCTCACTATGCCATCTTATTTGCATACTTGGCAATATTATTTAGTACTTTATTCAAGATAATTTCAAATGTCAATTCCTCAGTTCCCCACTTCCCCTGAGTGGGAGAAATAGTAATATCCATGTAGTTTTTCACCGCTTTCGGATGCTCCATGATTTACTTCATTCTCTGATTATTTATAGCTCATTCTTTCAGTTTTGTTTGATATTTATGATTATATGAGTAGTGAATAATGTGAGATAGTAAAATGAATGGCGTTTCCACAAAGCCTGTGAGCAACACTTAATGATATTACCGACTGAGGTGCAATTTGAAGAAAAAAATTAAAAAATACGAATATGGCATTCACACTGTGGACACTGTTTGAAGCCACACTTTTATGTCTAAATGCTGTTTGCATATTGCATGAAGAGAGATTTCTAGTAAAGAGTAAGTATTTATTTCAATGTATGAACATTTCACGTAACTGAATTGACTATTGATGTATTGAATGAACATGTTATTGAGAGGTTAACCTCAAAGTTAGATGACACGTCGAGAATATTCGTTCAAAAATTCACTTTCTTTGTATTGTTCAAGAGGAGGAAAACGAATGTGACATTATGAACGTCATTATTCATTGTTCACGTCAAATGTTTACGGTGAAACATTTGACTTTCTTAATTATTATAAGCTATTCAACAAGTTTACGTGCTCGAGACTTGTGCGATCACTACTACAATGAGGAATGAATTTATTTTACCATAATATTTATTCAGACATTTTTCCTCTTGTCATCACAGTTGGCTGGGGTGCTCAACAGAATATTCAGGGCTTTGGTGAAGCCCCCACAATTAAGTCACAGATGTTGAATCTCATAAGATCGATCAGGACTGTGGCACGATGTGAGTGACACTCATATGAAATTCATTTACCTGAGCGATTCATAGAAAAGATGATCCATTGGTATTTTCTTCTGTTCCAGTTCCATTGATATTCCTCAATATAATAACAATTCTGGTGAAACTGATTCTTGGATAGAATAGTGAGAATTTTTGTATATATGAAGAAATTATTTTGAAGGATCTCGAAAAACTATTCTACCTTGGTGTGTCGTACAAATGGGTCAATCACTATACGAATGAAAAATCAACCAATTTTCTAGTTTTTCAAAATAAATGTGGATGAGGTGATGATATTTATTTAGATTTTCTTTATTACAGTGATGCTAGAAATTTATTTAGAATAATTCTTCCTATACGTCATTTTGCTTTCACCATTAATCCATCGATAAGGAGATTTCCGTAACATCTACGAGTATGTTGCGTAGCCTGTAAAACACTGTTACATGTTAGATTGGCGATAATTTGCAAAGAGATTGTTTGTTTACTCCGGAAGGAGTAAAATGAGTGGGAAGATGGTCATGTTCATTGTTGCCCCATTACTTATTTCCCTCGGATGCAAATGAAAATGGCATTTCGAAATAATATGATTACATGTGCGCGAAAATAATTAATTCGATTAACTTTTTCATTCTTTTTGTTCTCCAGGTAATCGTGAATGATCGTGAAGACGTTTTGCATTTAGTTAAACTGGAACACTGTGGTTTCACATTATTCATTATTATATCTATTATTTTCGCACGATTTTAACGGTCGAGATTTCTCGAGAGTGTGTTGTGTATGCGCATATTACTAAATTACACCATCAAAGTTTCTCACGCTCGCGATGGTACTTTCGCTGATGGACCGACTCGTACTTGGAATAAATTGATTCTCAGTATGAGTAACAAAATATATACAAATATATCTATTATGTTCATATTATTATGAATCCCCGCATAAATAATGGTGATAGACGAAGGCACACGTACATACACACCTACAATAGTACGAAAATGGGATTTTTATTTGTTGCCAAACTTTAATGATCATGTCAGTCAAATTCAAAGTTCCTCATGCTGATTATCTAGCTGTTCAACTTTAAGGGGAGTGAGAGCACTCATTTTCTGTTAATTACCTTTTTCTTTCACATTTTTTTTCCTCTCCTGTTAAATGAAGTTGCAATTTATGCAACATATACTCTCACTGAGAACGATTGCCAAATTGGGGTCGTTGAATCATCAGACGAGGCGTAATGGACAAATTAATATTTAGCACACACGACACGTATTAACTAACCGGTGTGTCGTCCTGTCCATTAAAAATGTTACCATATATCTTGTAGACTTTCAATGACAAAACAAACAAACATAAATGTAGAGAAAAAAAATAGAAAGAGAATGTTCGATCGTGATGAAGGTTTCAGAGTGAGGTCAGTCAAACTTATATTCGGCCGATAGGTAGTGGTTTTTTTTCTATATGTACTCTATAAATCATGTAACGACATCGGTGCGTGCTGTGCCCATCAACGTATCTTCTCTTTCACTTATTCTAGTTTCGCATTTTTATAAACTGTGACGGCAATGGAAAAAAGTTCCTAAAATAGCAAGAGAAGACTATGAAATAGGTAAATATAGATCGTGTGCGATCACAGTTTGCCCGATATTAAATCCATGGCTATCATTTACTTTCGAATCTCTCAACCGGATTTCGCAATGGAGATCCTTCCTCACGGGTACAAAACCTGCACTGCACCTCTCGCCGTCGCATGAAATTTTACGTCATGTCCAGTTTCAAGGAAGAGACGGACGATTTTGCCCTCTGGGCTCCTCTCTCGCTTTTGCTGCTCAATAGACAGACGCCTGGTTGCCATTGGCCGAAGTTAAGTGAAAGGAGAAAGGCGCTTCCATGAAAAAAAAAGGTAAATAAACAATAAAAATTAAATTAAAGAAAGAATATGAGGCCAATAAAATGAATGATAGTATGGAGACGTTATGGATAAACATTACGTGACTGAATATCGCAGAAAAAAAACAATGATATTAATAATAATTATAACAATAAAAATCCAAATATTTTTAACGGTGGCGATTGATTTTTTTTTATTTTTTTTTGTTTTCTACAAAAAGAAGCCTTTTTACAGGTATAAAAAATGCGTGAATATAATATAAAAATTATTATAAAATTAAACAAAAAGAAAGGAATGTAGTGTTCAATTGCTCATGTTGGTTGAATGTATTTTCTCTCATTCTGTTGCTTTTTTGCTGTGCTCCCAATATTTCCCCACAATGTATTCGACAATGATGAAGATACCAATTGTTGGTTATTCACATTTTATGATAGATGCTTGCGGTTAACGAATTAAATGCCCTCAAGTTCGTCCGTTCGCTATCCTCATAATATGTTGTGTCGAATTGAAATATTCCGTTATTCCATCAATTTTTCGTATGATTCTCTATTCTCATTCAAAATCCATCTATAGATCGTGCTCCGTGTAGTGCTTGCAGTCTTGTGTCGTCCCGATACTGATGTTATTGCTCATGCAGCAAAATCGACAATGACTCGGGATTGCAGAAAAAATAGCAGGCGCACAGTATTCAGCAACGCAGAGTTCCCAATTCTTCATGTTTAATGCTGTGTATAATTGTATTTACAAGGCGCGATTATGTCACGCGTACAAATCACGATTATCTTCCCCCTTTGTTCTACCTACTCCGTTCATCTCTCCCTTTTATTTTTCGCAGTAGATTAATGTTTCGTGCTGCAGTTTTATGTTTGTGTCGAGAATGTTATTGGCATTGACAATCTTCACAAATAGATTGTGCATGTTCGCGCCTGTTTTGTCCTCCTATTGTTCAGTCGCTCCTCCATAATTTGCTCATATGATGGCAACGCTCATGATTTAGTTATTTTGTGAAAAATTATACCATTTTCGATATTATCATTTTTTCTTGTCATTTCCGTTTCCAATGATAAATTTTTTCCGTTTTCTTGGCACCAAATGTCATCAAATTCAGATTTTTTCCTCGAAATGCTCCATACTGATTCGCTCACTTCTATCGCTTTTCGAAACGATGTATTCTGTTCTTTATCATTGAGGCAAAGATCGCGAGGATCATCATGATATTTATATGAAGAAAAATCAGAGCCAACATTGACATGAATGACTCTCATGCTGGAGAACGCCCGCGTCCATACACGAGAGTCACCAAAGAGAAATACCTTGAATTTTGATTATTCGATTGGTGCCAGGGAAAATGTTTTTTTTTTTATATTTTCAGTGTGTGATTATAATGGTGCCCCATAGCTGCCACTTGGCCTGCTTGGTGCACCATAGCTTCCCGACGGTCCACTTGGATATCCTCCGCTTGATCCTTGGCTAACTTGGTTGAATTGTGCCACTTGGATGGCCTGTCGTATACCTTCAAGATCAATACCAACGACGCGAGTCTGATATGATGGCACACCATAGCTCGAGCTTGGCGCACCATAGCTTGAGCTCGGAGCGCCGTAGCTGGAACTTGGTGCGTACCCAGATCCACCTCCAAATCCACCAGTTTGTTGCGATTGTGCTTCTTCTTTCAATAAGATTTGGCGAATTTGTTCTAGAAGTGCGCCATCGACTGATGCTCCCTCACTCGTTTGGTAACCGGATGATACTTGTTGATAACCTCCGCCACCGCCACCGCCGCCACCAGAGTATCCACCACCTCCGGAATATCCACCGCCTACGGAGAACCCTCCGCCTCCAGAATATCCACCGCCACCAGAATATCCACTGCTGCCGCCGCTAGGCCGGTTATAATTGTATCCAGATGACACAGGTGGTTCAGCGAGGGCTAGCCCCACCATGCCAATCATAACGCACTGCAAAAATGAAACAAAATGAAGTGAGAATTATTTCTGCTATATTTGTGATATTTTGTATCTGTATAAATCATTCGTATATAATAATTTATGGTAGTTTGCAAGAAATTTGGATCGAAAATACAATCTGACTCAATGCTTACCGCGTAAAGAGGATTCATGACGATTTTACTGCTATGCCGTTCCGGCTCTGTGTGACTCTGAGAAAGGTCTAACGGGGTCCTTTATACCCCGGTGAAGAAGAGGTCGATGTCGAGATACTACGTATGTGTGCATGTTGACAAGAGAGGGAGAAAAGGGGAGAGCTCGTGAAAGAGAGACGGGAGAGGGCAGAGCGCGAGTGAGAGTAAATTCAAAGCTGCAACACTGGCGATTCCATTCCCTCTTCTCCTGGTATTCTTGCTCTTTCTCTGTTAGTTAACTTCAACAATTTCACGATTTGTCCCCTACAGTTTGTGTATAACGTGCTTTGCTTCGCAACTTGATGCGTGTTTCGAGTGAATCTCAAGCCATTTTTGACTGATGATAATGACGAGTACTTCGCAGGTTTCTGAAGGGGATAGAATTGTGACATGAAATCTTATGCGTCTCCTCCCTAGCCAATTGCTGATCTATGTGTCCTAGACCTAGACTTACTCGTATTTCGCACGGATATTTTCACATTTTCCTATGAATTATACGAGTTAGCCAATATATTAATAATTTTTATATAATAATTTATGTAACTTTTTGATTACACTAGAAATCTGTCGTTATTTTCTAACATAATTACGTGAATTTAAGGATTTTCACTATAGCTTCAATTGCATGTTTGTATTACAATTTTTCTGGCATCTCTTAGTTATAATTATGCCCAAACATTAAAAGGAAAATAAGTTATTTAACATGAGCTTTCATATGTGATTGACAAAATGGGGTTTATTTTAGTATCGTCTTGAATTTTTTCAGGTCATGACCGTCCCGATACATTGGAGCATATCCTTCGCATCCAGTTTCTGCCATGACTATTGACAGTCATATACGGTTTTCCGAGTATTGCTGAAGTGCTTCCATTGATTGGGGGCAGACATCGAACAAACTCAAATGAAAACCTGACATCCGAATGTGGAACAAGATAGAGGAAATGAATGCAAAATTATCTGCAAAAATGTTCATGGATGACATTTCTTCATGAGCCTTCGGCGGAGCAGAGTGAATCAACAGGGGAATTGATTCAGGGATCGTCTCCATCTGCATTATTTCTTTATAGCTATTGGTGAGTACTATGAAAAGATGGTATAGCTGTTGCTCAGTTGGCTAAGTTCATCAGTAGTTGACTGTTCTCTGTCATCTTTTTTCCCGCAAATCCCCGATTGTAAACTGTCGACGCGATGGCGATAGCGCAACATTTTTTCAATTCGATGGTAGACTAATCGAAACAAACTCAATAGACATCAGGAAGAAAGGAGTTTCAATTATGTTTGATCATCACACTCAGTCGCATGTGCTTCCGCACGTTTGAGAGAGCATATTGACTACGTAATTGCTCCTAGTCTTTTTGCTCGAAATGCGAATACGATACATCAAGTTTGGTATGCGAGATCAAGTAGAAGGAGGATCAGAGATGCACAAGGATTTTGCTTGGATATGTCCAATGATGGTGGTGACCACTCTGATCGAGAGGGAAAACGCTTTCTTCGTTATGGAATTCGATTATCCGCACGTGAACTCCCGGCCTACTTTGCAAAATACTTCCCTTCTCCTTTTTCATATTTCAAATCTTCTCTCCTGTGATACATAAAATGATAAAGGAGAACTTACATGTGTAACAAAGTTTAATGATGGGAGAAGGGGAAAAGAAAACATGTATAATGAAATGTGATTTGAATTTGAATGGTTTCAAAAAAAATGTCTAGTCAGAGTTTCGATAGAATATTCATTTTCATTTTTGAATAGTAGGTTACATATAGATATTCATTGTTGAACTGTATGGCAGAAGCAATGTTGCCTCATATATTTTCGGGTTATCACTCATCTGCATGACTTTACATCAAATTTTTTTTTTCCCTTTTCTTCCATTAAAAGCAGTGACGCTGGATTGTTCAATCGCTAATTCAACTCATAGGCTACTTGGCTTTCACGTAATTCTTGTTCACTATATAATGCGTGTTGCTTTCGACTATGTGTGTGCATGTATATCTACACTTACGTTCATCAGATGCAACATACGACGTTAAGACAACATTCCTCGAATATTTCATGAGTATTCAATGGTACAGAGTGTTCTCTTCCCATCTGATAATATTTTCAGTGAGCAGATAAAGAATGACAAAGATCTCGAAATTTAGACATGAGATATTTCAACACCGGAGCAACATGGTTGATATCGATATTCATCGGTACTAGAGATTGCATTAGTAGATTTATTGCTTCAACAAGTACAAACACACGTAATTTTTTAATTTTTTTTTCATTGAATAAGGGTGATTATATGAGAAGTATCAACTTCCGTAATAGCATTCAACAGTCATTCTGATCGAGGATGCAGTGAATTCTGCTGAAGAAGGAAAAAGGGGGAGAGTGAAGAGAGAAGCCTCGAGGGGCTTCGAAACTTTCGCTCGACCGCGATATCGGAGTCTTCTTCCTTTTCTTCTCTTGTTGCTATTGGATCCTTATTTTCGCTTTTCTTTTTCTTTCTTCTTAGTTTTGAATCGCATCGTTCTCTCATAACCGTTATAACTGCGCGCAGTGAAACTATATTAGCTGCTTTATAGCCTTTGGCCTTCGTCAGATGTTCCAAGTTTTGTTTCATTTATTTTCGAACTTTTTTTTACAAATTTTGAAAGTCCAGACAAATCGGTGGCGACTTATAATACCTCATGATCAGCATCCATTACCACCAGGATAATACTTTCATAAATTAAATATTATATTCAACATTGGCGATTTTTTTTCCTATTAATTGAAATTTTCTTCTATTTTGTTCTGTTCGTGTGTATTTTATTTCGGGTTTATACGTAAATTATGAATTTAATAATTACAGTGATACCGAAAAAAAAAATATCCGTATATGAGAGGTGCCTCGGTGGAACTATACTGAGACTTTTCAGACCAAAAAGCGATGCGCAATCACGGGACGATATTATGAGTACGACGATGCAAGAGGTGCGCATATTACAGCTGCACGGTTGAGCAAAGTTGGCAAAAAAGTGTGAATTTGAAAGAGAAAAAAAATATGCCACATCTTCTCATGACGGATAATTATCATGCTGTAGAAGTATGTGAAACCGGAGAAACGCTTCCGGTTTTGAAAATTCACTGAGGTAAATGCTCAAATATTGTACTAGTATAAGAGTGAAAAAAGTATAATTATGTGTTCCCAAACAAATAATTAGAATACAATGCATTGTGTATTCCTATTATTTACACCGTTTCATGTCTTAGATAAATACGCGAAATTGTTATTGAAAAGAAATGTTGCGCTATGAACGAAGATGGCAATAAAACAAATTGCAATTGATATATCTGGAAATGGCATGGTTTGATGAAATCGTCTGGAGAATTCACTTTCATCGCAGATTAATAAGAAAATCGACCTTTGCAGAGGTCGGGCGACCGAGTTTCACCGGCGAGATGTATAAACATTTTCAACTTACAATATGTGGGTGTCAAACACGAGCTGAAATAATTCTTCGCCATTTTTGCTTACATTCATTGGGTTTTTTAAGCGATATTCAGTTCCACACTTCAATTAAATTTCCGATATTCATGAGCTCAAGTATCCTTCGAACCATATCCCATCATCATCATTTGACTGGTGCAACTAAATGTCATTTAAAATCTGAAAAAATTTTGCGACGTTTCTCGTCACATCCATTTGTGAATTTCACAACAATGGAAAATTGCTATCAATTCGTATCATAAACATACCAACGCATGCCGTTTATAAATTGAATTGCTGCTTCTTCTTCATCATTCACCGACTGATGACCCGGTAGGCTCTCACGCATTTTTTTCTTCGCTCAGTAAAGTATCTCTCTTACTTCAACTTGTCGCACTTCACTTCCGTTAGTGAAAGGAGTCGCATGCATGCATGCGCACTCGTCTTCACGATTGTAACGTTATAAACATTATATATATACACTCCGTACATGATCGAACAAAATAAGTATCCGACACCTGCTTGCCAGCTGTCGCCCGCAGATCTCTGAATTAATTTATTTATGTTTTCTTTCATTTATTACGTATAAGTTTCGGGGAATTTTTTGAACGAACAGACTGAAATATCAGCGCCATTCATTCTATTCAGAAGGACCTCAAGAATTGTTATGTAATGAATTCAATATAAATGTCCTTTCAGAAAGAGAATGGTTATAACTTTGGACATGATAATATATTATCATGTCTAAAGTTTATGCATATCTACAGTCGATTGCAATCTTTTTCTGATTTAGTGATATTTATTGATGACCTTGAACATCACCTGAATGATTCTAGTCAGACGATTACACATGAAATACGTATTGCAATATATATTCAAAACTCCGAGCTTATGATTTTTCCGTCTTACATCAAGTTTAAACTGTTGGTAAGTTACAACAGAAGAATTGCTTCGGTATCTATGAATTCTAACCAGATAGATTTGGAATAATCACTTTCAGTATCATCAGCGTCGCTCTATCCTATTTGATGATACGTATGTACTAAGCCATTGATGATAGATGACAAACTATAATTGTCGTAACACCATAACTCACCGAATAAACGATTGATAAAACTGGATATATTATAGTTATGGATATTGTTGATGAGAATTTGCCCGTTTTGCCACCATATTTTATAATGTGGGGTATAATATACCTCCAATTGCTCGACGCCGCCGTTTGCATGAACCAGTGTTAGGCAAAGGTTTATTCTTGCATTTATTCATCCAACCTTTCCAATGTTTGAATCCTTCCTCATTTTCAATTTGTCGTGCACACACAATATCATCAGTAATATCATCATTAGCAAAATCTTCGCATTTAGCAGCGCATTTTCCACCTTTTCTTCCTCGTCTACACCAATCTTTGCTGTTAATTTGAAAAACACCGTAAGAATAGCTCGACGAAGCACCTGGTCCCTTGACACAACTAGTGTTTAATCCACTTTCACTCTTCATCAAGCACACCTGTTCAATATATCAATTCGTTTCTCATAATAATATCAATTGAATTCATATTTTATCATTCTCTAAAGATAAAACAATACCCAATTACTGATGAAAGTGTTGGATATTCCTCCTTTTCTCAACTCCCTGGCAGCTGTACATATTGATAGAACTTTTGCATTAATTTTTGATTCACACAATATCAATGTAATTGCAACAACACCAATTATGATTTGCGGCGCACGCATTCTTGTTTTAATTATTGCGAACAAATAGAAATACAAATGTGGCGTGTGGTCGGTATGTTCGAACTGTGATATAGAGACGCTTCGCTCATTAGTCTTGATAAAGTCAGTTGTTTTACGAATGTGGCAATTTATCCTTCATCTCGGGTTTATTATCTTCTTTACATCTCCCGCATATCTGATAAGTTTATCGCGAAGTCTAATTACAAAAACGGAATAATGTTTGAATAGAGGGAGAAGGAGGAATTGGCGTGGGAGAGGGAGAAACGAAACTATACAAATTCATGTTGGAAGCTGATTAGCAGGATTGTTCAATATACATTAATAAACTAGGAGCATTCTTTTTATTCATACCTTCCACCAATTCACTTGACTCTAATGAGATACAATCTGCTTCCTAGATTTTATTCGTATCTTCATGCGTCGAAAATGATAAACTATATCAATCTCGACAGTTAAGAACTCTGACGGATTCCAATTTTTTTGTTTGTTGATGGCCGATTAGACTAGACAAAGTCATAAAGTATAAATCAGATCTTCAGATTGATAAGATTTCTCGACTTGTTTATCTATTGATTGATTCCTCAGTATACCTGAGTTGATTTGTATCTGTCGCAGTATCATCAGGAATTATTAGAACGCAATATATACAAAATGTGAAAAATATCTTTCCTGGTAATTGATAGAGAAAAAAACTTCATTTTTTCTGATCACAGTTAGCAGTTTACAATATCAACGACTGATAAATCAGACTATACGTGTATATTCGCTTCATCATTCTCATCTGCCCGGTGCACGATGCTCTTCTCTACGTGTTTGGGCAAATTTCAAGTACTGTGGATTATCGTTGATTATTCTCGCCAATGTATCAACACTAGCAAGTGTTTCATATCGTGTGCTTTTGCACATTGACATTTGAGAGTGTGACAATTTCCCATCACAAAAAACTTCATGATAAACATGAATTAAATGTTTATCAGGCGACCGAAATATTTCCAAGTCAGATTTTACAGTTTTCTCAAAAAAATCTACGTCCTCTTTGCCCCATCCATTAATGGACAAATCAAATCCACCAACTTTCAAATAATCGCGTTTATATAGTGATACAATTCCAAAGCCGAATCGGCGCCAATAACCCGTATGTTCATTTATAACAAAGATATCATCAGTATTTGAATCGTCATTGACAAATTTCGGGTCATATTGACTGAATACAATTGGAAAATATATTTTTTTATCTATTACTGTGTTCAAACGGACACGTTCGAGAGCTTCAGATGTATATGCAATATCAACATCGATGAAAAACATTAAATCATTGTCTTTCGAATGAGTAACACCCAGGTCTAATGCTTTGGCTCTAGAAAAATCACCGGAGCCGAATATCACTTGGATATTTGCATTCGTATATTTTCCCCTCGTTTCTTCAATTAGATCTACAGTAGTATCCACAGAAATTTCTGTTTTATGAGGATACAACACAACAATAAGTTCAGTCTTATCACCTGGAATCAAACATACTTCTTCATAATTTCTCAAAAATCTTTTGAACACAGAATATCGTCCAGACAATGGTAAAATGAATCGGATTATTTTGTCGCCAATTGGGTCATACTCATCGGCACTGTTGAAGAAAAAGTTTGACGGAAAAAGGTTTCGCGATCCTCTTCCAAATTCTAAATGCTGTAGTCGACTGTCAACTGCATCATCATTTACTACTTCTCTCATTTCCATTCCTGCAAATCCAATTTGAATTCAAAGTTGGTTCCATGTACAATCAATTATAAGATATATATATATATCGATTTTAACAATCAATTTTATTAAGTTACCGTTGAAGTGCTGATGAACGTAGACGTGTCTCCTAACAGGCAGTGTAACTTTACGACCGCGATATTTGCGATAGACTAGAAGAAGATCAAGGATTGTATCAGCGCCATAAGCATCCACTCGTCTGTAACCATATAGCATTTGTCGTTCCTCAACAACGCGTCCACGTTGACGCGAACACGCATTTATAGACGCCATCACTTCCCTTGTAATGTCTTCTAGACCTTCTTTAACGTCGCTATGAATACGCCGTCGTGGATTAGAATTAGCCAAGCTGTATTCGGATCTCGAAATGAAATCCCATGGTATAATTTCGTTTGCTGTACGTGGTTGAAAGCTTGTCAGACCCGCTGGTACACCTAGAATATGCCGGTATATTTTAATATTTTACGTTAGAGTTCACTTTCAAGTGTCATGTTGAATGAAGGACGCAAAGTGTATGTAGCACTAGAGTGTGAGCGCTGGAAATGAATATGAAGGTTCGGCGGTTATGCAATATACTTAGGCAGTCTCTGCGATAAAGTAAATTGACCGTGACTGCATTGTAAGAGAACGAAGTAATGAACATTTTCGATTGGTCTGACAGACTGATGCATGTCGCTTCCACGATTGCTCCTCTCTTCGCTTCTCTTATATCTCTGCACTCGTGCTCAATTTATGCTGGCCAATTGTTTAAAGTGGCTACATTAATACAGACCATTCACCAAGTATTCTTAGGTAGACGGTTAGGAGTTGTCTACTCATTTAACTATCGTTCTTCTATTTAATTTTTTTCTCTTCGAGTCGGTAAATTCAATTGAAAAATGTCTCACCGAGAACTTCTGTCTCCCCAACGAAGTCATTGATACCAGATTCAGTAGAAGATAGATGAATATTTTTGGATGATAGCTGCTTTATCAATTCTCCTATAGTAATTCCAAGCTGCGCGGCCATCACATAAAGATCACGATGTATTCTTATTCTTTCATGCTGCAATTCCTGGATTTTCAAGCCCTGCAATGAATATTTTGATACAATATCGCTTGAGTAGCTAGTATATTATATGGGATGCACGCACAACAATCAGTAATAGTCAAGTCAGTGCTCCTTACTCTCATGTAATTGTGGAGCCTGTACATATGTGGTGGACTCTTTACCGGATGCAATGTAATGGCTCGATGGACTTCCCTCCTCTTGAGGTTACCCGTGAAAGCCTGCTCTCCACTGCTATTGTGATACAAGATAGACTGCATCTGAAAAACGTAAGGTTTTCAATTAACTTCGTTCACATGAAACTTGCGCAATCGTCGTTATTATTTCGTATTATTGTTCATTGTCACTGGTTTGGATTTAAAGTTTGGAAAATTTTAGGGTAACATCCCTGCAGAACTATCTTCATGTTTTCTCTTTGCTCTCTTGTATTTAAATATTTCATTTTTGTGACGTTTTTTTTTCCCCTCGAGAATTATTACGTTGAAGCCTTAATCTAGCATGTGCATGTCACATTAATCCAGCGATTTGAGTGTCTTCATTCCATCATGTAGCCACGCAGAGCCGAGTCGTCAATTCAATTTGTTAAGGCATATATTTAAAGATATATATATTTATATTGGCATGGTAAACACGTGTTGGGTCGGGCAATCATCTGTGCACACACTTCACGTACGTAAGCACCACGAACATGTTACACGCGACAACTGCACAAGGAAAAAGGATGAAAGAAAACAAAGAATTATATGGATTTGAGTACGGATTCACCATGAAATTGATGACGGAATGTAAGGCAAATTTTGATACATGTGAATAAGGTGGGTTCGGCAGCGAAAAATATTTTTGAATGCGATTGCCTTTTTTTTTATTTTTGGATTCTATGAAAATCATCAACTTTTTCATTTTTAACTGGCTCGAAACAGTGAGAGGGAAGGAGAATCAAGAGAGTGAGCCTGCACGGAGAACCGGTCGGCGATAAAACCCTAGAAATAAAGAGTACCTGGATATAAACTCGAATTGCATTATACACACATGAGTACATCCACTCTATGTCTTGATAGTCACATACTTTTGACATTGTGATGTCAACAACCGGCATTCTGGATCATCAATGATGCAATAAAAAAGGACATAGGAAGTTGACTAAGAATAGCTGCGGGTTATCTATTGAGAATAATTTAAAAGTGTGAAGATGGAGTAAAATGGAACAATACAAATTAATTATCACCTCATAGCTCCATGTGCATGGAATTCCGGCGTGCTTGCGCACGCAACGACCTAGCTCTACATCTTCATGAGATGTATAAAGATTCTTTAAGCAATCCTTTACGTGTGGAATGATCCGTTTCATTGTTTCACGCGACAATATGACTCCAGGTCCACCCATACAGAAGTTCTCATCATATTCCAATGAAAGCAGTCCGAATTCTTCAGAATTACCACGTCCTGCTTGACCGATATACATAGGTTTGTTCGAGTCAACAGAACGCAATAATTTTTCTAGACGGTCAGTCCTCACGTAAACATCATCATCAGCACGAACAAACCAGTCAAATTTATCGCCGAAATTATTCCACATCCATTGGAGCATGAGAAATGATTTTTTTTGTGGTGGATAGCCATCGTCGACTGTCGGTAATGCAACCAGTGGTAAATTTTGACAATTATTTGGCGCACGTGAATATTCTGATGAAAAAAATGCGATTTGTCCTGGCACGTCTTTACCCCATGTCTCAAACACGGCTTTTGCTCTCGTTCCCAGATACTTCTCAGCCGTCATAACTCCAACAAATACTAGATTGGTTGGTGATATATTGAAATTAACATTCTGGACACTAGCAAACGATGTGATTTTGGAAGAGGATGAGCGACCGGTCCGTTGTCCTGTGTGTCGATCTGGTGTGGAGTTGAATATCATTCGAAAGTTTATTATGAGGAAACCAAATACAAAACCGAGAATGAAGCCCATTATGGCACTTCTTGATCCACGATTCCTACGCATCACTAATCAGTACGTCATTGCGTCAGTTTGTCATAATTTTGTCTCTGATCAGTTTTCATTCTAACTCTTATCTCACCAACCAGATAATCGGATTTCATTTCAATGATTCCCGTCATTTTATGTATCTTTCTGTGTCTTCACAGCCACTGATTGTTAACGATTTGACTGGACATATTGAATGAAAGCGCCTTGTTTTCATGGTACAATTGCACGATTTTCCATTGGATGGAGAATATTATTGTTTGGAGTTCGGTAACGGGCCGAAAAAATTGCCATTCAGATGGCAGATAGGCACTGCGAACTTTGTTCAATGACGAGTGAATATTGATTGGCCCATTGGTTGTGAAATAACGTGAGGACACATTGGCGTTTTCATGTATATTTTCGTCTATGTTGGTTAATGATGTGTAGATGCTAGTCAACATTTAACACCGCTAGCCGGGGCACCGTTAAAGCCACTTTTATTTCGCGGTGAATCAACCGCTTACGGTTCTTTTTCTTTATCTTCGTAATATACATATATAGTGTTTCATTTCACACAGAATCGTATCAGCTTACCCAGTGTGTTCAAATGATGAACATCATTATGTATAAAATCACTTTACATTATTAAAACAATTCAATTGTATTTTTCTTTTCTTTGCACGTGTAAATTTTCTTGTGCGCTCACGTTTCTATTCTCATGTGCAGAAACCGCCACAATTTATTCCATTGCTCTGAAAGATCTCCTTGTGACCGCGCACGTGCAAGGCCAGTGAACTTTTCCTTGTCCTAATCGGTAATTTAATTCACGATTATGCGATTAGATAAGATGGCTCTCTTTTGATTCTCTACGTTATTGTATTGGTAAATATTGAATATCGATATTTTGTTATTTCTTTGCTGCGATCTAAACTTGACGTCCATACAACTATTAATTGTGAAAAATTATCAGAAAACGAAATGTAAACTGACAGTATAAATTAAATACAGATTTCACTGAGAAGATGACGTTGACACGACACTGGTTCATGGTCGAATGGGTCCAGGGTGAGCGGGACAGTGTGACTCCTTCTCTTTGAATACTTGTCTTCTCTTCCTTCGATTCCCTCTCTACTTCTCACTGACGGTTTTTTTTCTCCTTCCTCTTCTCTTCCTTCTTCTTATTCTTCTCGTCTCCTTCGCCTCTTCGTTGCGCACGTTTTGCTTTATCGAAATTTTCGCCGTTAACGGAGAGAACAAACCGCGTGGGATCAACTGGTTGGTGAAGCAATCGTGTAGATGCTACGTGTCGAATGGCACAGTCACAACTGAACATATAAAAGCGTTCGTTGGCACGATCAGTCTAGCCCGGCATGGTAGAATATATTACCTCCAACACCCATTACTCTGAGCTCTTCACACATGCTGACATAACGCTGTATATTACATATCACACATTCTAATGTAATATCCAAAAAATATATTTACAGATATAACACCGTAGTTGGAATATGAATAGTGATTGTGAACTTTTTTTTTTCAATTTCAGCGTTCATCCTTGGTTGATGTTCCATGGTTCACTGTTTTTTAATGCGATACCCGATGATCAAGGCCGATAACTACTAACAATACGCTGATGACATCCAATACAATCCGTCCGTCATAATATGATAGGTGTGACATGGACGATTGAATGACCAAAGATAAATAATCATAATTAAATATTCGGAGAGATATTTTTCATATGTGATGATGGCAAAAAAATTATGGAAAATGTCGGACTAATATATCCATCTGATACATGACTTTTTGTCAAAAAGTTGAATTACTATGCGTCTTTTACTGCTGCTTTAATCATGTAGATTAGGATTGAAGGATAAGTTAATGCCTATTTGATTTGGTGTGGCGTGGGCAACCAAGAACTTCCACAGAAATGTGAAGAGATTATATTCGTGCAATTTACGATTATAATTGGAATGTATGAATCTATATACATATTATAAACTATATGCTTGTCCATTTGCGTCGTCGCTAGTTTGGGAGCAATTTTCCAATTCAACCAGTATACGACGGGATAAACGAGACAATGATGATGAAGAAAACGGGAGGAAGGGTGTGAGTGACACAGACACATTGATGAAGGGTTTATGGAACTCAGCATTCCTTACACATGTGAGTTCTTCAGTCGAAACATGTGGTTGATGAATCATCAAATTTCCACGAAAAAATAAACGCAAAACATCATATGATAATATAGCAATGTGGATGGCTAGTGAGTCTGTATGAACGGGCGACTTGTCTGATATTTGCATTCTATTGATAGCGAGCGAAGTTTAGAAGTATTGGTGGAACTGAATTGAATGAGATGTAATTTTTTCTTTAATTTTTTGGGGGAGATCAGTTGACGATTTCCTTCCGCTGTCAAAAATGGGTTGGGAGTGGGCGGAATAATAATGCCGGTAATCAGCAATACTACTCTATTCGATAATTTTTCTTTGGTTACATATATGTGCAAGTGGGTGCAAGTGGGTAAAATATGGTTGGCAGTTGACAAAAGCAGAAAAAAAGTCGATGCATTGATTTATCCATTACTCGTTCGGACATTGTTCGAGGAATTTCATCGCGGTCTTCTAACTCCCGCTCTACCTATTTCTTCTAATGAATTCCTATCCCTCCCAGCATAGAGGAGGAAAAAAATCTATATCATGTATCTAAAAATATTTTTCTCTTGACTGAAAAAAATTCTTAAAATGAGTTGGTAAGAAAAATTTAAGGTTGAAAAGTCTTCGAGATGAAATTTTTTGTAATGTTAATCGGATAAGTGATGAATAGAGATTTTGGATACATGCCTGGGGTCATTTGGTGTTATATAAAAGAGCAGGTAGATTCAAAGGGCCCCCCCTCATTCTCATATGTAAAATGTTAAGGATATGTTATGTCTGCTGTTTAGAATCTCTTTCCTTTCTAACCAACGATGCAGCCTCGTCGATCTTTACAAATTCTATCTTGGATAGTTTTATGTCTTTATTTCATTAGACTACACCGCGACGGGTTTTCACTCATTCATTTGGTCGCCGATCTTTTCAATTGATGGATGAATGAACTGTCATTGTATTCAACAGATATTACGTAAAATATCGCTATTAAATCATTCAATGACGATTCTTTTCGCCTTCAAACGGGTTTTCAAAAAGCAAATCTCAATTCAAAATTCTCACAATCATTTTTCCTACTAGTAAAAAGTGGGCGTCGAATTCGAGAATTTCAACCTGACACATGAGTAAATGTCGTTCCCAAACATACTACATAAACGTTCGTAGTCATACTATTGAAAAAAATTCATATGCCATTAAAGTGTAAAAAATAGTTCTACTGAACATGGGAAATTCTGAAGAGATATTATTAAATGAATTTATGAACATTAGGTTGAGCACCACTGGACGCTGGATGCCCAGACTGTTGGAATTAGCAAGGGATCCAGAAACCGGATCCGGATATGGAAACTTCCCCTTCAGATTCGACGAAACACCAGTTTATTTATATGTACAACCAAGTCTATTGAAAGTTGTTTTACCGCGGAATGACACTGGCTTTATAATAATTTTGTATTGATAAATTTTTTTTGTGGTAGAAACATTAGCGGAATTGTTATCGAATAGTAATTTGATGATTAGATAATCAAACCTTGAAATTAATTGCTGGGTTGTAGATTGGATCGTCTAATGTGTGTGGCTTCTCTCCACTCATGGTGTTTCACGATCATGATGTGTGTGTACATTAATACAAATGATGAATATTTAGCGCCATATTTCAAATAATGTCACGTGGTGCATAACAAAATGGCGGGAATCGCCGCCGTGACGGCAGATCGTTGAACTCCACAATAACTACTCGATTCAAGTGAACAACTATACTTTGCGTCAATCTGCATGTAAATATATTCTTTTACGTCAAAAATTACTCTCTGACAATTAATAACAATGAATAGCGTGTGTAATAATTATTATTTTTGTATTGATGCAAAATTTTCGATAATATTTGAGTGGTCACTGCCGTATGAATAAACAACCAATGCGTACATAACCTATTTGATTTGTGACTGCAAATGATGCGGTACAACTGAATAGTCCACATATTTGTGATAAATTTTTCCGGGTAGAGTTAATGATGAGCAATGGTCGGTTTGCGCGTATACACTGGGTGAGAGATGAATTAGAAATATATGTATAAATTTGTATGCTGTGAAAAATGTGAGGCAGTTGGCGAAATTATAGATATACGGCCCTGAATGTAAGGGCGCGCTGGTGGTTGCCTGTTGCTGATTTGAGTTGCGCATGAGGTTATTGCCAACGGAAGTGACGCGCATCGCTTCGTTACGTTTACATATTCCGCCTCTCGACGTCGCTCGTTCGAGGTTTTCATTGTGGGAAGCCATTACCCTCGTCCGCGTTAAAGCATCGTGCCATATTCCCACACGCGTCCGAAAAAGTAACAACATTCTTGTAGTTTTTAAGTGAAATATTATGAGAGTGAAGGCCGAAATGGACGACGACGAAAAGGGGTGAGCATTTTGGATCTTTTTATTATACGTGCAATGTGTTGATCCAGTGCTAGATTGGATTTTTATCAATTGGTGTTGGCGGAAAACGTAAAACGTACGAACACGAATTCGCGACATATTCGTTTGTGTTTTTCACGATCACTCAGTTCATCTCACATAATTTTTTTACAATTTATTATGTTTTACATTCATATCGTATACCAAATTTCATGTCACGTCTATCGAAAAATCCTATGTTATTGCGGGTATTTCACTGTTAATGTCTGTAGCGTGGAAATTTTAACGGCGTTTCAGAGAATGCAACTTTTTTTGCACCAAGCGTGTCTGGGGGTTTTTTTTTTTTTCTTTTCTTTTCACTTCACTGTGGAATGCTCCTATGCCGGCTACGCATGGCGTTCTCGTTGTCTCGATGCTGCTGCCGCTGCCTCAAACTCTATGGTTTGCCGACATTTTTTTTTCTCATCTATATTCTCAGCATCATTTCGCCGGCATTATATCCTGTCCACATTTTTTCTCCGAATATTCCATTTGGTTTGGGAATAATGCATAGCATTCTAACCCACATAATTTATAGAACATGGTGAAATTCGTCCAATTGTACCAGTAGATACGATACTTTCCATTTGAGCTTCCCTCTCGACTTCTCCATCGTTTTATTTTTCATAGCCGCTCTCACACACCTTCCCTCCCCTTCATAGTATGATTTGAGAATAACGCGCGATATGAATTCGGTGAAATTCAATCATTTTTCAGCCCTTTGTTGAAGATAATTCGATTTCTTCATTGATTGCATTATCGATGGTAATGTATTTATTGGAATTATGAGGCAATGGATGATTCATCTTAAGAACATATCCGGTATTTCACACGTATGAAAAAAATTTCTTCCATTCTTACGAGCAGATATATCATATTAGAGGGAGTATATGTTTTCAAAAGCAATATCTTCCAGATATTGCTACAATCTGTAATATCGAAATACGGGAAATGTTGTTCGGAACGCAAATACATGGTTTTGTTGAGGTTAGGTAGCTGTATTAGCTGTATGGTATGTTTGAGCACATTCGTTATCGAAAGTTTTGCTGTCTTTCGCTTCTATAATATTTGTCAAGTGGAAATTTTTTTCGGAACTATGGGGGAAAAATATAGTACGGTAGTTCTGACGGTATGTCTCTTCCTTTCGTCGTCTTTCCATTAACATCGTAGATTGACGTGAAAACAGCATTAATTTTTTTAATGTATTAATACTGTATGTAGCAACTTTATTGATATATAATAAAGAGTGAAGGCTTCCATCGGACGTTCGTCCAGGTCCCAATATAAAAAATGAAAAGCTATGAATATAGTTTCGTAATCAGTTGATAATGTGTGATACGCATTTTGTCAGGCATGTCAGGAGGACGTACCGTCTGATCACTAATTATCCAATTAATGTATATTAATCTTGTTTATTTCTCATTTTTCAACAGAAAATTATTTGTTGGTGGTTTATCGTGGGAGACAACGCAAGAAAACTTACAACGTTACTTCAGCCGATATGGCGAGGTTATTGACTGCGTGGTAATGAAGAATAGTGAGTCCGGCCGCAGCCGTGGCTTTGGATTCGTCACATTTAGTGATCCGGCCAACGTCGCTTTGGTTCTTCAGAATGGACCTCATCAATTGGATGGCCGTACCGTAAGCGTTACATATCCATAAACGAATGAATAAATAAAGAAGTAAATGTAGATAATATACGAGTATCCATCACAATAATAATTGATATATATTCATTAATTATGATATTCATATATATCGCACCACATGACTAACATGTCAATTACTGATGGCAAGGCGGTCCAGAATTAGTGAATTTCAATTGTTCTCATGAATTTTTGGGTAATTTCAGATCGATCCGAAACCATGTAATCCGCGTACATTGCAAAAGCCCAAGCGGAGTGGTGGCTTCCCAAAAGTTTTCCTTGGTGGATTGCCGAGCAACGTAACTGAAACTGATCTACGACAATTTTTCTCGCGTTTCGGGAAGGTCATGGAGGTCGTCATCATGTATGACCAGGAGAAGAAGAAATCCAGAGGTGAGAATATATATTTTGATTATTAATTTCATTCATATGGAAAATACAGTTAGATATCGATTATTTTAATCTTCATCAAGAGCATTAAAATATCTTTGATGATAAGGAGTTAAATTCCATATACTTTATGTTACATTCGAAAAATACGTTGCATTACGTTACAAATAATTTACAACGATAACTAATGATTAATTGAATGCGTTCATATATTGTTTAAATAAGTGATTCGTTTAAGAGATTAGTTAAGGCTCGGTCAGACTATGCTAATGTAAGTTATATACTTTATAGCTTAAGTTGGCTAAGCTAATATTTAAGACAATTCATCGTATCATTTTAATAATGTTTATTGTATCGCATTTGATTATCTTGTTTCTCGGCAAAATATCCACTCATGAAGCTTAATCAAATTAATTGTATACAATCTCACAACCAATAGGAGTCCATATGAAATTCAAAAAGATTCACATTTTATTAAATTCTATTTCTGTATTATCAAAGTACGCGACGGGAAAGCAAAGAGAGATAAAAACGAGAAGAAATAAGACAAGCTTTGTGAATTTTCACGTAACGTATGCGACGTATTGAAATATAAGAGAAAAAAAAGAACAAATAAAAATTCTACATACTTGAAGAAAAAAAATGTACCGAAATGGACCGGCGTTTTTTGTCTTATATCACAAATATGTCACGTTTGGACAACAGGATTTGGATTTCTCAGCTTTGAGGATGAAGACGCTGTCGACCGGTGTGTTGCCGAGCACTTTGTCAACTTGAATGGAAAACAGGTATAGCATATATCTATATATACATATATAAAAATACTTCCACACTTCACATTCTATCAAATAAAAATATTTTTATCTATCAATAATTAAAGTAATTATAAAGCATAATTAAGTATGTTATTGCGGTTTAATTATAAAGTAAATTTAGCTCACGCGTTGCTAAGTCTTCACATATGTATAAATATATACTCATCTATATTATACGGAAAGTGGCAAAATCAGTAGAATTCAGAATCATTTTGTCATTTAAATAATTTAATGCAGGAGAAATACATCCAGAAATAATTTCATTTTTCTTTCTTTTCAATGAGGATGGGCAAGAACGATTTTGGCATGGATTCTCAATGCCATGGGGAATAAATGTGTTATGTTTCAGGTTGAGATAAAGCGCGCAGAGCCACGCGACTCATCCAGCAAGATGAATGACAGTCATCAAGGCCAATGGGGTCCGCCGCAACAAGGTGGACCGCCAATGGGCATGGCCGGTAACATGGGACCAATGGGTGGACCGAATGGTCAAATGGGTGGACCAATGATGGGCGGCCCGATGGGACCACCAGGAAACATGATGCAACAATATCAAGGATGGGGCACAAGTCCCCAAACTGGGGGATATGCTGGTTATAGCACTCAATACAATGCTCAGGGTTGGGGTGCACCACCTGGACCACCGCAGCAGCAACAAATCCCACCCCCACCGCCGCACCAGTGGGGTAGCAGCTACAATGTTCAGCCGGCAGCAGCCACTCAAGGATACGGGAGTTACGGTGAGTTTTATTATCTTGATTGATATTTTTATACCGTTATTTTTCTCTTTTGGACATAGAAAAACAGAAAAGAAAAAAAAGTGAATATTTTAACGGTCAAATTCGCGATGGAGAAGTTGAACATTCGCGACAGAGGCAGTCGATCCACCGACAATTCATTGCATACACAAAAAAAAATCACAATCGACTGCATTGCCCGAGCAAAATTTTTCTCAATTGAGTCATTCAATGTTAGTAGTTTGTTTTATATTCTGATGGAGAAAAATTTTCAATGCCGCGGATGGAGAGGGCAAACGAGAGAGAGAGAGAGAGAGAGCGAGAGAGAGAGCGAGCGAGAGAAAGAGAGAGAGAGATGGAGGGAAGGAAAGGAAGTATGGGCGGATGAAATAAAGGAGGAAGTAAGGAGAGATAATTTTGGGGACGAATGATAGTGAACAAACAAGGGATAGATATTATTCGATTGGAGACACTTGAATAAAATATTTTTTTTTATAAATTATATTCTCCAATTCCCTCCCTTTCGATTGCCTCCGTCGCAATGTGGAACGCATTGTTTTTTTTTCTTCATTATCTTCAAAATCAAGATATAGATATAACAAAAAATATTAAGCTAAATTTTCAACCTTGTCCTCGCCCAATACCTCACCTGCCTAACCTGTAGTCCTGCTTGAAAAGGTTTTTGAGTTATTTATTCTCTTTGTGAAGGGAATGGTGATATTATTCATACGTATGTGAAATAGGAGCACATATTATTATCGATGAAAAGATTCAAAATTTGTACGCAGTAGCCTAGGGGGAGATTCGAAATGTGGGGAAAAATTCAATCTGTCTAATGGACTGTTTTTCTCAATGTAAAAGAAAGCACATTTCCAATATTACTATAATTGAAGACATAATATTGAACGACGTCATTGAATCACACGAGGTTCTGTCCACTTGTTCATCGAATTTCTTTTATTTTTGGACCAAAAATGATAGCACTGAACATGTGACAATAATGAAAACTGTCTCTTCTCCGAATGCCTCAAATTTGTCTCACGATCTCTCTCTGCCGGTGCGATCGACTTGCTCATTTTTTTCGCCAATCATTCTCGTTTTAATATGAAATAATAACATATCTATACATGGATATACATACATATTGAATTGAGCTCAAAGTCAGAGACAATAAAGAACGAAAATGTAGTGAAGAAATTTAATAGAGTCCGTGGTAGTTGAAAAGAAAAGAAACTCGTACAAAAATTGAGGTGTGACGGTGGTCGGTGACACGTGTTTTGTGTGGTTAATCGCAGGTGGGCCGGCGGCGGCCACTTCAGGGGGTTATGGGCCCACGGCGGGTACTGGCGGGGCTGCCGGTGGCGGGCCAGGAGGTTCCTGGAACTCATGGAATATGGCACAAAATGGGCCACCTCCTGGTACCCAGCCCCCACCACAGCCCCCTCAGCCCAACTCCTCGCAGCCCAACTCCAACTCGAACCCCTCTGGCCCGCAGGGTGAGTCTTCTCTAAAAGCTCAAGTCAAACACCTAAAGAAACAGAAAACGTCTTTTATTTTTCTTTCCTGCAATCGGTTATATCACATTTTTTACCGTTGAAGGAACACACAGATACACACATTCATGTACACTCAAGTATCTTAATTTATTCTACATTAGAGAGAACAATTTTTTGGTTGAATTTATGAGCTTCTAATTTTCAATTGTTCCAACTCTTCCTTATCTTGTTTTCATTCTCTAGATCGATTCATTTCCCATGTGTATTCGCGACATGGCCTCACCCTGGCGTATATTATTGCGATGAAACATTCAGTAGATGCATTATGAACTTGAAAGCATACACTGTCATTGATTGTATCTGTTTAAATTTGAAAGAGGCATCCACACTTTTTCTTTAACACTTTCATTTCTTTACATTTTCTCTCTTTATCTGCTGCGAGTAGATAGTTCATTTATTTTGGCATGACTCCTCTCGATTATATCAATGGTCCAGCTATCAAAGTGACATCAAATCAAAGCATATATATTTCTATATATCTATATTTTAGATGAAAATTTGACCATGCTTGTTATCTGTAATATTTTTGTTTCAAAATCGACGAGTTCTTTTTCATAACGCCCAATTGAGAGGGGAAAACAAGTAATATTTCGATCTGTCCCGAATTCAGAATATAGTAGACAAGTCCTCTAGCCAATTTCATCTTGTAATCTTGCACTTGATACTCAAATAATCGTTAGAATATTTACTTAATGTGTGATTGCTCTCCTCTCTTTGTGTGTTTTCTTTTATTTTCGTCATTTTCCCGACGGGTCAGATGTAATCTGTTCAAAATTAGATTGGTAATGTAGGCTAGTGTGCAATCCTCATTCTCAATTCCTGTTATCGAAATTTATCCTTTGATGCCTTTTTCTTAGCCTCATCTTTTGCCCAAATTAATCATTGACTCCAATCCATTAATTTGACAGTTGTCCATTTTAAAATTGAGACCTATTCCATCGCTTGGTTAATGCCTGTATCCATTTATTCAATATTCTCCTAATACGATCAATCGATAAGTTTTCGAGTACAAACATTCTTCGTCATTTATTTTCAATTCAAAATTCCTTCAGACTATTTTTGATTGCTTATTTATCTCTATTTTTTCTGTTCGTTTTTGTCAAATTTCTTGAGTCAAAATGGAGATGCTAGGTTGATGTTTAGGGTATTGGGAATCAGACGATGGTGGGTGTTTCAGGTGATATGTACTCCAGACAAACAACAGGGTCAGGCGCACCAGGATCAAGCAGCAGCTCAGCCAAGACACCCGATTATAGCGGTTATACTGGCTATACTGGTAGCTTCGCGGATACGAGTTATCCTCAGCGTTCTTACCAAGCTGGCGAGGGCAACCAAGGTGGGTATGGTGCCAGTGCTCCTAAACCCGGTCAACAAGGCTTTGATTACAAAGAGTGGCCCGCCTCATGACCATTTTAATTCATTCGCGGTGTAGTGAGGTAATGCGCTAAGTTGGCATGGTAATTATTTGCATCTATGGGTCTTGTCTACAATTCATTTATTTTCCATTCTTTCAAATAAATTTAATATGACGAAAAATCAATTTCAGTTCATATTTTCCGAATTGTATTGGTGTTTCTTAATTCAATCAAGATTCCATTTCAATCACCAATAACTTGCCGTGGGTATTTCCGTAATTACCGAACAAAAAACTCGCTTTAAAAATAGCAAAGCAAAAAAAAAAAAAAAAAAAAAAAAGAAAACAAAACAAAAAAGGCGTTAGTGATTAGAAATAAACGAATATGAATTTGGATTTATCAATAAGTGATTGAAGACATACCCAAGTTGTAATTAATCTATTTAAGTGGCGTTGGGAATATTGGGAAAGCATAGAGATAAGAGTTCAACGGACGAGGTTAGATGTCGGCGAAACATTTCGATACAGAAATAAATGAATTACCGAGAGAGAGAGAACGATTGAGCGAAAGAGCAAGCGAGCGTAAAGGAACATTTTAATTAATAATAGAGAAAGAAACTTAAGAATTATAATAGAAAAATAAAAAAATAAAGCAGGCAATTGTACAGGGAGTGTTCGACAGGTCATCGGAGACTCATCTTCTTTTTTTTTTTTCATTTGTCAAGAAATAGAGCACCAAAATACGTGAGCAGATCCACCTCCATTTTGACTAAAGTCGATTGATTCACGAAAATAGCTTGATGATGTGACGTTTGCTGTTCAATTTTTTTCTTTCTTTAAAGATGAATTAATTAGAGTAAAATCAGTACTGTTGAAGTAAATGAAATCAACAATAAATTTAATAAATGATTAAACAATGCGTTCAAACGACCAAGCATTCCGTTCGAGACATCTCCTCCACCTCCAACAATTGTATCACATTAATCATTAATCATAAACGGATAAGTGAGAATTGAAAAAAGAAAGAATACAAATGAAGGGCAACGAAACAAATCTCAATATTGGAATTAATTTTGATATAGATAATAATTGAAAGAGAAGGTTCACTGACAGATTTTATATTATCGAATTGAATGAAATTGATGTTAGTGTTTAACGTTAATAGAAAAATTGTCCCATTATATTTTTGGGCGTTGAATAATTTGACGTTCCCTAGTATGGTGAATGTACATTTCGTTACTTGACATAATTTTTTTTTCTATCTTGCGTAATGTATGAATAAAATTGGTTGTTAGTAGTGCAGGATTCGGTGTATCACTGTGTTCATCTCTAATTACGAATATTGTGATTGCATTTACACGTACACATATTTTTAATTCACCGTGCCAATCATAGTCTATAATTGATTGTAGAATGTAAAAGAGTAATTAGCAAAAATAATTAGGCAAGAATTCTCAATTATTGAAATTGAGAGTTGGATACATCAGTGGAACCAATTTCTGCACGAAACACGACATAATTCTGTTATATTCACACTTGTTACCACTTGTTTCCGTTGTATCCTTCATTTGTCTTATTTGATTCATTTTTTTTTTTTTTTTTCACAAAGTCGCCACGAATAATATTTGTAGTTATTCCATTATCAATTAATTTTGTCGATAGAAATGTAAGTTTAGGCAAAACCAAAAATGCAAGTTTATAGATATACGCAAACGCGATTGTATAAAATTCATCCTTCCTGCTGAAAATTGTACTATAGGAACTTCGATCCTTGATGATTTATCTAAGTGGTCTGCTCTTTAATTACATTCAGTGTATTGATTAGGTTCAAATAATATTTTTTATCATCCTTTTTTCTGTTTCATCCTCTTATTGACTCTACATCAATGATGGAAACGTTAGTAATAATTGAGTGAAAGATAAATTGAATTTCAACACTAGTTAACTTCTCTATATTTACACCTTTTTAACGGTGATCAACAGACGATTGAGATGAACGCTGTATTGAAGCGTGCTAAGAATTTTTTACAGGCGAGACTGAGTTCATCACTATTAAAAATTGAATGATGGACCGTTGGGGGCCATTTTTCATCCATTTCTCAAGCAATTGTTTCAGAAGTGAGGAGACAAATTTGCATGCATGATGATACATATGAATTAATATAAAAAAGATGTCTCGAATGTGTTTGTCAGTTGCCACGTAATGCAACGCGCTAACTATTGGGTGAGGGTACCGATCTGAAAAGTCTACCTGATTAAATATATGGATTAATTATATTTACTCTGTAGGGTTTACCATAGAACCTGTGAATAAAGATATTTCCGTAACGCCGGCTCATACTGAAAAAAGGACAATGCAAAATAAAATAAAAAATAAAAGCTCACACTTCACATTGCCAACCGGGTCGCGTTGATTGAAACTCCATTAAATGTCAGTAATTCATTTCCTTTTTATTATCTTTGATTTACATGCGAAAATTAAATTTCACCGATACGTCCAAAATGGTAATTTAATTGGATGAACAGTGACGCGACTCGTTCGAAAATTTTTTTGGCGAGAGAAAATAATAATGTAATTCTGGGCTTTAGACAAGACACTGCGATTAGAACAAACAATCAAGTAATTGAGAAAGGAAGCTCAATCAAACTACCCTTTCGTTTGCTTCTCAAGAGGGAATCATTGAAGTCAACAGTACCGAATTAATACGAAAGAACTTGGAGAATAATTGTCTGTTGTTATATCGGAGAAAGGCGACAGGCGGTAAAGCGTGAGGAAGAGACGTTGCCGATTTCAAGAATAACACATTTTACAATAATGCAATTTATATTGATGTATGAACAGAGAATTTTTTCACGTATTAATGCACTTAGAGTGATAAACAAACATTTGCCGCGTTGTCGATCAATTCCCAATAAGAGCGTAAGTTGGATAAGAACATGAACGCGGGCAAGCTTCCGCAATAACAATATAATGGCGTGACATTAAATAAACATTGACAAGAGACATCAATCATAGTAAAAATACAATCATATAAAAGGGCAAAGTGAAAAAACGCGTTTGATTTCTTCTATGATTCGTTATCTAATTGTCCATCTGATTCTAATGTGTGATGTTACATGGTAAAGGAATACGGATGAACAAGAGTGAGAAATAAATGGAGATTGACGTAGCGATTCAATAAAAAAAATTACTGTGTGGTTAAAACGAGATCAACTAATTACAACTACGAGTATTCAAATATCATTATTATTAGCCGTATTATTACCTATTCGTGAATAAAGAACTAATGAAATACAAAATAAATGGATAATACAATCAAGTTTTTTTTTCTTTTTTTCTTTCATAGTGATATCACCATTTTGAATGAGGAAAGAGGAGAATAAACTACCGTTAACGTAAAATGGATAATGGTAGTTACATTCTGTCAAATTAGTTGATTATATTAACAAGTCTCAGGGGGCTGAAATATGATAAAGATTAAAACGAGAATTATTATTGTAGTATGAGGAGATACAAATTCTAATATTTAAAATGTCAGTATCATTTTTTCATTTTGTAAATAACAACTTTTAATTTTCTTTCCGATACAATTGAATAATAACATAAATTGATTATTGATTATTAATATTGTGAAGATACCAAGAGGATCTTGCAGGAATTTAGAAATACGGGAAGTTGATACGTGTTAATAGAAGTAATTAATTATTGAGTGAGTTTTGCCTAATTGTAAAGATGAAAAAAAAAGAAACGACTAGTTATATTCTAATGAAATATTATGAATATTTTTAACGTAATCAAGGCAAGAGGAAAAAAAACACTGGCTTGAATCATGTACTAGAGATAGCAGCTAGAGGAGTTTTTATTTTTTTAAATTCACTTTTCGTTGTTTTTAATTTAGAATATACGTGATTTGATATGTTTGGCAGTCTATTAAACGCTTCCATCGATTGTTCCTAGTTTTATTATTCGTGAATGTTCATTTTGAGTGAACGAGAGCATTCTTCAGATTCCTAATTCGATTAAATATGACGAGTTTTATACTTTGTTCACCATTCTTTCCTTGTACTATTTATCTCGGCATTATTTTCCGTCTCCTCTACTCGTACATAGATATGATGATTTGACATCTCGTTGACTAATCGTAATGCGCTTTGCAATTTAATTTTTTGTAAAAATGAAAATATTGATTAGATGTTATAACATGGCATTTGAGTAAATTAGATAATGATGAATTATGAAGTAAAAATCTGTGTTAAAATTGAAGAGAAAAACATAATGAAAACTTAAGTTAGTTTGTTGCTCGTATTCTTATACATTTTCCTCATTGAATAACTTAATTAGTTGATACATTCATAAAGTACATACTTAAAGAATTAGAAATGAGTAATGAAAAATAAGAATAAAGATAACAATGAAAATCTTCACGTTTAAGTAAAGTAATGACTAAAAAAAAGTTAATATATTAGATTCGGAGGACGCCGTCAATGTGCGTCCGTCCACTCACTGAAGACTGGTTATATTAACTAAATGCTACGTGTTTTTTTAAATATTATTCATCCTTTTTATTTTCATTATAATGAACAAGTTGTAAATTCCGATATTTTATTAAAATTTACATTCTATCCTTGCCCTCATCGCTTTTCAATTATTGTCAATTATAATTATGTGGTTTTTATTGTTACTGTTATTTGACATTATTCATTGACAATTCATCGTTGAAAATAACGTCCGATATTCACATCTAAAGAAATGACGTTCCTCTCCATCCTCACATTTGCGCCTTAAAATCTTTAATTATCGAAGACAAAAAGTTCACAATGAGCCTCGTGTGTTTATCAATAATATAACAAACAAAACAGAAAAATTCTAAATTACGTTTACGCATATAGGGACATGGTTGAGTGAAGGGTATCGTAGTGAATGGTCATTAATGATATTTGCAAGTGAAACAAAAAGATAAGGAATTCTTTTGTGAGGAATACTTTACACTAACACTAATACAAACATAATTTTACACACAAAATCAGAATAGCAAGCCTTCTTTGATAAGACGCACATCATTTAAAGATAGAATAAGTGTCGGGTAATGAACACATTGAAAATTGATTATGAAATGATCAGGGATTTGATATGGGAGGAATCAGAATAAATGAAAGTATCGTCACGCCAAATCGCCTACGAGAAAAATGAAAAAATAAATACGGATATAAGGAAAAGAGAAAAAAATCGAATTTTGAATATAAAACAATGCAAAGTGAGGGTCATTGAGGTTAAAAAGAAAAAATATAACCAAGATTAACTAAGAAATGTCGCTGTCATGCATTAGTAAATGGTAATGTAATTTAAAAGAAGAAAAGTTACGCCGATAATGATTAAAATTTATAATGATAAAGTAAAAAAAAAACAAAAAGTGAAATTAATTACTGTAATGAAATGATCTTGTATAACTTGTAACGTTTAGCTTTGTATTGGTAAGATCGTACCCCGCCCAATGAGCTTTACAAAACGTAGAATAGAATTAAAAATTAGAGCATGTCAAGGTTAAAAATAACGAGTCGGTAAAATAAGTCAGAGATAGTTTGAAACATTTGAGGAAAAAAAATAATATTAAGACCTTTACGCTCGCTCGTTTCCCAATTATTTTAATATCTGTTGCCCAAGTACCATGGTAATGCCAAACAGACACGAATGCTACGCGCGACAGTGGGGAAAATTGCTCAATCGATTTTTAAGGATTTCTATACATCGAGATGCAACATATTTGATTGATTTCATTTATCTTTGCTCTCACAATCAATTTGAATAAAATCTATATAACTTTTCGGGTGCTTCATGGATACTTTCATTTTTTCCCACTATCAGACGTTGCACACGTGCTGTCGCCACATCGCATTATCTCTGAAATAATAAAACAAAGAACAGAATGAAAGAAAAAAAAGAAAAAATTAAAAAAAAAAGAGAAAAAACAAAAGCAAAAATTATAAAAGCCAACAAGATAATGTATGGAGTAAGTTGTTAATTATATAAAAACAACAAAAAAAAACATGGAGAGATAAAAAGAGAGGAATGAAGGATATGGGTTGAACGAAAAAGTAATAGAATAAATCAGTTAATTGATGATCATGATAATGCATTACAAACTAAGGAGGTAAACGATAAAAAATAATGATTATGAATTCAAAAATAATAATAATATTGAATATACTTACAATAATGAAGAGAAGAGTTACACTATCGAACTGATGACCTTATATACATATTATTAATGATAACAATTGGTGAATAATGATAATATACGCAGACACTCACGAAAAATGAATATAACAAACGGATTTTATTGGTCATAATACATGCTATTTTTATCATTCCCCATAATGCTTTTACACACTCTCATGACCGTATGGAAATACTTGCGGAATTGAAATAACATCGAATAAGGATGCGATAGCGTGGGTCCCGGGGAATGAAAGCGAAGCAGTGAGCGTGTGGAAATGAACGAAAGTGAGAATGGGAATAATGAGGAGAGTGAGCGTGAGAGTGCAAACGAGAAACAGTATCAGATTTGGAGCCAACAAAATTTTGATTTTTATAAGAAATCCTATTCGGCATCATGTTTCAATCTATTGGCTAATCTCATGAATGAAAAGAATGGGGAATGTAGGTGTGGGTGACACGGAATAATAATATACATATACACACTATTCACATACACCTTTATATATCATGACAAACGTCAAAACATGATGTTCTATTAGTTCGAACTAAAAAAATTAGAGTTATTTTTTTGTGTCTTGAAGCTTATTGATTGCGATCAATGAATAACGACAAAGAATATGTTTACAAAAAGATTAAACAACGTATATAATGTATATACAGTATATACAATAGCTAATGTCTTTAATATTACATAATTCATGTATGCGGTTGGCGCAGAATTGTTTAGAGTTTAATTGTGCAAAAAAAAAATCAATAACAAAGATGAAAGAAATCATGAAGAACCAATTCTTTGAACATTGCTACTACATTTTATACAAATTCTATTGGAAATACAAACAAATAGATATTTCTTCATCACATCATTAAATAATACTCATGGTCGGAAGCGATATATCGTCAAAACTATCGTCTTATCAATTGCTGATCATTGAAACTGTCACAAAATTTCAACGATTTGTGATGAAGAATGATAACTGTTGATTCAGCCCTATTTCGTGAACAGTTTGCAGTCATCCTATCATCTGTCGAATCAACAGTGAGGAGAGAGAGAGAACATGAACGAATATAAACTCTAATCAACTGAAAACTGGAAATATGAATTGATTAATGATATTTATCAATAACTCAGTTGTTTTAGCAGAAACATGTGCTATTATTCTTGAATTTTAATTTAGTTGAACAATCGGGCGCGGCATTATCGTGCGCAAAATGTTATCGTCATATTTACCCTGAAGTGCCCTTTGCTTTTTCATCGTATAGTCGTGTAAACAATCGAAGAAAAAAATAAAATATATGTAAAAACGCTTATGAATATGGTGATTTCGACGAGAACGAGTGTCAAGATATTGGATTATAGAATACTTTATTGAATGATACGGCCAAAATGACCGAGGATAAAATGATGTCAAAAATAATAAATAATCATTTCAGTTCAGTCTCTTCACGTCAAAGGAAGATTAGTCGCAGCTCAGCGTGTTCATTAATTACGTTTATAATCATAAAGGGTACGGCCCTCGAATGTATGCGTTTGATGTCTAATTTATAGTAGATTCAAATTTGCATTGAACGTATTGATTCTGACTGGCAATTGCCGCACGACTGTTCTTTGATAGGTTATATTTATAGAACAAAACTTGAATTAGACGAATGGACATCAATTTAAATTTATTATAAAATGTAAAATACTATTAGAGAATAAAACAAAAGAATAAAACGGGTGGGTAATTTTCTAAGTTGTGGGCGCGTGTCTCAGACGTGAAGATGATGATAATGATCTTATTCCGTTGATAATTTGTAAGCATTTTGAATACCTCAGTATATTATGATGGATCATTCGCTGATTTGAATTCAACGAAAGTGACGATTTTTGTGTTTAAGCTCTTTTTATAGCTATAATCGAATCAGATGCCAGAGGGATGACAACCAACACATTTCAATTAGAATTTATAATGCCAATGTATTGAAATAAAATAGACATTTAATTAATCATTAGGAACAAGAGCAAAGATAAAGAATACGTATGAGAGCGAGAGAGAGAGAGAGAGAGAGAGAGAAAAGAAAGAAAGCGTGCGCGGGAGGAATAGCGTAAAAATTTGTATAAGACACTGAGTACAGAAATTATTGCATATTACAATTTACACGATTAATGACAAATAAGGATTTAATGTTAACGACTTTACGATTATGCTCACTGTGTACCTAAGCTCGTTTCCGAGGTATTGTATCTCCATTTAGTTCCCATCCAATTGAAACGATAACTGTGACATCTTATATAATTTTACATCAAGATGAGTATCTGAATATTGAAAGTGAGAAAAATGCGGAAGTCTTATCTCATGAGATAATTGGGCATGAAATTCGAATTTGAAATGAGGGAAAGAGCGAGTGATAAACAATCGTTCTCGTCAATCACCGTATTATTGATATTCACAATTCTTCAATTAAGTCAGATGGGACCTTCTTATGATAAATGTTTTTAATTAAATCATAGTTAATTGTAGTAAGTGAAACAGAACAAAGACATGTAAAAGCATTTTAAATTTAAGACTCATAGACGTCAGTCTAGGGTTAAAATAAAAATTAATCAAATGGGAGGAAAAAAAACACCATGAACAAAGATTGAATCGAGGATGAAAAATCATTGAATGATAGAAAGACATGAATAGCGTATAATAGAATAAAGTTAACCAAGCCTTAATCGAGAGAAATTAGTGTTGAATTAAGACTAATAGAGATTATGTTTTAGACTTAGAACAGTGATGTGACATTTGAAGGACGAAGAAAATAACAAACTTTTGAGATAAAGAAAAAGTTTATTAGCTTATTGTTACAGATGATAATTTAGGTAACTGAAGAAAAAAACGTATGTACTGAATAGCCATTTGAATGTTTGAAGTAAGCTGTTGTCTGAACTCTGTTATTTGAATGTTGAAGAATACTTGAGATAGGTTGATCGCATTTGAAGTATAATAATCCTTGGGTAAATATGACTATAATATGAACCGTGTGTGTGTTGATTGAATTACATAATTGAAGAAATATCCAATTGACAAATGCCTTTCTTTCGTGATAAGGTACAGAGTATGCATTATTTCCCTTACACAAAAATGCTTCACACCCACACCCACTCACATACGCACACAGAAATACACTGAAAAACGAAAGTAATGCTAGGCGTCTTCTATTTTCCCTTCTTTCCGTAGCCCATTCAGAAATGATTCGTAATTCTTGAGATAATCTTCACAAATGAGGAGCGGAAACAAAATCATATTTGAGTCGTGAAGAATAAGGTGCATTTCAGCAATAGAATATATGAAAAAAAGGTACCTAAAAAAATAGCTTAGCTACAATGTCTTTTACTTTCTCTCATCGAGTAAGGTATTGATAGAAATATTGCTCCAATGTTTGTCAAAATTCTGCTTTTCTTCTTCAAAATAGGCAATAGACCTTTGATGTTGACATATGTTACGGGATCAAAGGAATAGAACAGACGAAACATAATAGTAAGTGGCAATATTTCTAGGACCGTGATTCCGGCAATCAGACTGCTCATATTTAATTTTCGATTCGAAACATCAGTTGATGGAGACTCAAAATTGGACAATTACGCAGCAAACATAATTATGAGTGAAAGCAGCTGCATTGACAGGGGGGATATGAACTTTCAGGTCACATGATTGCACTTTCCATAAGGCAAGAAAACAATATATACAATGGAGGAAATGCTGAATACTTGGATAAAATTGAATCAATGTATGTAGAAATCGGTACATCTTCAATGAGAGAAAAGTCATGGGCAAGAAGTAGAGAGGTGAAAGTGAGAGGCCACAGTCTGGGCGGAAGAGGGAGTGAGCGTAGGAGCGCGCGAGAGAAAAATAGTGAGTGAGTGAATGAGTGAATAGGAAAAGAAGGGGGAGGAGAAGAGAGGAGGGAAAAAAAAAGAAAAAAAAAAGGAAGAATATGACAGGTCCACAGTACCCGAAGGAGTTTGTTTGGATTTTCATATTTTTATTCCTTCTCGATACTGTGATTTGACTTACGGTATATAGTTCACAAAGAGGGCAAAAACATCACCGAACCCCCATCGAATGGTATTCCACACTCCCATACCGACGACTCTTGAATAAAAGCAAAAATACTATAACATCTATTGATAACTACTTTCACTATTACTATTCTTACTACTATTGCTATAACTACATCTATACTTACTACTATGATTAGTATACGTCTATTGATAATACCAATAAAAGAAAGGGATAAATTAATGTATGTATACACATAAACTATACATGTATTGGATATATATGTGTCTACGTATATGGATGTATTCACAGACTTGATGGTGTTTTTAGAAGATTAATTGATTAATTGATTAATTGATACTTAAGATTAAATATTACCAATAATCATACTATTAACAATGATTACGATATATAACGATATATTAAAAATGACCTACAAAACTATGTTAAAGGTGATAAGTTAATATGAATATTATGAACTAGTGAAAAAAATTAAATAATAATAACAGAATGGATTATTCGTAAAACTGCATATTGATTTAGCTTACGTGGATTATCAAATAATAATGGAAATACACACAAAGAAAGATATTAAAAAATAATTATTATGGTGAAATGAAGAAGAAAAAAAAACAATGAATTCTCCATTTATCAACCGCGTAAACTGTCTTCCTTCACCCAGAGTTATTATTACTATCAATTCTTTCTATGTCTAATATTTTTTATTCTCTCTTATTCATTCGTTTCACGATTTTCTAAGTTTTAAATAATCTTCTGTAATTTCGTCTTAAAACACTGCACATGATTTTTTAATGCTTCATCCGGATGTAGAACTCCTCATACTGACGGTGAGATTAGAGCAGATTTAAAGAAAACAATAAATGTGGAGATTGACGATTTTGGTAATCGGCGATTGAAAGCTTTTGAGAGTGGGAGTGATGAGCAATTGAGTGAGTGTCTGTCGTGCATTAATTATGGGGTCCTTATTTGAGAAAATATGACAAAAAAATAAATCAAATGATTATTCATATTCACGGTATTTATGCAAAGCCAAGAGACATGATGTAAAAGTACGCGTAAATCAGATGTGAGAGAGGGAATCAGAAAGGGATGGAAGAACAGAATAGAATATTGAATTACGTTGTCCGAATGCAATGCAATGTGATATTATACATCATAACCTTCTGCTTTCTTTTTGCTGTTTATGTTTTTTTTTTTTTTTTTTTTTTTCCCACCATTACTACGTACATATCTCGTTGAATTTTTTCATTCATTCTCTCTCAATATAAAAACCGGAAAAGAAAATTCTTTTCGAATTTCTAGAGTTCGAATCAATTGAGTAAAAGTTAATTTCTTTTTTTTTTACACACACCGTTATGCTGTTGAGGTGGTCCACTGTTGCGAGGAGTAGTAACTGTTACAATAATGATTCGACAATTAAAAAATCAAAGAGTGCAGTGTTTTATAGTCAAATGACAACATCAAAGTTGTTATATTTGAACATTATGTATAATAACTTTGATACCATATTAGATGTAGGACATCACATTGAAGTAGAATTTTTTTTTATTTAAAAATTTTCATTAACTCATGGTGTTTAATGACGTATTTCTAGCCCTGTTTTTTTCTTTTTGTTTCTTTTCCCGCAGAGCCCAATCAGCTCCCAAAATTCAAAAGTGAACCCGGCACCATGACGTTCGTACCAAATGGAGACGCGGCTCCAGGTCCCCAGCGATTTTCCCTGTCCCAACACACAAATTATCATCCATACAGACGTTAGCCGTTGAAAACAGAGGATACTTTGGATGTAGGAAGAGCGGGATACAGACAAATGAAAAAAAAAATCCATGGCCCAATCAGAGCCTTAATTAGTGGAGCGAAAAACAAGATAGTGTGTGGAAGTGCATGACTAATGAACTGTTGGAAGCAAATGAACAAATACTTTAGTTTCAGACGAAAGGGTTAAGCCAATAATAGGGAAATATAGCGTCACTTTTAATTCCCCGTACGAATTAATTTTCAAGTTTGATCACGTATAGTTAGATCATACAGGTTGACTCGAAATCCTTTTCCGTTTTCCGCTCCCACCTCCGATACATTATTATAATGGATGAGTTTAATGATAATTAAGGAAAGTGAAATTGATGAAAATGAAGTTCAGAGTATATTAAATTTTACGATCTTTGATCATTTTTCTTAGAATATTTGAAGTTTTCTTATGATCAAACATACCGATAATCGTCCTCTATCTCTGGATTCAATGCCTATATTGTTCCGTCCTATTTCTTCAACTCCATTCATCCAATCATCAATTGATTTGACGATTATTCTATTTGCTTTTTTTATTTCCACTAAATTTCCTACCGTAGTTTAGTATCAACGTTGTTTTGTCAAATGCTAACAGGCCCGCGTTACGGATCGTCGAATCTCGCTAGTGTTCCTGCAGCGCCTGGCGATAACTTCAGCGCCGGTGGACCCCAACGGGTTGGTTATACAGCGTCATCGGGTAACATGAGCAAGTATCATCCCTATGGACGTTAATGGACTTCTTAAAGACATTTCATCTACCTCTACAATGATGAGAAGGCATAAACAGAAAAGAAAAAAGAACAAAACTGAAACAATTGAGATAATGAAGGTCATGTTGATGAGGAAATTATCAAGAAGATCAGATCTTCAGAAGAATTTTTCTTGCATGGATTTATTACGTTTAAGACAATTTTTTTCATTTCGTTTTTATGGTAACAATTCGACACATGTCTGAGTGATTATTGATTTAATTATTTGAAGTGAGTTCAGATTGTGGCAGGACGAGGTAAGAATGTATTTTTCAGTTGAAGTCGTCCGGAATGTCTTGGATTAGTATTCGTTTATTTTTATCTTTATTTTTATTTTTATTTTTCATGTGAAATGAACAAAATTGACTCTGAAATGATTGTCACAAATTGTGCGCTAAGTTCAGAATTGAGATGATATTTGTAGTTTTTATCCATTCATCGTGGATAAAATAGTATTTTGGTATTGGTGGTTCGCTTCCTTTTTCCTTTAAGTGTATTTAGTGTTGATTAGTATGCTTTGATAATGAACATGAACAAATAATGAATGATAGCTTGAGACAATTGATTTTCCCCTAAATATTATGGATTAGTTATAACTTACGATACATGTGTCGTTATATTAAGTGATATGAGTGAGAGAGAAAGAGCGAGAGCGAGAGAACGAAAGAGGGAGTGAGAGATCCTGGCAAATCATCGTTATTTTCAGCAGGCGTTATTTTAGAGTGTAGGGGAAGGAAAAAAGTGACATGCGAATTAATAAATCTTCACATTTTAATATAAAAAAAAAGATATTCAGTTTTTCATTCGCAGCGACCCATGTGAAACAATTTTTTTTTTGTCTTCACATTCTTATCGTGCTAAACATTTTGGCTATTATATTTTATTATCACATTTATCATCCAATTAGATATGTGCGTCCATCATCATGGCAACATTGATCCACATAAGTATGGTAAAAATTTGACTATGTCTACCTCGAATAATCTTTACAAAAAGGAGAATTTGAGAAATATCAGTCGACGAAAGGACTCATGTTATGGTGCATTTGTCACAACGCTGTTGCCTGGATTTGTGATCATGATCATCAGCTGCACCACACTGTGCCGAATTCCAAACAGCATCTATGAAATTCAAACAAACTTTAGTAGGTCAACGAGATTGGTGTTTTCATTTGTGTCACCTGATACTTTCTTTTTCCGCTACGACTTTCTAATAATTACCAGCAATATTTTTTCTGCCAATTGCACACAAGGCCTGATATAGTTCTTCAATAATGATCGCATCTGTTGATAAATTCGAAGTCCATATCATCAATAATCTATAGCCATGTTCTCTGTGGCCAGATCGACCTAGGAATATATTGAACAGAACCTGGCTGAAACTTCTAGAGACCATGTAGTAAACAACAATTTGAAAAAATATTTTATTATTACCGGTATGCTGCTGCTCAATAGCTTGTATTTGTTCATGAGTGAATGCCCAGTGGTGGGCAAGTTTTTTCCAATCGTTTTTGTCCAGTTGTTTTTTCGCCAATCGTTTCAGTATTGACTGTAGATTGCTGGAAAAATTTCTGTGGCAAACACGGAAATTCGTATTATCATGTGATTCTGCTGTCCCCATTTTCTCTGGTGGAATTTCTTTTTCATTCTTTCCAACATTCTCAACTTCCTAGTTAAATTCGAATTCATAATTTGTCAACCAGTCTCAATAGAATGTGAAACCGCAATCCGCTTACTTGTGGATATTCCAGTCGTGCTGTTTTTATAATCATGTCAACTATCGCTGTAAAACTCCCTCTAGCTGCAATATAAAGTGGCGTCTGGCCTCCCTACAAATCGTACACACAC
Source organism: Meteorus cinctellus (assembly GCA_030523045.1). Lineage (NCBI taxonomy): Eukaryota > Metazoa > Arthropoda > Insecta > Hymenoptera > Braconidae > Meteorus > Meteorus cinctellus. The sequence continues at coordinate 358,874 of JAPYZF010000078.1, read as the reverse complement.
CATACATATTCTGTGACAACAAAAGTTCGTAGAAACATGAAAATTGTGTCATGTGAATTATTACTTTTTCACGCTGCTCAATATTCGCACCAGACGCTAATAAAAGTTTGCAAATTTCACTGTGACCCATTTCTGCTGCAATGTGTATTGGCATTTGAAGTAGCTGAAATTGTTCGTTTTGCTATCAATGGCGTTTATCGTTCATGGCACTTTACTTTATTCAATGAACTTACTGCATTCGGATAATTGACATTGGAACCATGTTTTATCAGTATCTCTACCGTCTCAACTTCATTGTGTTGACATGCCAAATGTAACGGTGTATTTCTTGCCTGTAACAACACATTTTTCTTTTTAATTATTCGTCCACTCACAGCGGAATGGGATTCATTACATCACCAGGACTCATTCTCAGATTGTTGTTTACTCACATGGCATTGCTTGTCGATTATATTGTTACTGAACTGAAGTATTGATTCGAGTATACCTTTACATCCTTGACTGGCAGCAATATGGAGTGCAGTAAGACCCGAGTCATTAACGATTTGAGTGTCCGCACCAGCTTTTAAAAGTATTTTTGCTAATGTCGTGTATCTCATACATGTCGCAACGTGCAAAGGAGTGTTCCCATATGTTCCACGACTATTTATATTGGCTCCCAGGCCAATAAGAATTTGTACAGCATCTGCATGTCCCTCAGAACAAGCACAGTGTAATGGCGTTTGCCCCGACTATCAAGATGAGAAAATGACAACGAATAAATGATCAAATGAGTGGAATAATTTCATCAGAATTGGAAAATAAAGTAAGTAACATTGATTGCTATGAAGAAAGAAAAATGTCTCTGCATCAATATTTCAATCGAATTTCTATCAAAACCCGTAACTGTTCGAATATTGGACTAACTTTGTCTGCGACATCCAATTTAATTTCCGGGATATTTGATAAGGCAGTTATAACATCAGGGTGTCCAGAAATGGCCGCATGATGTAGAGCAGTTGCGCCGTCATTGTCTATCGCTTCACCATTCAGTGACTTTACAGTCGCGGCGAGGTACTCTATGACTGTGCCATTGCCTCTTGCCGCACACATTAAAAGCGTGTAATTTTTCTACTCGCCATGAATTCAAATTAGTTCCCATTATAAATGATAAAGCTGCATAAAAGTTTAAGTATATGGTATCGCAATATTTCAGCATTTATGGTGACAATATGACTTTATTCTCCTCATAAATTAATCTTTTTATTGCGAACATTTGTGGATCTGGAGAGAGCAATGTGAGAATTTATTACTACTTCTATGTATGCTTGGACACAACTTGACACACGTTAGTATGATGAGGATTTGAGCAACACCAGCTTATCTCGTGTGTGGAGTTGAATACGAGAACACAGTATGTGCGAATGCACTTGGGCGTAGTCCATATTTTATGCTCACACTGCTGTGTGGTAACAAATGTTGCACTGTAACATTATCCGATGCATCACGTTTAAGTGTATTGCAAAATCCATATCTACCAGCGCCATAAGAAGCAGTCATAAACTTTTTAGAGGAACATCCACTTTTTTCGTTTAGCCACCGAAGAAGTTATGAATATTGTGGTACATGTGGTTAACAAAATGACGGTTGACATCGAAAAAATATTATTGTTGTCTGTTTTTCAAGTTATTTTGTACCTTACTAACTGCTGATACATCACCACCGGCATTGATAAGTAGTTTTACAGCATCTATGTGTCCATGCCAAGCCGCCATCAGCAAAGGCCGCATTCCAAACTAGATATGAAGAATAAATCGTATTTAAATTGATCAACGAACATTTTTACGGATGGATGTGTATGGAATTTGAAGGTACTTTATCTTTGGCTTCGATATCGCAATCGGCACGGATGAGCAACTCCATAATTTCAGTGTTTCCTCTAGATGCTGCCCAATGTATCGGTGCACGACCGTACTAAATTGCGAGGAACCGAAAACAGAGAGATCTACATGAAGAAGTTTGTTAGGTGAGTATAAAAACATACGCAACGGTTTATCTCTCAATTCTATAGATGTTTTGGCATAATCTTCTATAAATTTGAACACGAACTCACATTATTTCGTGAGTTCACATTGACAGTGTCAGCAAGAACTTTTTTCACGGTCACAGGTTCATTCTTGATAACTGCCTCGTGAAGGAGTAAGTCGTTTTTGAGTACTAAAACATTTACAGCGTAAAATAAACAATTTTTCGGCCATCGAAAATCTTATCCTACTGCATGGATCTTATCGCTACATATTATTGTTCTACATCTGTTCGATTGCTTTGTTGTACATGCTTCGGAATGTTTTGTGGAAAATATGTGAATAGCAAAAGTTGATAGTCGATGCGAAAAAAATAACTGGAAGAACAAAAATGTTGGTCGAAAAGATATGAATGGACGAGTAAAACCTTGGTGGAGAAGATTATTACTGCGAGACGATTTTTGATTCATCTCCATATCATCACTATCCATATGTAAGTTCAGTGGTTGCGGAATTTTCACTTCCGTTGCGCTTGATCGTGTAAGATCGCCCATTGTTTTCGACTTTTTCGTAACATGCAACTGAAAGAAAACGAGAACAGATATGGATCTGACGAATTCTCATAAATTTCAGGATTATCCACATATATATATCGTTTTGCCAACTTATTTGAAGGTTTTCAAAGCGCGGACACTTGAGATTGACAATATAATTTCAAACTCCAACCCCCGACTCTGCAAGCGTGGAATAATATAAAATTGAATGGTACACATGTACATATACGTATAGAATATTAACAGAAGCCAAAGAAGGCTCGTGGATTTGGTATCGATCCAATTCACTCTATGGCAATGTATAGCGGCATCAAGAGAGGAATCCATGAGATATTTACGTTAATTTACAATTGTGTAACCACATGATCACACCTGTCCAGGTTCCTACAGAAATTTCCGAAAATGTTGAATATATGTGGAAAATACGGTATGACCGATAATGCAATATAAATTCTACTAAAAATATCTCACGAATATAATAAGATCTTTCGTATCTATAATTTGTGACTACCACATTTATTGTATGACACTATTTAACCCAAAATGTAGAGTCTCCTTAATTGGATGTATTCTCCTGTTAAACGGAATAGACATGATGGGTTGAACGGGATGCGCTCGTAGGCAGCTTTAATAAATAATAGATTAAAGTCCATGGAGGAATAGAGGCAGCAGAGGATGTACATTCCCACCAAGCAATTATTCGTTGCAAATTACATCAAAATTAATCATTGATAAATAGTCCCATGTTTTTTGTGGTAAATTTATATCCCAAATAAATTATACACCCTTTATTTTCTCTTTATATAACCGAATGAAATATACTATGTAAACTATCGAACGTTATCAGCAGTGACCCAATTAATCCGAATTCCCGTTATATTCCGCAAGACAAATATCAGGTTTAACTGCACACCGATATCTCTACCAAAGATATGTTTATATCACCGTCGAAAAAATGCATTAAATTAAATTTCGTCGGAACGAAATTGACGTTTTTGGCTGATAAGTGGTGTCATTATTGTTTTTTTTTTTACATAAAAAGATATTTCTGGAGGGTGCAGGTGTTCGAGTTGACCCGACTGAATGTCCTTGAGATGAGATTAGTCACGATATTTTTGTCTTTGTGGTAATAAAGATGAGCTTCAGCTTTTATATGAACAATCCAAAATTTATTTCTATTTCTGCTGTATCAATTTCATTGTTAATCAATATGCTTCATAGTTCCATGAACAGATGATGACAAGTTTGGATTAGTAGTTGTTGATAAGAGGCTTAAACAGTGTGGAGAAATACGAGGGACAGTTTGGATATGTCAATATATATTTGTATACAAGTTCGGCGTAAGTGTCAAAGTCCTCGATCAGTTCGCATTCATTTCAGGAGGATTCAGAATTACTCGATCCATATAAGGCATGTATGGTCTTTTGTCATTTTGTTTAAGAGAGAAAAAAATAGACTTCTTCAATATGGACTCAGCTTGATCTCGAATTTCTTTCAAGTGAAATTCGGAAAAGTTTCAACGTTCGAAATTTTTAACGAGAAGTGCTTCTGATAATGTATCAATACTGTTTTATTCGACTTCAATTATTACATCATTGATATACGAGTATTTTAATTTTATGTTACAGGATGGAAAGAGGTGTAGAAGTTATTGGCGGAATCGAAAATGACGTAGTGGAATTTTCGCAAAATTATTCTGTAAGTAATTATGCTTTTCCGTTCTACATATTGATGAGGATACGATCTTTAATGAAATGCACCATGAAGTTCAAATATATATGCACAAGTTAATTTTTGGTTGCTTCATTATTATGCGTATGGTATAGTGGTCAAAAATATAGACGACAAATAAGGGGAAGGATGGAATGTACAAATCGATATACATTATTATAAAAACACGACTGCAAACTCAGGAAATATTAAAAGCATTCTATTAGCGTTTTTCTCTTCCACTGCATTTTTTGACAATCTCAAGTTTGAGAATGACTGCACTTTGTACGTGAGATTGAGCAAATTAGTCGCTTTGTCTCTCGAGTTCATCTGTACATTTTCTTTCATGCCTTGCTTTAACTCATGATATGTATGCTCACACTTGTCCACATTAAAACAATGCGCTTTATTCTTTTATTTTTGCTCCCTTGCAGTCTCAGCTAAACCCCATTGACCCCATTTCAATACTTCAGAAGCACCTGTACTCTGAATTCAACCATACTTTGAATCTAGTTTCTAGAACTTTCATTTTTTCTCTTATATTTTTTTAGTCTTCGCGGAATACGACATGAGTTGATTGCATTCAGTGCGATTTATACGAGTGAGTTCACAGGGAAAATTGAGAGATAGCAGGAAGACAGATTTAGTGAAATAGGTGTGTAAACAAGTAAGAGAGAATAGGGCTGAAGAATTGCAGGGGGTTATTATTTTGCTCTCATATTTCATCACGTTGTTACCTGCCCATCAGTGCTTGGATAACGAAATTTAAACATGATTTTGATAATCCAATTGACGAATAAATCATAGGGTAATTCCAAGTAATTCTTGTTGGAATTTTCAACTGACAGATGGGAATATATGTATGTTAGTTCTATAGATGATTATTTCAGTTATGCCGTGCGGTCACATATGGTATAAGATTTAAACTATTCATTAATATCAAATTACGTTGCCTTCAATGTGGTAGCACGCGCCATTCAATTTCCCAAGAGACCAATTAGCACAGTTAACGTTATATGTTATGTATGCATAAGTGGAACTGAAGACAGTAGTGAATGCAGCGCCCGTTAATTTACATTGGATTTAATTATAGAGGACAAAATTTCACGCTTTCCACTTCGTTTATTTTCTCGCGTTTTCCAGAACTTTTTTCTCTTGTCAAAAATTATAGATGTTTAAATGAATCGATATTTCATTTAGAGTACTCACCCGAATGTTCAATTGTCGACCGGATGGATGAATCAATTTATAAATATGTTGGAGTATCGAAAAAGATATTAAAAACAATTTCAATTGTTTTTGTTATTTTTTGTTGGTTTTTTTTGTTTCTTTTCCGACAGCCGGAAGCGATGGTAGGATCGTTCGTATGGACGGCACGAAAAGCGATATGCTACTGACCGAGAAACTCATCCCCTGCTCTTTCTCCCGCGAATTTCATCCCCATTGCGATCGCAGTTCCGACGCCGGCGCATCCACGTGGTAAAAACACCCACACATTGTGCCATATGAAACTGCATCCCCTCACTATTCATCTCTATGTTATACGTCTAACAAATCCACATCAATTATCCCTTTCGTTCATTTCACCCTGTTCTTGTAAAAAAGTTGGAGAACAAGACATTTTCAGACAAATTACTTTGCAAAGTTTTGTTGGGGCAAAAAAATTCTGTAGTTAATGTTCTGTATTCATGGTGGGAAAAAAAATTTTTCTACTCATTTCCTTAGAATATTAATATAGAAATTGAAATGTCTATTTATTTTTAGTTTCCAGCAGTTTATTGAGAAAATCCACAGAACTGCTCCAGAATCGAAAAGTCTTTTATGCGGAATAGATCCAATGAATTTAACCAAATAAAAGACTTTGTAGCCAATCAAGCTGCAGAAGTCCGTTGTCTTTCGGAAGTTCTTCCGCGATATTATTCACCTCGTTTGCCGAGTTTTGATCACTCCTTCCAACATCCTCAACTTCAACAATATCCATGTCATCCTAAAATTTACGTAGTTCGGTCTGCGATTAATTTTCTGCTTATAACTATAACATATTTCTGATTTCATCACAATGTTTGGCATTATCTGTATTATTCACCATTTCTCTACGGCGATTGAAATTGTTATGATCAATTCTTCCGCTATTCACATGATAATTCGGCGGATATTTTGTTCCATGAATGATCAATGTGATGTCTTTGACAGTACCATTGTTCGTTTTTGGTCCAAGCTGGAAGTTAAATTCTTTGTTCATTGAACAACTCGCATTGATCTCAACTCGAAGGTATAATGAAGAAAGGTCAACAATATAAAAGTGAGAAATTGCGAGTCGACCTCCTACAACTTCATCAAACACAGACATAAATTCGTGGCTCACCACATCTGTTATATCCAGTGTCCATGTGCCTCTCGCATCCTCACCCCAAGTTGCCAGTGTCATGAATTTCCAGTTCTTGAAACCTTCTATAGATTCGTCGAATTTTCTTGGGTTCAATATTTTTATTTTGGTGCCTGGAATTTTTTTGTTCAATTTCTTCGTTTATTATTTATTATTATATAGAATGAAGGTAAGGCTTTATAGACTTTATCGTGTGATTTTCACTCTGCGAGAATAGAGAATAGAGAAAGCGGGCTTGTCGATTCAAATGGAAACACAGTAATTTACCAGAAGGTGATGTCAAATACATCTGCAATGCTCCACGATTCGTGTAGTTGATGGTTATTTCGAGTTGAACGTGCTCAAGATATTCTACAGTCACATTACCATCTGGGTAGCCAGCTACGTTGAATATCAAAGTTGTATGTTCACCATATACGACATTTCGTGGTCTGAATGGTCACATACGCATTGTGAAAAGAAAAATATCAGCGCCCATAAATTCTTTATTATTCATTCACTCCTGAAGCGCTCGTGAATAACGATCGGAAATTACTCTTACTCTCTATATTCTGCTTTGACTCGATACTCTCTTTTATCTGGAACTCTGCTCCAATTATAGGCGGCGGTGACCAGAGCGTAGGCGTTCATTAAACCGAAACCAAATCGCGGATTAAACCAAAATCCTGCAGAATTTTTCCGCCATCCTGGATTATTTCTGAATATTAAATTCAACTTTTAAATTCTATTATGGCATTTGTCGATTTCGGAATAATTAAAGTTTTGTCAATTAAAAAAAAATGTAATTGGAACGGTTTCAACGTCCAATATGAATGAGTCTGAATAATCAATTGTGATTAAATGTTGATTAAGTTAAAAAAATAGCAAGAAGAGAGATGAATTGAAAGGGATGAAGAGGAGTTTACCTGAGTGGAGTATACTCTGAGGTCGTCACGATGAGATGCTGAACATCCCTCCAAGTAAGCTCTTTACTTGTGTGAAAATAGAGAACAGAAAAACAAATATGGAAATATAAGAGACGAATATAAATATATATGTATGTATACTAACAATGTTTATATAATTTTCAGTAATTGGATGTTTTCAATTGAAGAAGGTTTTTTTTAACAAAATGTAATGTGCTTCTTGTCATCAATTAAAAGAGGCAAATGTACTCTTCTTTCATCAGACACATTCATTATAGAACAGAAAAAAAATGGGAGAAAAAATGGGATGAAGACATAATGAATAATTTCAAACGCAATACTGTTATGGAGCTCACTTTACTTGTAGCGCTAGAGCGAGAATCCCCGCGGCGAGCGGCGCTGATGCCGACGTCCCGGTGTGACGAGTGGTGCATTTATTATTTAGATCTGTCGTTGCCTGAAATTGAAAAAAAAACATGATAATAAATTGGAGACAAATCGATTGACAATGGCATGTAATGAATAGATATCGTTACGTACAATCATCTGATCGTAATATGCACCACTACTATAAGTTGTTGCAAGTGTTGCAGGACATCTTTCGCCATACCATGGGAATTTCCCAGTTTGACTGGCTGATCCTATAGCAATTGTATAAATACTACTGACGTAACCATCACATCCACAATCATCCTTTTTAGATCCACCATTTCCTGATGCCCATACGTAAATGTTCCCTTTTCCACCACGACCCTAATGACATTTATTGTGTTAGCATTCTCCAGTAAATTAACGAGTAATTACAACGTTTCCTCATGTTGTATTAGAACTTTTGACAAGCTGTATAGAGAACAAACTTTAGTTTCTGATGAGTAGATTGAGAAAATACATATTGTATCTAACTTTGCGATAAATTACAGAATTACTACAGAACCAAATGACTAGGTTGCCGTTTCATTATAATTAAAACTGTAACTTACATGAATAAATCACGTGAAATTGCAATTTTTTCTGATGGTTGTTCATATCTTTTGTTTGTTGTTTCACTGAGTTCTAAATACATGAGTGAACATCACAACTGCGAATTTCAGATATTCAATCTAAGTTTGAAAGTCTATTATGTCCTTGAAGACACATTGACTTGACATTTTTGACATGTTAATTTCATGTATTTTATCGGCCGTCTCAAAACTTAGGATTCACACCTTCTTCAAAATTAATGATATAATTTGTAATGATAGGGATACCAATATTTCATACCTCATTTATACCACGCTCAAGTGCTTCTGCGGCGAGCCTACCAGGAGCCTCAAGACTTTTTCCGTCGTCTGCAGGACCCCAGGAAGCTGTATAAATGTCAATAAGATCTTGCCTATAACTCAAAGCTTCACCTTCAACACGATCATTCACGATTCCGTCTAATAATTTGATTCCACCAATTGACGATTCGAATGCTATCCCGACACCGCATTTGTGGTTATTTGCTTCCATCGCTATTTCGCCAGCACATCTAGTACCATGCCCATTCATTCCTTACAAAGAAAAAACATATATTTTCTCTTGATAAAACCTTCAGTTCTTCACTCATTTCAATGATGATCCACTCGAACGTTCTCCGTTATATCTCTCATATTACATTCAGTCTAAAGTCTGTATTCACCAAGTGAATCAATATCAATCATCTACAATGAATGAGTCAGTCGTTATTATTATCCATCAAATTTTATTCACCTGTTATTTCGTAGCGGGGGAATGGATCAGTAGAACCCCTATTTACGTCATAGCTAATAGTAGAATCCTTAAAAAAAAATTATTGGAAATCAATGAAATTAGGCATATTCAAGCACCGAGATCGTAATTTTCTACTGTGGGGAATGCATTTTGGTTTACATAGTTATTTCTCAAATCTTCGTGGGTATATTCCAGGCCATCATCGAGCACTGCTATTCTCACACCTCGGCCAGTTATCCCTAGTTGATAAAGAGGGATGACATTCAGATCCAACTTGGGAAGGTTCCTATTCGTTCTGGTGTCTTGCTAGAAAATCATATATCAGTTAGATAGGTGTCGTTGATAAATTTGTTTTATCTTTTATGTTTATATTCATATATGTCGCACTGAATATATATATTGATTGTATGAAAAAAGTAATTACCAAGTACCATTCTTCATTCCACAACTCATCGTTGAACATTCTCTGTATGCTTAGATCTGTTTCAATATCATTTTCATTATGATGAATGTCAAATAATCGCTTCTCACGTATTAACTTCTTTTCTGATTCAAGATCATTGATGAAATCACGTTTGTGTCGTTGCAAACTTTTCTGCTCATCTGCCCAAATAATCTTGGATCATCAATAACACAATTAGAATCAATTTCAATTTGAGTGATTTAAAAATGTTCAAATTTGTTCAATTTATATTGCTTACCTTCGGATTTGAACTGAGATGTTTGATGATTCTGTTGCTGTTCCTCTTCCATACTAGTCTTTCATCCTGATGCCACAGATAAGTATCGTTGAATCCCATTACCTTCAGGAGGAGGAAACTCAATAAATTGCTGATGGAAATTGAATTTGAATAAAACAAAGTTTCATCTGTATTAAAGCTGTCAGCGAATATTCCACGATCATTCCCCTTCATTCATTCATTCATTCATTATAATTATTACCACTATTATTGCTATTATCATGGGGACGTTACTTAATATTTTTATTCGTTCACAATAAACGTTATTTCAACTTCAAAGAGGTTCATAAACATAAAGTAGGTTGTTAGCTTATGTTAGTTCAACGTTGAAAGACATCACAACGCAAAATAGTTGACGATTCCCAAGAGGGGGACGCTTGTATCAGGACTACATGGATTTTCAGTTGGTTGCAATAGGTCTTGCTGATATCCCTTGAAACCATCCCCGAATCAGCCATATTTACCCTCAACCACACTCACCTCACGCTCGCACGCTATATACATTTTTATGCCCATCAAAAAGTTACATTCACCATACACACCCACTGATATGGTTATGACATATTACAAATGATTGCGTGTTGAATTTATGTATGACGAATTTTTATTTATTTCGTGTCCCTTAGTTTTTTTTCTCTTCCTCTCAATACATTGAATATTATAAATTGAGGAGCTACCTCATGTACTGTCACCTGCTGGCTCGGATGCTCCCTTTCTTTCTATGTATAACATTTCCCCTGTTTTTCGTCAATTTATATAGCACAATCTCCAACATGTATAGTCCCATCTCTGATACTACCTCCTGGATTTCTCTAGCTCCTAATACTTAGAATATAATAAATACACATATATACAATATTATAGATATATAAACATATATAAATGCACATTACATATATATATATATCAATGTAGAATACGGACATATAAAAATATACACATATACACACACGCATATATATATATATAAAGGATGGATGGATGAATGAATGTACTATCTCTGTAGATGCTTGCTCGTCCACCTATATCTTAAATTTCGAATCGAGTTTTCACGTTTTCGACTGTTTTCTTCAAAAAGTTATGAAATTTTTCAACATATGAGACTTTTTGGGTCGCAATCACTCGCGGCTTTTTCTTAATTTTTATCCAGATTTGTCGAGAGTATATGCGCGTCGAGAAGTTGAGTGAATATTTCATGTTCCTTCTTAACAGTGTGTCCCATTAGCTTTTTTAAAAGCATTATTAATTTTAAAGAGCTTTTCTTTTTCGTGGTTCACAACACGAATGTAGTGAATCATACGGTGGATTATACAGGTGAAATCGATGAGAGAGTAGGCGACACACGTGAATAATAAGAAGGATGAAAAGCAGTGAAGAGAAGAGAATTGGAAGAAGGGTATTTTCGCAATCCATTTGTTTTGATCGGATTCCCGACTGTCTCTAACGTAATCTCATGACTGTAAGCCCCCGCGGGCGTCGTCAGTGTCTATATACCCAATGAAAAGCTCCAACATCTACATCGTTCTAACAGTTATTTGATCTTACTCACTCGTTCTATTTTTGCTTCTCTTTCGCATTCATTGTTCAACGTCTCAATCACATCGCTAATTACTTTATTTCCTCATCACTTTCATGGAAATGTAATTTGAATTGCCCAAGGCTACGTGTTGATTTTCCTATTTTATATGCTAATTAATTTTAATATTGAAATTTGAACTATGTGTCGACACAATAATAAATTCAAGCGTAATATCACACAGAGATCCTTGAGTGATTGAGTAAACAATCAAGATCCCGTTTTCGGGAATATGTCAGAGAAAAAATCGGTGAGACGAAGTGAGCATAAATGTGACGTGATGTTCATCAGCAATAATGACGTTTGTCTAAGCTATGAAACTCAGGTGGGAATGGGTGACACTTCTGGTGCTAGCGCTGTCTCTTATATGTGGCAAATTTCATGGGTCTTGTCAGAATCGGATGAGGGGATAAGGCTATGGATAGAGAAACGCAGGCAAGAGAGACTGTGCGACGTAAAAAAAAGAGATAACTATTGAAACAGCTGCGACCAGACTCCATACTGGCATGGTAAAGCTCCAGGCTTTACCCAACTCTCCATCTTCCTTTTGTTCTCTCTAATTTTTCCGGACAACTCGTCTTCTTTTTTATTTTTTTTCCCCGTCGTGTACCTAGCACCATTACAATTGGCTCTCCTCTGTCTTCGCCTGTGCAGTATACTATTTCTACTCATTGTATATATTTGTGCCGCTAGACTGTGGCGCACCGCAATCCACGATGCGCAATGCATGTCGTCGCCCACCTTCGTGTATTTCACCTGACGCGTAATTATTTCATATAATTAAGTTCGTCCGGGTTAGAGCTAGAGCTAGTGGATGGCGGCAAAGCAGGCTAAAAGCGTGGTACGGTTAACGAATATAGTAACACATGCATTTATATGTGCGTGAATATATAAAGGATGTTCCGGAGAGGAAGTGGATGCTCTTAAGTTGCTTGCAAATGTTTTAGTTTGTTATTTGGTTGAAAAAAAATTATTGCATTATTTTTAATTGTAAGATAAAAAGTGTGTACTTATTCATTCTATCTATTTTTTCGTTCGATGTAAAAAGTAACCAGGGTATATATTTTATGTAGTGATACTTATCGTGTGGCATATGCGAGCTTATTTCCGGTGTGTTTGTTGAACACTTGAAAATATATTCGCTCTTATCGGATTATAGCCGTCCTTCCCGCGTGGTCCCGCCACCCTCGGTACGCCATACTCTATATGTGGCCGATGACGTGAATCGAATAATAATTCAACTGGCGATAATAAAAGCTTGTGTTGCAAATTGGAATTGTTCGATTTTGAATTTAAAACAAAAAATTTGTACACGATAACAAAAAATGATTTATGATTTATTATTGTTTGAATTGCTGTGGACAATGATATCTAGATTTTTAAAATACTCAAATTTTTGTTGACATGATGACCCAACTAGTTGCCAAAAAATTGACACCTGGAATTTGTTATGAACTAGATTATGAATTAGTTGTTCAAGTTCTAATTACCTCAAACTTACTCTCATTCTTTCGCCCATTCGATGATTTCTCAGTCTAATTACTTTCACGACTTTTTCTAACTTATTAACGAAGTCACTAATGTTAGTAAAATTATATTTCTATCTTCAACCAACGTTAATGATAAATAAATTAGAAATTGAAAATATAAAACGAACAGTTGGCAGACATTGAATGGAAGATTGATTGAAGAATTTTTTTGAATCTTGTTACAATGAACTTACCGGACCAAGATTCTTATAACCAGATTGAAGAGCGATAAGAGATGCTGCTCGTGCCCCACCCACGACTCTTACTACCCATTCTCGTTGGTCGTAATTCTTGAGCGTAAGATTTTCTGTTGACGAAGCGCATCCCACAACCAACAATACAATGTATAAATTCGTGGCGATGTTCAATCTGTAGAAATGAATCTTCCATGATAACAGAAAACGGAATAACACAGTTCTTATTTTTATTCACTGAAATTGAACGTTTTTTCATTAAAATCTTTCACGAACCCGTCCATGAAGATGTTTCCTTCACTGCAAATCGTTCGCAATATTTGTTCCTATATATATTAATTTTTTTCTTTCGATTCTTCTGCGTAAGATGCCAGTAAAATTCGTAAAAGAGAAGAATTCAAGCCGACTATTCGATCGCGAATGACAGGTGAGGGAGAAAGCGTTGGTGGACGCTGAACAATTAGTCTTCTGTTCATCCTCTCCACGAGTATTTTATCTCCCCTCACTCTGCAACTACCGATTCAACAATATGGTGGGGATGAAACACGTGATGCTATTGGGAGTGATAGTGTACACGGGGGTGGAAAATACTCTTAGGAAAAGATATAGATTCTGAGATTTGAATACGTATATATATATATATATATATTGCAACTAATCCCCACGATTGAAGAGAAAAAAAAGCGGCAAGAGAATAATATACTTTGGGATTATAATGGAATGCATGTAACTAATACATTCTTTCTCTTTTATATTTTGAAGTATGGGTGTTCTTTCCTTGAAGAGGGAGGTTAAGTCGGCCATATTTTTATTTTGGTATTTTGCTGAGGAAGAAACCGTGTTTTTCAAAAACTTTGGTATTCTCAAAGCAGGAATACCAGTTTTTTTTACTACAGGGAAAGATTTCCTGGGTGGGAAAAAGCTTTTTTTTTCAATGCAGAAATGGATTCACAAGTCGTCAATGCATGATTGCCGTTCGAAGGAATCACGTTCGACTGATGCCGAATATTATTATAGATATCAAGTAACATCAGCATGCGGTTGAGGGTGGTTCGGCGGGATCCCTTATTCTGTATAACTCCTGGAATAAGTCATGGCAGACTCGGTAATTAAGGTTACGTCTCGTTAGAATTGAGTTTAGGGAAATAATTGTTCGAGCAAGCGACTATTCATAGAATTGTCGATGGGTCGTCGTCACGTAGGGGTGCTCGTTCATGAAGGACAGGATGAGGAGTGATGGGGGAAGTAGGAAGAGGACGATTCAGGAAGTGGTGAGTCCGGTTGGTGGAATCACATTAAATTGGCTAATTGTGTACGCGCCCATTTTCCAGTAGCTGGGAACTTCCATACAATCATGCGCAATGGCAACTGACGATTGAAGCTATCATGTGAAACTTTGGTCATTATGCACTTTTACTATGAGTTTCATCATGAGAACATTTCGAATTCTTTCCGTTTCATAGAGCTTTAATTATTTTTCAAATCCGCACGACGAGTCAAGACTATCACCGAAAATAAAGAGTGATCTCTACAACTATCAAAGAACATGAAATGACAATGTAACTATCGAAGTGGACAATACTCGAATATTGCAGCTCTAGCAACATCCTTTATTATGTAATAGCGTGTTTAAAAATCATGTAGATTAGTGCTGCCAACTGTGCGACGTTAGACTGAAACTCTTCAATGGATCTTTTTACCGACAACATTTAATTTGCAGATTTGATTTTCTATGTTTAAATGATATATAAGAGTATGGAAGAAAAAAACTAACAGTCATGAGAGCTTGCGCGTGACAAGAAGGCGGTATGCTAAGAGTGATGTGAAACCGGGATGATTACCATTTTGTCTGATGGAGTTGGGGGTTAATTAACTGGTGGCAAAACGCGACAGTCGATTGTTCTCCCTTAGGGATGATTGCGACCCTTTATAACGGTTCTTTTTTTCTCCTGTCGAGAGCGCCAGGAAACGGATGGCATTGGGTTAAAAAACAAAAAATCCACAAACTATGTCGGCAAATGTACGTTTTACCTTGCGGTCGAGGAGTAAAGTCTGTGACCGATAAAATGAAGCTCGGAATCCGCTAAATCTCCTGATGCCCAGCGGTGGGGTAAAGAGAGGAATGGAAGAAAGGTATAAGCGGGTCGACTGAAAAAAAAAAGTTAGGATACGATTATCGCGTTCGCGTCGAATCGCGAAAGCACTTTGGAATAGTTTTTCCCCTCATGTCTTCAACCCCTTCAACTCTCCTCCATCCCTCTTGGACGGAAAAGTTGCGTACAGTCAAGAGATAGATTCACAAACAAATTTCCAAGTCCTCAGTGAGAAATCAAGTGGATCGTATATTCCAACCCCTTTTCCAATATTACTCCACTATTCTATACTTCTTGAGATAACCACCAGCCAACCCTAGTCTTTCCGTCGGCAACAACGAGAAAATGTTCGCTCCAGTTTTATCGGACATTTATTGTCGTGAGGATGTATAATAACCCATTGAGCAAGCACACAGAAATGAAAAAGGACCAAAGATGGATGGGATGCGCGCGCTGTATGAGGCGATGTTTTGGGTGACGATGTAAGGAGGTGGGGGCTGAGTTTCACACTGGAGGTCAGCTTCACTCGTGAGTCGTAAAACTCGAGTCATAAAAATTCGTGTGTCACAGAAAAGTGTACGAAAGAGAGAGTGAGAAAAAAGGGTAGTTGGAGTTGAATTTGGAAACAGTGAGAGGGAGAAAGAGAGAGAAAATAAATAAAAGGGATGAAAAACAGGATGAAGGGGCCGAAGAGAATGAAACGGTTGCCGACCGCCAACGGAATTGGGGTGGAAAGTATAGCGCGCTCTGTCCTTCTTTCGGTATTTTTTTTTTTTTTTTGCTCTCACGTGAAGATTCCAGAAGGGGTGAGAAATTCTATCCGGCAATTTGACAGGAGCTGAGAGAGTGTATCAAATGAGATTTACGAATGTTGAAAAAACACTACTCTTCATCGTTCATTTTTTTGCCAACCGTTTTTATTATTTCACCTCTCCTGAAGTATATGAAATGATATAAGATGGTTTTCTTCTTTACAGTATGGTAAAAAATGTATTAGTCTTGATCACTATAATTTGTAGTGTTATGCTTAATATGAGATTGAGAATCTGTGCAATTGTATGCCAATGAAAATAGTTGTTGGATAACGACTACTTTGAATTTCATCCACTGAATATATATTGAATTTATTTAGTGGGTGGTTGCACGTTCTCGGCGTGTATCACATCGTCTTTAGCATACCACTGTTCCCAGATGCTCGACAGTTATCAGGTAATTTTGTTATGTTAGTTATCGAGAGTTTGAATCAGGTTAGCAAACTATGTATTTTGCTCGTCCGGGTGTCTTTGTGACCTGCAAGAGGCGGTATGGTTGGCTACCAAGGGTTACATACGGGGAATAAGTAAGGAGGATAAAATGTTCGGAAATCGATTACATTTATGCTATTCCGAATTTACGCGCTGCTTTGATAATTCTCCATTGTGAAATTTTCCGAATTCAATTACTATTTCGCAATACATTTTTCGAATTTGATTCATGTCAGAATATTGGACGAATGTTCTCCATTGTCAAAGCTTCAACACGAATCGAAGTATAGTTCTATCGCTATGGGAACAAACCTGAGATAAAATTTCAATGATTCTCATACGTTGTGGAAGCCATACCACTGGCAGGTGGAGAGGTGCGATGAATTCAATGGATCATAGAATCTACAAGTTTTATTAGAATTGAATTTTACCATTGTATTCGTACTGCGAGAAGAATAGGGAGCTTCGAAGATGAATGCATATTTCATATCTTCTCTCTTGTACTAGTAATTGTCATCGTAATATTTTGACGTTGGTTGATTAAATTCAATATCCCTCAGCGCACGTCCTTCTTCTGATTCAACAATTTTTTTTTTCTCAGAGTTCGATTAAGTATACCTTTAAAATAGGAACATTATAATAAATATATAGCAAATGGAGTATTGATGATGGATCATATGAAATGTGAGAAAGGCAGTAAAAAGGTTGAAAAGGGAGTATAAAAAGGGACGTCCACAAATTGCATCCTCTGCTTTTTCTCAAAGCGTGGAAAATTGGAAACTTTCCACGCGATAAAATCGGCCTTAATTTTCAATAAATTCAGCTTTACCTGTAAAAAAGGTGAGGGGCCGAGGGCTTGCAAGAAGTAAAGAGGTGGAAAGAGTGGGAAGCCGACGAAGTGGAGTTTTAGCTGGTGAAAAATCGAAAAAAAAATTCTCCTAGGCAAAAGAGCGATGAAGAGAGGTATGATGGGGGCAACTGTCGTAGAGGAAAATTTACTCAGTAATTATAAAGTTGCCGTTAACTTACGCATAGTTGTGAATATCCCATGATGATTACATCTATGGTCGCATAAATCGCATGAGTCTTTTCACTTTATCATTTTATCTTCATAAAATTTTTCATAATTTTTTTCTTTCTCTCATCACCATGCTTCTTGACTTTCCCTTTTTCTTTGCAACGATTCCATTCGCCGCCAACCGCGCACTGATCGCAGCAGGTAGTCTGTATGCGCGAAAGAAAAGAGTTAGGCTCTCTCATATTTCCTTGATTCATAACCCTTGATTTCATACTTGATTCCATTGCTGATCTCGTCGTGTTTAACATACGGATCAATTTTTATTTTGTTTTTTTTTTTCCCAATGAAAAGTTTCATCACATTCAGTTGTGATCACAGAAGTTTTGATGGAAATTGTATAAGAATCACAAGCAAGAAATTCATTTCAATTACTTTTTTCATCTATTTCTTCATCGATTAAAGAGAATGTACATTTCTTTTTCTCCATCTTACTAATGAGGACTGCATTTGCTTAATGGTCAATATAGATCCAAGAACTTTACCCCTACGAGCTTGATTGATATGTTGGGTAAAGGGTGTTTTGGAGAGAGGAGCAATCGTCAAGAAGGGTAAAATGGGAATGAAAGTGGCAAAAGAGTGTGACGACAGCTTGAAAAATTAATGGTCTGCCGATTCTCAGCATCACGTTTGATGGGATAAATGCCATTTTCAAAGAGCTAAAGATATAAATTTCTCCGTGCAGTTCCTATTTAGAAGAGAATTCACTGCGAAAAATCGTCTGCATCTCATCCTTTTCTTTTACTATCACTTTCGGCATGTCATGGCGATAAGCAATTAAAAATCCTATTATACACAAAGTTGAAATCAGCGATGGGTGAATTGAAATAATGGCTCTAGTTAGGTCACATTTATTCACCAAACAAAAATCTGTCTACTCTAAATTGCTCGAAACAGTCAAAAACGTAAAAGTTTTATGAATACCATCTATGTGTATCATTTATTATTTTTTCTCCGCTTTGAAGAAATATTATGACGTAAAAACGCCCGTTCAATCATACCCTTAATGAAATACATTCCAATTTATGAATATATATATATATATATCTATATACACACATATATATATATACATGTGTATGTATGTAAGAGGATAAGAGAAAAGAGGGCATAGAAAGACAAGAGCATTTCGTCAATTGAGAGGGTCAACAATGCCTTTTATATTTACACTCCTCATCATTTCTTTTAATCAAGAACTATAATAGAGAAGAAAAAATACGAGAGGGAAAAATATGTACATAAATGTATACATGTGTGCATACGTGAATGTCTGAGTTAGTCTTTCTTCCCCGCCATCTTTTGTTTTAATCGCAAGGGTTGTCTTCGAGACTGTCGGCCTCAATTCGCGTCCTCAAAAAAATCAAACTTAGGCTTTCTGATGCCGTTGTAAACGAGAGTAGAGTGAAGTTGTGGATGGTAGGGGGGATAAAGAGGGTGCAAAAGTAGAAAATGAAAGGCGGTGTAGAGAGTAGCTGTGGAAATGGAGAAGTGGTTGTGCAGTACGGGCTTACACCAACCCTCCTGGAAAATAATGCTGGATGGATGCACCCTTTGTTTCAATCTCTTGTTTTCTTTTCCTTTTCTTGTAACTTTCATTTTTTTCGTATTTTTTTCATTCTCTCCAAGGCCTCTTATTTGAGATTTTGTTTTATATATCCTTCCGCTCTTTTTGATTTATAATTGGACGATCATGTTTATAAATCAATTTTCACCGAATTCAAATGAGGATGTAAAATTGTCGGTGATCATTTCTATTGAATGTTGCCATTCAGTATATTTAATATGAGTGTGAGACCCTGAGATGAATCATATTGCTCAATTATGGATGACGTGTTGTGCGATAAAAAGTATTGTTGAACAGACTTGTATTGTCTCACGAAAACGGAATTGAAACTCGACGAAAGCACTTGAAATTAATTAGTCAATGAAAAATTGATGAAGGAACTTGTTAATTTTATATGGTTTTTTCTTGTTTTTTTTACGATATGAATTTAGTTAGAGCGGAAATGAAAATGTAAATTTTTTTTTCTCAACCTCATAACTTTTCGCACACTTCTACATCGAACAAGAATAGTCCGGGCTGAAACTATCCCTCGTTGCGTGGTTTTACTTCACTACGAGTCACCTCGAGGCCATCAAGTACTCACCCCTTGGAAACTGGCATAACTGAAAGTGGCTAGGGTTCATGCGCTGTTGGACTCTTGACAAACAAGGGAGAGCAAACAGGCAAGCGAGAAATAGCAAAGAGGTAAAAGTAACTCGAGGGCAAAAAGAGAAAGTGGGAGAATGAAATGATAAAGTGAGAGAGAAGAAATTTGTGGGGAAAACCCTTTTAATTCGGTTTTCATTTCAAACAGTATAGTATCCCAAGCACGTGGGAAATCGCCGCACTCTTTAACCTCTCCCCGGAGCTTTCATTTTCTTCTCCACCACTCTCTTTCTCTAACAACCACCAAATCTAATTCTATAATGGAATTTTAACGAATCCATTTCCCATCTAACAATACGAAATTTCTCTGGCCACTTTAAAAATTTCTCTTTGGAATTACACGAATCTAACACAAACACACATCCACACACGTCTGACTATTCCCAATTGACTTATCGCGAAATCGAAAAGTCTTTGTGAAAAAAATATAAAACAAAAAGAAAAAAAGAATGAACAGAAATAGAATCAAATAAAAAAAGTGTTTTCTCACTTAGAGATAACCAATCCTGTCAGGGACACGATTTCGATACGGGATGAAAGCAAAACGGTCACGTAGTGAATTTTTTCCGTTTGCTTTACACCCTTGTACGTATACCATCAAGTGGCAGCAAGCACCTTTCACCGGATGCTCCCCTGGAGGCAGATGCACTAAATAGCCTCACGGGAAAAAAAAAATTCAACCCCCTCATGATTCCCTTCGCCCATATATATATATATATACGTATAGTCAATTCTATTTTCTTATCCTCACACCATGGAAACGGTAGAGGTTGCGCGTGCTTATGGTCTGGTGGTTTTCATGCTCCCTTGCCGGGGGTGGCAGAAAATATCCAAAAGTAGAGAGAATGAGAAAATTCATTGTACCAATGGAATAAATCATTTTGAGAAATAGCATCTTTTATTGCCCGCATCGAAATTAGATTGCCGACCGCTTATAAACGTCCAATAAAGTAACGGGTATTTGCATGAAGAAGAATGTTTTTGGAATTTTTTCAATGTCTCACGTGAAATTGGTTATAAAATGTCATTTCCCACATATAATCATACGTATAACAATTATAGAACCCTGATAACTTTCATTACCAGAATACTGAGGGGAATGTTGCTGTAATTCATATGAGTATGAGGTATAATACATCTTTCGTCCGGAAAGACTTTGTACATACCAAATATTCGTTTATCTCTGTGTTGAAAGGTCATATTAACATTTCAGTTTCATCGGAGTATGAATTAATATTTCATGTATAAATCTATTCACAAAATCAATAGTATTCTTTCTGCGGGTACTGCCACGTAAACTGTTGTCAAGTTTACACGATATTTTATGCATAGATTTATATACGAAAGAATACTTACCATATTTACAATGCTCCATGGATACTAGTCGCTAAATTAGTTGGCAATGAAAATTATAACGCAAGCATTTGTGGGAGACATTATCTCGTAATGGTGTAGGGTGATGGAAAGACGAGAACGTGGTGGTAGAGCAGGCTGTGAGACGAAAAGAGGGCGAGAGAGAGAGAGAGAGAGAGAGAGAGAGAATCGGAGAATACTTACCAGGTTTGTTCGGTAAGGGGTTCATATAGAAGGGGGTTTTGGCTTACACCAAAGGTTATCGTGGTTGACCCTGTGGAACTTAAACAAACTTGGTGTTTGTGTCGCATCATGTCATGAACTATATGTGACTAAGAGTAGATCGTGAGGGTGGATGGGAATATGGCTTATTGAATTTCACGTATAACGTCTTAGAAGAGAACTATAGGTAGTTGATCCTCTTGGATGAATATCAAGTTACACATGAATGGCCAAAGCCTTGTTTTCAAAGTAAATTTATGAGACAATATAAACAAAAACAAAATCTACTGAGGATATTAGTCGGTGGAGAATATTAATAATGGCTAAAGTTAAATATCCATAAGATTGAATATCTATTGAGCAAATGTGTCCTTATTATATATTTAATTTCAGTGGTGATCGGCGGAAAGGATCTCGTTAAAATGTCAATGAGACTATATCAATTGATTTTTAAAAGCGCAACCTTGCACGTCTGGAATTTCGAAGGATTAAAAATCAAAGTGAATAGAGGCGTAAGTAAAATCGTGGGAAATGGAAATGGGGATTAAAAAAAAAAGCTGTGTTGGAATATACTGCCTGGGGCTACAGAGTTGTTGATGTTGAGTGTATGATTGACCAGGTACCCAAGGGGATTATACAAATACAAACCAACCAGAGTTAGAGAACATAATGGGTCGCGAATGGCAAGAGTAAATATGTGTAGTATCGCGCAGCCTAGCGTTTGTTTCGCGCCGGAACAAAGGAATCTGGGATGACAAATGTCGAGAATACACGTGGCATGCGCGGTCAAGCGGATTCACAAGCACATTCACTCCTCACAAAGCTCTTAGAGTGCCGCGAGGGATAAAAAATATGTGGACAGTCGAAGCATAAAAATGGGGACATAATTTTCATTGGGAAATTGATACTTTTTGCTGGAAACATTTGAAATGTATAAAAATTTCGTAAATTCTCCATAATATTCGTATTTTCTCATACAATAATAATTTTTTTCTCTCTACGTAAACGATGCAATTGGCGAACCATTTTTAACGGAAATGAAAAAATGAAATTGTTTTTTCCATCTGCAATTAAATATCAAATATTTCTTCTGTTGCCATACACACATAATAGGGGGATATGTATATGATATCCGTATGCGTTTTTTTCTGTTTTCTTGCTTATCGTTTTGCAATATGCGAAAAAATAACATTGGGCATCGTTTGCAGCTACAAAACAAAAAAAACATATTGATATTCATGTAAAAGTCGTGAGTATGAATGTTTGTGTCACTGCGTCGCTGTGCATGTGAGGAGGAAAGTAGAGATGTGAATGGACGCGGGAGGGGACGCGTACATATGTAAAGACACGTGTAAACCAACTGACCGCGAGTCATCGATCCTCTCTGGCCAGGCATTCTAGTGACGTATTGCCGAGGAGTTAATCAAATCGTTCTCACCGATTTATCAGAAAGCCCCAGGCTTATCCAACTGCAATATGTATAAACATATATACGTGCTATAAATTGTCACACGGCAGTGATAAGTAAAATTAACGTATATAAACTCGGGGTAAACATGAAAATTATTAGTAATAGAATAGTTGTTAACAGATATTTACACTGAATCAATTGTGATAGTCTTCGATTGATAGTATTCGGTTAATGAGGGAAAATAGTAGCTCATAAGCACCCACCATTTTTTAATATTGCCTTTCATAGTACGCCATCAAATTGATATTAATTGTAATCGTGAAGATCTTGATGGTTGATTTCTTTTTTTTTCATTTCACCTAATATGAACATTCACGAAATTTAATATGTATAATTGTTTGAATGGTAACTTGAATTAATGACATTAAGAAAGGGATGAAATGCACATGTGGGAATGAACACATATAAGAATATATGTGTATATGAATGTGTATGGGGAGTTGTTGCAACTGAAAATAGACGCAACAAATATACTTCTCCATTCGTTCTACGAAGTGGTCGGGATTAAGCCGCAAGTGGGCTTTATATTCTCGCTAATTCAGTTAATATCGCGTCGTTATCATGGCCCAGGGGAGCCGCCAACCGCCTCCTTTCGCGTATACACGCGCCATATGCATGAAATTCTCCCTTATCACTTCTGCCCTGTGTTCCACGCCACCTCCCGTTTTCTCTTTCGCTATAAATTTTATTATATATATATAATATCAACAATAGCGTCGACGTTGCGTAAACATAAGGGTATTTACGGAGTGCCACATTTGCAACATTAAATTACATACATACTTAAATTACTCTGCTACTCCTTTGCGTGTACTTCCGACCATTAAAACGATAAATTAATGGGGTCAGAAGTGTGAAAAAAAAAGAAAGAGGCAGGTATCAATTGTAACTGACAAACCTGTAAATGAGATACACAATTATATCATACAGTGACATTATAATCCATACATGTACATGTTGATACGAGATTGAATTCCACATTGACTACGTATTCCATACCATAACTCCATTACTGCCAACTGTTTTCAATGATTTCTATTTATGAATACGTAACAAACTCATAAAAATAACCAACGTATCGCTGAAAAGTAGGGTTGTTCGTCAAGAGGTATTATAAATGAAGGTATAGAAAATGTGAGGGATAGATAATTGAAGAGATAATGAACTGGGAGAAATAGTAAATGAATAATTAGGTTTTTGAATAATTCTTCGTGAGACTTCCCCGGGATTCTGCAATCAAAACAACTCACAAGAGTTTTTGCGTGAAATTCTAACGGAAAAATTCGCGTTAAGTTTAGTAAATTTTAAAGTTTGATTTATTGAATTTTTTTGCCGTCTGTGGAAAATTGTTTTGTTCATGTTGGAAACTTGACTGAATATTTGTTTTAACGTTGTCGAGTATTCAATTGTGTACATGCGATACCCAAATCAAGAAATTGTGTCCGCAACTTGCAGGTCAACTGTTGTAAGTAACAGTATCAATTGCAATTCTTCTTGTTCTCAAACGTCATAATCTACTTGATGTTTTTGTTTGGAGAGTTGATCGAACAATTTAAATCCTAGCGGAACGACATTTGAGATTACATAACTCAACTCTGTAGAGAATGAATTAATCTCCAATCCAAGAAAATTCTTCGGAGGAGGAAAGTTTAAACTCTAAATTGATGCCTCTGCTGAACTCTGCGATCAATATTGATGTAATTATGTTTTGCTTCAAGAATTTCTCCCTGTGTGGAAGAAAAAACACGCAGACGCAGGAGCAGCAATATTCATTATGTATTTTACGTTTGATAGGTACATCGATAACATTGGAATTGGCTATCTCTGAGACAACTGTAAAGGTGAATAACCAGTAGGAATGGGAGTGGAGACCAAATGTGCGCTGTATCAAGCATTTGAAAGAGATATATGCGTTTTGGGTGGATGAGATATATATTGATTTTGTTTCATGATAACAGAATCATTCATTCTGTTTCATCGATCATGTGGAGTGGTCGAGATACGAGATTCAAAGAGCGAGAGTGAGTCGGAAGTGGTCAGAGAGAGAGAGAGAGAGAGAGAGAGAGAGGGGAGGGTGGGAAAGAGGGGTGAGGTAGGGAGAGTGGGAGAGCTGCTGCTAAAAGTCCTGTGGAAATCGATTTTCTGGATTCAAATATTGCTATCCTCTTCTACCACTCTTCCCCTTCAAGTGATCGCTCTTCAAACGCTCATCATCTCTATCTATCTATCTATCTATACATCTATCTTTATCGGTCTTTAGCTCCGGCGTTTATTCTCGCTTTCACCCTTATATCTTTTCCATAGACGTATGCGCTACTAATTGGAATTCCTCGAGTAAAATTCTCAACCCAAACCACATGATCGTATCACAGAGAAAGCGCAATTTCGCATTGTCGCGACAAGAGGCGAAAAGAGTCGCGATATATTCCACCGTTAACGCATCCATATTCGGCTTTTTCATATTCTGAATAGAAATTAATACCCAAATTGAAAGGGAAGGGAAAATAAATGGTTTTATGTTTCCGAGACGTTGTGAATATTGATTATATTTCATGTCCATTTAGATATTTTGCAATTATATCTGTCCAATTTTCTCTAGCAATAAAGAGGAACGCATGGAAAAAGCTTAGAGGGGAATGAAAGGAGCGATATAAAATATATTATCATTCTTTCAAGGGATTTTTCGGTGCGTGCGTGTGTGTATGTGCCTACTCCACCACTAACCATGAATTCAGGATTTCGTTTTGATGAGTTCACCCGAGAGCAAATTTTTTTTTTCTATCCCGACTGTTCGGAGAGGTTTGAAACATACCCCATCTATACTATTACCCTGTCTATACATCCCCCATTCGAATCCCACCCGTTTTCTCTGTTCAAAGTCCACACAGTTCAATGGCGACCATTGAATACCAATGTAAACGTTTTTATTATTATTCTTCATTTTATTTTTGTTCTTTCCACCCGAGAATTGTCAGATTCTCACGTACATCCTACATATAACGCGGTATTATTATTTCTTATTTTTCTGATTTTCGATATGTTGCCCACCCAGTTTCAATTTCATCCTATATCACATTACCCACTCATACTATACATGGATATATATATCCCTTATAAAAACCTTCACAACTTTTTCTTCTGCATATTTATGTCTTTGAAGGAGTAGTCAAAGGCATTTTTGATTTCGATTACGATCCCTTGATGAAAAACAAGAGCTCATAGAGAGCACGAGAATAATATAAGGGGTATCATCGAATAGAATATAACGTTGCTCGTGACTCGAGCACCGAAGACGAAGCGACAACGGATAAGCTCGTGAAATTGTAGCAAACTACGTTACTTTATCTTTTTTCCTCCAAGTCTCTATTTTATATTAGTTTTTTCTTTCTTTGTCAAGGGTACAACCGCCATTGATAGGTGACTTATGCGAGCAAAAATCGAGGGGATCATTGCCGATTCAGATTATTTCCAGTTTGGAATACGCTAAGGAAGAAAAAAAATAGATGAAAAAATCCAGACAGTTGTGTTGACTTGATCGATACTGTGCACTACGTTTTTCCATAATTCTGTTCCCTGCAACAATATTCATATCTACATATAGGTATACATATTTTGTTATTTTGTTTTTGATTGGTAATATAATATCTAATGCTCATGAGTTAAATCTGTAACGTGAATTTGTTGATGGTTTTGAGTTTGTTGGCGGTATTGAAATGTCGAGAGAGCACTGTATTTTTAATGCTGTACGAAATTTTCATGTGTGTTCAGGCGCAATGGCATGGCAGCCGTTAGTGTCTGTAGAGCGAACATCCCACGTGCTTGTACAGAAAAATTTTCTACCAGATGGGAATAGCGTATATAGTGACTCCACAATAGAGGTAAGTAAATATTTTTCCACTTTCGATTAATTCATTCATTCACCATATCTATTTATCCAGTATTTTAGTCTTCGTCAGTACTTTGACCAACGTGTATTGATGGGCACACGAATTTAGTAAAATACGGTGCAATAATAATCCACATGAACCAATATCACAATTACGTTCGATTTTTGCAGTCTCGCGATTAGCAAAAAAATAAATTGAGAATAATTTTCGGTCATTGGAGTTCGTTAGGCGAATGAAAGCCCCACGGATATTCGTGCTTTAATATAATCAGGGTGAGGCGAAAGACTAATGTCAACGTTGGCGTCGGTCCAAATTGCACAATCCTCGAAGTGTGATGTCGATCAAAATATAGTTGCACATTAGTTTATATATCCCGTAAATGCAATGAGATTTGGACATGCTAATACTTTTTTCACCCTTACTTGAAAAGAGTTCTCACATCGATTTTGCTGTTTACTGTACTTGATTCCGAGGATGAGTAGTTCAAAGGCATATCAAGGATTTCCGCACATTGTTGCGAATTTGATTCATACTCCAAGTTTATCTTGGGAACATTTTTTTCCAGCTTTGAATTTTTGTTGGTTGCGAATTCTAGCTGTGTAGCAACTTCTATTGCCGTTCATATCGGTCCATTGATGAATCTAAAAGTTTTCTCTAATGATGAGATGCTATATGTACACCGATTTCTTTCAGTCTTTTCGCATACATCGTTCTGTGTATGGATAACAAATTGTATAGTTTTTATATCTGAGGGAATTCTAGCGCCAATTTCTCTGCCGGCTGTTATTCTTTTTTTATGTTCATTTGTATCTTTGCTTTTGCTGATTGCAGCATTGTTGTCTTCTTTTTCTGTTCTTCACATCACTATTTACTGTTTGCTATACAATATAGTTCACGGCTAGAGGAGTCCCGGTTACTTTGAGCGTAAGAATGACGATATTACTATGACCGTGTGTAGAAAAATACGAGTGAGCTGGAAGTTTGATATATATGTATATATATATATACTTTTAAAACGATGTACGTATAATAAGAGAGTGTAGAATATGAATGTGTGTAAAAAGATGTAGTGAGCATATCTATCGCCACATATTCAGGGAGTATGTGCATCAGGTAGTCATGAAAGCCGGTCGTTGTCGTCGTCGTCGTCGTCGTCGACTTGGGATGTACATAGATACATTCCCTTTTTCTTTCCCTACTTCCCCTTTCTGTAGCTCTCTCGTTCACCCTCTCATACTTTTATATGGTATGATGCTTCTTTCTCCATCTACGCCCTTTTTTTTTTCCACTCCGCCACAAATCACGCAAAGATTGTGCGATAAATTAAGTATACATAAAAAATTCTGGCTGTTTTTTTGTACATGTGACAATCTGTAGTTGTATACCTACCTGGCGCTCTGGTGCCATAGCATTATTAATTAAAGTTCATTCATGCAGTGAGATTAACGATGAAGGAAATTCAACAAGAATAATTTATGCATGTATGTGACCTTTGAATCTCATCTTTTCACAAACCTGTGAAAACATAAATTCATAATTTTCATTTCAATTTTTTCTCCGCTGGTCTTTTTTACGGCATAAATGAATTTTGATGGTAATATTCTTACTGTTCCATTTCTGCATTGATATTCATATCTAATACTGTGGTACATGCATAATTAATACCGAGATAGTATGTTATACCTGTTCCAATCTTAGATAAATTGGTTAAAAATAGTGATGCATGTGTCGAATATGATTTAAATGAATGTTTCTTGGAATATTTTCGATGTTGAATGTGTACTGAATTTTATTCTCACACAAAACAAATGATGGAGGTAAAAATGTTTGGAACGTAATGAAAATTATGAATTATGCATTTGGCACAATCAGACTGAGACTTGTGAATCACAGCGAACTGTTATATATATGGAAGGAAGCAAAAGGTGTAGGAGGTCCGAGACTGTTCGTGGAAGGGCAAGCAGAAAAGAGGGTGGTTGGGTAAGAACGAGAGAGAGAGAGAGAGAGAGAGAGAGAGAGAGAGAGAGAGAGGGAGAGAGAGAGAGAGAGAGAAAGAGATGGAAAATAAGAGAAACGGTCAGTCAGAAGGGAACTAAGAGGCATCGATAGCCCCGAGGCGGACGAAACTTTCTCCAGAGCGTACATTTCGTGAGTGGGGAGTGCTTAAAACAAATTAACGTCATTAATTCCCACCGGAGTAGAGAAACGATGGCGAAAGGGGTAGGGAGAGGGTTAGTGCGGCTGATAAAATGGTAGGGGAGTATAACACCGAATAGAGAAAGAGAGATGAGGCGGGTAAAAATAAAACGAGTTGAATTTATATTCGCGCTGATAGCGACTGAGCTGAGAAACTGCTTGACTGGCAAGATAGCGCCGGCTCAAGCCAATTACATTCACTTGCGCTCTTGGTCTCTTCTTGCGCGTGCTCCCACCCACAGTGGGATATACAAGCATCCTTCTATACCTTACTAACCCCTTGCTATATCCCTTTCTCTTTTTCTCTCTAGCTAAAGCTGTGTCCTTTTTTCTCCTAAGTCCGCCAACCTAACCCATTTTTATCGTTCTTTTCTTTTATTTTTCCCTTTTTTTCTCGTTTATTATTATTTCTTTGCATTATTTTGTCTTTATCTTTTATATTTTCCGCTCACCCTTCGTTTCTTGAGCCAGTTTGTCGTGAGAATGAAAGCGGTTTGAAAGACAATGGGGTATAATATAAGGCAGGTATATAGGTTTTGCCAATTTGGACAGGGAAAATAAAAATAAAAAGAATGATACTTTGCAATCATACTCAGTGGCGTATAGAATGTTGTACGTTTAAATATATCCTTACCATTCTATTCTACGTTTTATCATTATCATTTTTATATATTTGCGTTTCCTTTCTCTCTTGACGTTCTATTTCATTTTCCTTTGAATAATGCACTTTCGCTCTCCTTTCTCTCTGTAAATTCAAACAAGAATATTTGAAACGCATTTTCATACCTAAAAATATTCCGTGTTCGAGTGAAAGGGCTTGGGAGAGAAAATTTCTCTTCGCCTTTGCAACATGCAAATATTTTATACTTTTTTTTCAATTTTTCTCCTTCATATTTATTATTTTTCAGAATATTTTTCATCTTTATTAGTAAATATTCTGTGTGTGTAAGTGTGTGTTTTTGTTCGACCATATTGTTGTATATCGACTGGTCTGCGAAATGAGGAGGATATTGCTTTTCCGCATATAAAAACATACATAAACTACAAATATTATTATTGCAGGTATTTATGTTTTTTTTTCATCGCTCAATGATAAACATTGATGAATTAATTGAAGCTTATTGCAACCGGTAGAGTGCATCCAACATAGACGATATATTTTCTTTAGACATAACCATTTGATATTTCCCACTATCGTTTCCGTCTTCTCCCGCTCTCCATCATTCTCCATCTACTTCTGCTTTTTTGTACACATTTAGTTATCAATAATTCAACATTTGATGTTGTTATTGTTATAAAACCACGAAGCCCTCCAATGACAATTGACAATTGAACAGAAAATACCGTTCGATCAACTCTAACATTGTATTACACATTAAACAACTCGCTTATGAAGTGCTTGAATGTTTCATTATGTATATTGGCTGAGTATACCATTCGATTCAATGTTCACAATAGGTACGATCGTCTCAAGAAAAGTTTCAAGAACTCGAAGTTTATTAATAATATTTACAACGAAGGTAATAAATACATGAAAGTTTGTGGAAAATAATGTTCAATGAAAACTCTAGCATATCTCAAATATTTCTCATTATTTTATCCTTCGGATCCATCAACTACGTAGTTGGTTCAATGAATAGGAATAAAATAAAAATGCACCAAAAAGACTAATATAACTTGTTCTTCTTCCTGCTTATGTGAAAATTTTATAATATCAAAAGAAAGAAAAAATACTTAAATAATGTCGAAAAAAAAACATGAAATTTCTCAGATGGGACGATGTACGATGAGAATACGACTATCAATAAAGAAGAATGAAGAGATGTGCAAAAGGAAAGCTCCTAGTGTAGTAATGCCAATTCCTTTTCCTCTCTCAGTCTTCTATTCGTTGCACTATCATTCTCTCGTCCAATTGGATGCTGGCAATGTAGAAAAGAGGCAGTGGTGCACTAACCCATTTTCAAATGCCACTGTGCGGCAATCTATGTGGCAAAGAACAAAGTTGACTTGGGGCATTAGAATTTTAAATCGACATCATCCGCAATAGTGTGGCGAGAGAACGCAAGTAGGAGAGTAAGCGAAAAGGGGGTTGGTGCTCGTTGTGCTATGGCTGCGATAAGAAGTGATCCTGCTAAGGTGCTGCTGAGAAAACGAGTGCAAGAGAAAGACAAGGAGGAAAAAGAACGAAGCAGAAATAAATGTAGAAGAAGAGAGAGTAAGAAAAGGAGTAAAATAAAAACTCTTGCTCGCGATCCCGTTACAGGATTATTCAAATGTCCACGTCGGTATCACGTATACACATATATAGACATATATATGTTCTCGAGCAAATACCTATGGAACTCAGTTCTACAGTATTGATACGCATGTGGACAGTCGATATTCGATTCAAAACGGTAGACTATCAGCCCCGAGGTATTCTCCGTTTCATTGGAAATACCCGGGTTATATTGTGATATGGGAATAAAAATAAGGATACAGTTTTTGTTCAATTTTCCTATACCATTTCACGATGATTGTATTGTCGACATGATTGTGGTTCAATTGATCACTCAATATTCGGCCACAACTATTAATTCATAAACCCATTTTTCTTTGTTAACACTGGGGTGATGAAAAAGACCATTTAGAAATAAATACAATTTTCATTGAGGTAAACATTGATTTAATGTGGTGAATTTTTTACACCATTCATTAGTGCCACACTTTCGATGGAAATACTTTTTTCAATCGACAATCTTATACAGCTATTCGTTTTTTGATCTCCTTGACAATATGTTCGCAGTTTTCCCTTACGTATACAGTTTTGCTGGTGATAGAGGTTGGTATTCTGTCATCTGGCACAACGCAATGGTTAAATGAGCTGGATCCGCCTTTAGCGTGTCGCAATGTCACTGCGATCACCAACCATCCCCTTCGTGTATTCCTGATTTCCGACCCATCCAGTTGTTTACAATTTACTGCTTCATAATATCTAAACAGTATGGTCATCATTCTCACAATACATTCTAACATGTGTTATCAATGGAGTTTACACCGCGTTATTTTAGAATAAATCCTTATAGAATATTCGTAGCAGACTGATGGCAATTATGATGAAGTGGAATGAAGGGAGAAGCCGCGTGAGAAAGTACATAGCTATACTTTTGAGACATCGGAATACAGTGCGGTTCGGTGCAGAAGGGATAAGCCAAATATTTACATTGATTAACAATACCTAGCATTGAACACTCCTCCTTTCATCCCTTGTTTCCGTGGCTTTGCAACACAAACGAGCCCACAGCTTGGTAACTACTACTACTACTACTACTACTACTACAACGACCACTTACTACTACTACTACTGCTGTTGCTATTGCTGTTGCTGTTGCTGGAAGCGTGGGATGGTGTGACTGTTTGCAGAGACGATATTGACGGGGTGCTAGTGTCTCGTATATACAGATATTGCATAGATGTGGTGCTGGGGAAGTTGCGTTACTCGCTATCCCGAGTGACAGGACAGTAGGTTGTTGTTTGTCGCTATCATGTGATTCATGATAGTATTGCTGAAACACACGCCAACCATGAGAATAGTTTGGCTGTTTATTGAATAATCCACAACTCAACAATTATAAAGGAAAATCATGGTTTCTGAAAGTGAGGGTTTTGTTGTCTTGCAGGTGAGATACATATTGTTGAGTGATGAAATAAAATTATTATGGTTGAAGCTTGTGATCATCAAGTATTCTCGAAGCTTTTGGGTTTGTGTCTCATTTGCAAACGAAATATCTTACAGAGTATCGGTATATATGGTCAATATATGCAAAGGTTCTCAGCAGTTTCACCGTGTGCGCAGTGGTTTGTAACGTCGTTAACATATCAGAGGGTTCAGTTGTGTCTGTTGATGGCGGAGAGCATCCTCCATTCTCTGCCTCTGTCTCTAGCGTTCACACTATGTATATGTCTGTCGATCTGTGCTCTCTGATGCGTATACGACCACGACGATATTCCCGGGTGGACCGTTGCCATTTGCCGCCGTCCTATTACACTACAAGTTCCATGGTTTCACTCTATAGGGACCACTCATCTAGGCCGTAGTTCAAGCCACTCTGACGAACCGCTCGACAAAATTATCAATTCGTACCAATCCACACAATTCGCATGTGAAATGTCTCAAGAAATCGAAACAGAAAATAAAATCATTTAATTTGAATCAAAATATAATATGCTATATTCGTAAATAGCTGATGGTTATATTCTCGATGAGGATACCGATTCGTTGCAATTTATACCTCTTTCCTAAAATTAATTTCACCATTTACAAAAGTCTCATATTTTACACCAACTATAATTCAACGAAATCATCTTCTCCTTTATTGATACAGAAATATTCTTCAGTTTTCATTTTTGTTTATGTTCAATTATTGAAGAAAGTGACTTATAAAATTGAATTATTGGTTGAAAAATCGATACATGTATATAGTGTTTCTGAGCCAATTGATTGGACAGTATAACGTATCAGAAATGGATACCGTTCAGCAATTTTTCAATCACAAAGCTTCGTGGTTAGATAAGTGGGATGGTTTCATACAGAATTCAATGCTCTCTCTTGGCGTTCAATTTCGAATATACATTGTATATATGTGCACTTGTGCCGCTACACATCTGACCGCGCACATTTTCCTTGCCTTTTACTCTTTTTTTCATCTTTTTGTCTCTTTTTTCCTCTTTATATCCAACACCACTTTTCAATACACTTCGATACTGTCCCTCCAGTATACTCACTCGATTTCTCCTCTCACTCTTCGTTCCTCGTCTCTTGCTTTTATTTCCTACGTGCCTGAACACTCCACTTACAATCCTGCTTTATTCCAGATCGACATGTAGGATTTCTATGAACCTTTTCTCTCTTCCAATTCCCATGTCTATGTGTATATGCTTGGTTTGGCTTGCATTTGTATGGGATATATATGTGCGAATGTACGTATGTCAGTGTTTCGACATCGCAACTGGTCACATCTCTGATACACTTTTCTCTTGTGCCAACCTTCCCAAAAGAAAAATAAATATTTCGTCTTCACATTCATGTCTCTCTTTCTCCATATTCAAACTCTCACATCACCCTATTGTTGAGCTTCCCCCTCACTTCAATTTTCCTTTGGAGCAAAATAAATATACAAAAAAAAAAAAAAAAGAATAAAATTTATAGAAATGGACATAAAAATAATATACGAGAATCGTTATCGACATTGCTTTGAGATGTGTTGTGTGAATTTACCGTGATAAAAATCCTTGACGTTAAGGAGTATTCATGGTTGCCGATAAGCCTGATGTATAGATGAGGGGAATGAAATGGAATTTTTTTCATTTTTTCTATGTAATGGACGAAGCTGAAGATGAGCTGGAGGGAAGATGGACCTTTTTCATACATTTCAAATGGATATAAAATATAAATATTATCATTTGATTTGTATTTCAATATTCGTCGATTGATTCATCACAATCGTGTATGTGTATGGCTGTGTATCTGCAATGATTTGGTATAATTGGCAGATATTTTTATCGGAATCCAATTTCCATAAGATGGAAAAGATATTATTATGGTATAAAAAGTAATTATAGTGGAAAGTTAAACACCACTTTGGAATTTCGGACATTCATTATTAAATTTCGTTTATTGAGAGCATATTTAATTGTTTCCAGCAATT
Organism: Meteorus cinctellus; assembly: GCA_030523045.1. Taxonomy (NCBI): domain Eukaryota; kingdom Metazoa; phylum Arthropoda; class Insecta; order Hymenoptera; family Braconidae; genus Meteorus; species Meteorus cinctellus. Next base: position 324,109 of record JAPYZF010000078.1, on the reverse strand, counting down.
TTCGTGTCAAATGTAGCATCATATATTTATGTATACATTTATATTATAATAGTCTATATGAATATGAATTCAATTAAAAACTTACGCGAGTGCAACACACTCGCCAGCTGTTAATGCATTTGTTACCACGTGCTAAAACTGAAAAGTCTGCCTAGTTATATTGGACTGACGCAAGTTATCGCTATAATGATACCGTCCACATGAAAATTATTAACTACTTTCACATTATTGGAAAGTTCGTAGTCCTGTGGGATGTTGGCGGTCTATATTTTCAAATGCTATTAAGGGTGGTTAGATGGGAAGAGACGCAGGCGAGTGAAAACCATGGGAAAAAAGAAGATAAAAAGATGAATATAGGTAGGACAGGACAGAATGGAAGTTCAACTCGTTAAAGAATTGTATGGAGCGACCAATAATTGATTGCATAAAAGGATGAAACCCGTGCAATTTTTTAATAATGCATAATAATTGTCATTCTGGGATACGTCTCGAGGCTTTTTTTTATATTTTCACTACATAATCATTACATTTCTCTTGCCTCATTTTCATTCTCTTTCCCTGTTTCCTGGTTCTATCCTCTTGCTCATCCTCTAGGCATAACTGCATTCGCACCCGGAAGCTACGCCACGCCATCTTGAAGGCAAAGTGCTTGAGACTTTAGAGTACCCTCGAGTCGCTTGCCTTTAGTGCTAACCTCTTCTTATTCACACCCACCTCATCGCCATTGCTCTCTCATTCACCCTTTGCCTCCCTGACTCTTTATACACTACTGTCGTTTATCCCTTCACCGTCACCACCACCATCACCACCACCATCCCTGCAAACTGTCATCCCATCATGAGATAACACGGTAATCCGGTTCTTCGATCAAGACTAAACACTTTCGGCTTTCATGACCTATACTCGCTTCAATCATTTTCAGATCGATAGTGGTGTTCTAACATTCACATTGATGTTCATATGTATTAATATATATGGTGATAAAAAATTGATTTCATTAACCAATCAATGTATCAAATAGTGATTCCCTATTAAATAGAGTTATAATGGATATATGTGATGATCAAAGGTTCTCTAATACTGCGCATTTGTCATGGCGTATATCATCTTACTTCAGCCATTTCTGTAAATTCATCGTAGTTCTTACACTGCTTTTTTAATCCACACTCATCAGTCAAGCTTCGAGAAAATGAAAAATAGAAACGGGAAGTAGTTGAGGTAATTGTCTACATTTTACACAACACAAATCTTCATTCGATCTTGATCCATTTCTATAGGAGAGTTTTCTCACTGTGGCATTTGCTTTTATATTATGATGTACAGGCTAACTCGATGGTGGCTTGCGAGAACCGACGTCATTGGTCGCGGGCCGTTTCAATGATGATGTTTAATATTAGGGAGCCGTTTATACCCACATAGTCATTTATATATGTTGCCAGTGGTGGTTGGATATTGGGTTGGGCTTGTGGTGATAGAACTCTCTGTTACCTCTCACCTTCATCGACGTCGTCGTCAGTACCATCGCCACACTGTCGGTCGTTCTCTTTAACGGTTATTGGCTCGCAGTAATTCTCTAATCTCTGCCGTCAACGTCGTTCTCTCTCTGCTTTCTGCTCTCACACCCTTCTTGTCTCCCTTCTCCATGCACTTTGTATGTGTTTCCGTTTCAATATGGCCGACGGCCGTGCTCTCTGCACCCATAGTCAAGTGTGGAGCGGTTTCGCTTCCTCTATGCTCCAGGATTAACGTTGGGGTTCCGGTATAGGGCCATATATACATATACATATAGATATATGGATACAGCCGCAGTCGCTAACTAGAATGTTAGTTGATTACTTGGATGGTAGCTTATCATCGAGCGTCCACTGGAAAATTATCGGCTAAAATAAACAGTTGCCGGCGAATGAATTTCACAGCTATATTTTTAAATCCATTAATGAGTCTGTGTAAATATAATGTGTATATGCAGAAATTTGGATAATTAAACTGTGATTATAAATGCTTCCGATGGAAGATATACATGTTTCAATTGAAAATAATTCTCCAAGGCTTTTAGGGGAATTGATTTTATTATTATATTCGATTTGTTATTATACAAGCATTTTCAACTGAAATAACATTAAAATTTATAAGTGTGTTGTTGGGTGGATTAACACCTCCCTGTACAAGTTTTATGGTTGCAATCTCATATATATATATATATATATGTTGACGTGCACATGATGGGGAAAAAGCCCCGCAGGGATATAATGTGTGGTCAAAGGTCACCACAAACATCGCCAATTTTTGAACTAAAATCCAAAGTATTTATTCATCCATTTATTATTTTCACGTTCATGTCAAGTATTGACACTCCGCATTATAATGCTTTGTTCAAATAAGATTGTACGGTTTTTTGTTTTAATGGCAGAGATAAAAACCGGCAATGAGAAAAATCCTCGAAGCTTTTTGCCCTCTTTCTTGATTTATGTTCCAAGTTAATAAGTCTGTTGGCAGGTTGCGCATCGAGTTGAGTAGTAACTTCGGGTTTCGCGCTGGCATTGCCGCGAGGCAATTTGTTGTGATAGGAAAAGCAAGAGTCGAGGTGGGTTGAAGGGGGACTGAGACTCGTCGGTGTATCTTGCATATAAGTGATCCTCCAACTTGTACACAAACTTGTCACTTATATTTTCGTAACCATAATGATAACTCCTCTTGTCCAGGATATGCATAACTTCAATTTTGGGCGAGAATCTTCACCTTATAAATCCTGCTTTTTATCACAAAATAAATTTACCAATATATACATAAATTTATATTTATTTTTATAAATGAGGAACGAAAAAATCCTGTTATTCTTTTGACGTTATTGTGTGCGATTGAGCGCGGGAATGGAGAAAAATGAAAAAGAAAATAAAAAAAAAACCTCGTGAGCTATGTATAGGAACGACACCAGACATATACGAGGTTGGAATAATACATCGAATCGTAGATCTGGGGGAATGTCTTCACGAGTTCTTTTGAGCTTTCTGAAGCTCGGAACAATATCTGACTTGAGATTGGGGTCGCTAGAGAAGTCCCACGGGATAAGAAGTGTTATCTACGCTCCTCCAAGCTTCAAACGCGGAAGCGGGAGCAAGCGAGGAAGATTGAGAACGTTCGCTTTCTTTTCTTGTTCTCACACTTGGCCTTCTCATTCTTTTTCATCATATTTTTTCTGCGTTTCACGATCTAGCTTATATATTCCCGTGCATTTTCTAACATTCACTCATAAACAAATGTCTTGTAATCATGGTCTTCATTATCTATGGGAATAAGTAGTATTTTGACTTTGATCTTTTCCGAACATCCTGCATGAAGTTTCTGATTATTACAGAGATTAAATGTAAATGAATGTTTTCATATTGGTCTACTGTTTATCTATACAATATCAAAATGTGAGAGCGAAATACGTTTGATTGTGGAATATAAAGTGCACATGTGTGGCTAGTCAAAATAATGCCATTCCATGATGTCAAGCTCTGGCGTGTCGAGTGAGCGTTATGGAGATTGGGAGGGAGTGTATGAGAGAGAGAGAGGGAGAGTGAAAAAGAGCATGAGACGGTGAGACATATAAAATTGACAAAAGTCATCGCAAAACTTTGCCTTTCATTCGCATACGGTAGTTGGAACGTGAAGTATAAAAAAAAAATAATGTGAACGTGGTGGAGGAGCTTGGCGGAGAGAGAGAATGCGAACAGAATAGAAGTGAGAGAAAGTATGTGAGTGAATGGGAGGAAAAAAAAATATATATATGTTTATATGAGTATAAAAATGACGAAGGCAGCAAGCAACCGAGCAGAATCGTATCGCCGAGTTTTAAAGACGCCATAAAGGGAGTCAACGTTTCGAGGCTGCCGAGCGAATAGAAGCAAAGCTGGAAAACTTTTCCCGTCGATCCTCTTGGGCTCGTCCTCTATATCCTCCTGCATCCTCACCACCCCCACCTCCCTCTTCCATGCATACATGTATATACCTACATGTATATATGAATACACGATATTCCAAAAACAAAGTTCGTGAGCAAAAAAATTTAAAAAAGAATAAAAAAAGAATTGACACGGCGTGTAGTGGGAATAATTTTGTTTTATCGAGTCTTTCCGATGTGTATGGGTATGTGTTTGTGTATGTTTGTGTATGTGTATGTATGTATGTATGCATGTATGCATGTATGTGTGTATGTATGCTTGAAGGGGAATATGAAATTGATATTTTGCAAAAATTATTGGGTCAGTATCGAAAAATTTCTTGAATTTAATACTACAGACACGCGATGTGGTCGCTACTATATTTGATTGTACGAATTTTACAGGAACGATCTTAATTTGTTCCAAACTTTGGTTTAACATATATAGGTAATAGTTGTTATGTACACACTAGAGTTACTGGATAATAACTTCAAACATGCGAACCAACTTTGAGTAAACTTCTCGATCAATTTTCGTCACTCTCTGTAAACAAAAATGTAAAGCAAGAAGAGTATTTTTTAGTTTTATTTTCTCTTTGTTCTGACATGATGATGGAGGGCCAATTTACGTCGGTCAAAAATAATGGCACATCTTGTAACAAATATTTTTCCTCACATTACCAACTGATAAATGAATATTTATATGAATTTATCTGTATAGCATTGACTTATTTGTACAGTACAAAATAATATATTTTTATCATCCGTCAATTATGACTGTGGATACTACTTGTAAACGGAGAACCAAACAATGCTAATACTTTGCCATTGATTTTCTCACATAGATCGTGATAAACAATTCGAATTTCATGCATGTGAATAAATAGATGACGAGTATCGAAAGAAATGGGGAGAAAAATTTATGGTAAGGAAAATAGGAGAAGAAAAAAGGTTCTGAAAAGGGTGAAGACGAACAGACATAAAGAACTTTAAATTTAAATGTCATCGCTTTCAAAATTGCCAAATGTCGAAGGTATTAACATATACATTCATATCTTCATATATGTATATATATGGTGAAAAAGCCCGTTAAACAGGAATTTTCATCTACCATCTCGATTTTTCTCTTGACAAATATATCGATGTCCTTGGGACATTTCCCATCTTCTTTCCTTTAACGGTGTAGAATCGACTTAGACGACGCTAACATTCCCCATATCTTTCCTCCCCCTTTCTTCACCAATTTTTTCCTTCTCTTCATCTTCTCCTCCCTTGGCTTTTTTATTTATTTTTTATTACCATTTTGCCAAAAGATCTAAAGATTTTTCCAAATGCTCTCTAGTATTTTTCCACGGCCCCAACAGTGAGTGAATCACCGACAAGCCTCAATTTTAACGTGCTCACTGCAAGCTCGTTTAGTTATACGGTATAAATTTTGTGCGCCACACTAGCGCCCATCGCTGCCATTTTGTACGCTTCTGTCACTGGCGTACGGCGAAGAAAACGTTTATGGCACTCTTTCTCTATTTTTTTTTCTTTTTCTCACTACTATTTGCGATCGTGTGAAAGTGCTTCGTTCTGTACTATATAATATGGTGGTAAATGGCGATGACGGGAGTGAAGGCGAGATAGAGAGAACAGAAAAGAGACATAAAGAATAAAAATGGGAAGGAGCGAAAACAATAAAAACATCCATTGGACTCTATTTATTTCACCTTCAACTGTCGAGATTGAAATCGGAATTCCAAATGTACCTGCATAATTTATTTTTATTATTGATGAATTTTATGTAACTGTTTATGATATAATATGCCTATTATTCATGGTGGTCTATGTGCGATTGTACTAACACATATCAATTAACCGCACCGTCCATTAGGGCATTAACGCGGATTTGGGCATTTGGGGGCTGACTAAACCGTGACGAGGAGAGACGGAGGGAGGTTTGTTGGCCGATGGTGACATACAGGGGCAGTGGGAAGTGTATTCACGTTGCAATGCATTTCATGAAATGCTGCTGGTCCAATGATTCACCAGCTACTGTCCAGAGGATGCTACTGTTACCTCGCCTTCCAACCATGTTTGCGGTGCCTTTGAAACGTAGGAGCCAATGTGCAAGCAATACATACATATATAACCATATGTACAATGAGAAAGTGATGACAATCCCCTCGATAGATCGTGTGATGTAAGTTGAACGGTTGTGTGAAACACTTTACACCGTTTTATAAATCTTCGATTATACTAAGTCTGTGACCCACACTTACTCTAAGATAACAATCAAAAGACCATTTGGCGTTCCACATGGTTTTCCGCTTTATCCTCATTCTATTATCCAACTTTGTACTACAAGTTTGACAACCAAATTTTGGAGTGAGTAAAAAAAACTTGAAATACCGTCAATTAATCCATTCCATATTCAGCATTTATTGATGTGATCAATTGACTAATTTGAACGAATATTATTTATTTGACTTTTAGTTATGTAAATCTCTTGGAATACAAAATGGCCCAAATTATCAACAAATTCAAAAAATTAGATTAGCACATTTTTCATATATATTCGGCCTGTGAATGTACTCGACAACCTCTCTGTCCGTTGCAACAATTCACGATATTCAATGAGGATTGCTACATCATATTAACAATTATATATGTACAAAATAATTCAATTTTCGTATTAGGGATTGAGCTCTTCAGTCCATACCGTAGTGTTATGGTTCATTGCAAAGGAATTATTTTTGTCGTGAAGCAATTAAAGCGAGGCTAATTCTCACCGCAATATATATTATCGATATAGAACATTGGCAAGTCCTACAATTTCTCTCCCTCCCTCTATCTATCTATCTATCTATCTATCTATCTATCTATCTATCTATCTATACATATATATATATATATCAAAGAGACATAGACACACATACACACACACTATCAGTCTCACTGTCTCTTTCTCTTTTGCGTTGTGCCCGAGTTATCGGGGGCCGTGCATCGAGACCCTTCCGGTCGCCACTTATCCCACCCCTCTGTGCAGTGACCCGCAAACACATATATCCATCTATATATATAATATACATATATATAAATCCCATTTCTGTGTTACGACAATTAGGTAACGGAATGCAGATTGCGATCTAGAGCGGCCCATAGTTACCATACGGTACTAGAGAAGAGAATACTATACACGGCATACTATGGATAAAGTGTCACGTATGTGCGCATGTTGTATATATATTCATGGGGTTTGAATTTAAGGCGAAACAACAGTATCGACACATTGGTGGTGTTCAGCTTTCACTATATGATAATTCACTCTCAATATACAATCGACAGAAACAATAAATAGAATACTTCCGTATAAATGTTAATATCTAATTCGCATGGAATGAAGAAAGAAAAAGGAGAAATAAGAATGAGAACAGAATGGTGCATGGGAATAAATGAGCAGGGGAGGAATATAGAATGAGTTAGTGTGAAAATCGATCAGTCATGAGCACGCGTTTGATATTCATATGAGGATGAACAGAAAAGAAAATAGAACGAAAAAAGAAAATTGGTGCGATGAATGTGATGGGTTTGAAATGCGACCCTTTTTTTTTGTTTCTTTATCTCTATTGCTCTCGTTTACGGCTAACGAATCGATTGGACGAGTTGCTCATCGAGTATTGCCATCACGTGTTCCTATTCGATAATATCTGCCACACCATCCTAGAGTGAAGAGAAATATTAACGGTATAGAGGGACGATGGTGATTGTGAGATGCGATTTCAGGGATTGGAGTTTTTGGCGGGAGATTGGACTGGATATTTTTACGATAATAAAAATGACGATTATGATAATGCCATAAGTTTTAGCGAGGGGGTAGAAAGAGAAAATGGGGTTAGAGAGAGAAATAAATACAGGGCGGGGGCGAAGGAGGAGAAGATGAGAGCGATGTGTCTCTTAGAAATCAATGGGCTGTCATATCAGGATTATCGATAAGAAGACATTAAGAGAAATTGAATGATAGAATAAAGTTGGAATTCTGTATTGTGAGATGTGACGGTAGGTACAGAAATCACGCGGCTGAATGAGGGAAAATTCAGCGTGTTGGTTTGACTCTTCTCATAATATCTCATTTTCTTTTTTTTCTTTTTTCATCCAAGTATGATTCTATTCTCTCAATCTCGTCAAGATAACTTTCAGTCACTGGATGGTGAACTTTGATGTGACTGAAGAAAAAATCAGTGTCATCTCCTTACTTTTTTTCCTATATTTTTTTACCTTCACCAGGCTGAAGAAAAAAGGGGAGTATCACGCTCCCCTGTTCCGTTCATCTCGCTCTCTATCCCTCTCTCTTTCGATTTCGTATAGAACTGGAAAAATAAATGACTTGTTATCATTCCTATTCTCATAGAAAATCGACGAAGAGAAACAGAATCCCGTTGAATTTGCGAATTTCTTCAATAATTTCTGGATTATATCTCGGGAGCGTGCGTGATTCGAATCAGTATATAAATATCTTAAGGGGAAAGACTGAAGCGATGATCTGAAAAATTTGACTTTTTCTGCAATTCCAGATCTCAGGAATATTTGAGGATAAGGAGATGAATAAAGATTCGAAGAATTCGTTTTTATTCGAGAAGAATTGGAGTTCCTTCCCTTTATTTCTTAATTGCATACGAGAGTTGAATGCACTGCGAAGCCAAACGTTCTATTGTCTAGTTACTTGTACAATATTAGAATGATTTCATTTGGTAGCCTACTACACCGGTAGAAACACATAAATTATCCAAATTCTCATGGTCCTACGAAACACGAATCTTATTTAAGAGATGAATGAAAAAACTCTCTGGAATTCGTGAAAAATGAAAGAAAAGAGACTAGAGCAGGAGCCAGAGATTCCGAGACACATCAGACGGTCCAACTTTTCAATTTTTTTCATTTCCACCACTGAGTATGCTACCAATCTATTCAAATATTCCATGAGAAACCTTTTCCACTTCCGCCCCAACAGAGACGATTAATGACTGTATGGTCGGTAATGTAGACGACACGGCTTCGTGACGTGAATATAATGACAGTAAGAATAGGTGAGAAGAGGGTTGAATGTAGGCGCATACGGAAGGAAGGAAGGAAGGAAGGTCTTACACATACATAGCAAAATACACTGGTATAATGTCGCGTGTCGAGCCGGTTCCGTATTTCACCTTAAATCTTATATGTATGTGGGAACAATTCTAGATAAAAGCATCTAGATAGACTTGACGGGATAGTAGCTTTGGATGAAAGGTAAAAGAGGTGAAGTATAGGCACGATGTGATAGTGTCGCTATGGCTATGTGTTAGTTCGACTTGTGACGCAAGCACACGCTTCAAATAGAATTTCGAAAGGCGTTTGGCGTGTGTCCCAAGGTGTTGAAGAGGTTTATGTGAAAAATTCCACGGGAGACGACGATCGGTTTGTGCCCTCTAGGGGTTGGTTCACCTTGTTACGCGAAGAGCCACTCGACGCAAGCAAACCATCTCATATATACTGTACTATATCGTATATACATGACCCAAACCCACCTCTTCCTAGTCCCATCCTGTTCCTTCAACGTCTTCACTACTCTCTCCCATTCTCCCTATTGCAAGCACGATGCTTGGAGTGGAAGATGGATTAAGGGGAGCAAGTGAGCGCTTTAACGTACGTTGTAGTTCATTGGATGACATTTTCAACTCATTGCTGTCACAATTGTTTCAAGTCAATCTACCTACGGCATTTAATGAGAATCATTTGTGCCTATAGAAATATATAGCATCATCTACGTCGTAATAGAAGATTGATTATTATTGATGCACTCGTATCTTCGACGGGGATCTTGGTTCGTCTATCATTGAACAAGTGATAACTCCTACTCTCATGCTCTATCTAATGAAATCTTCTGGTCTCGTCAGCCCTGTATGATGTAGTGAATGATCTCGTTGCACTGCATGATGGTTGTTCGAATATACTTTGTACATAGTGATACGTGGTGACGTTCAGCGAGTGCAATCGTAATTCTAATGAACTATTTCGAGTTCATCACAGACATTGATGGGGCAGGTAGGAGCATTATGGTTCGATGGTTGATGTTACGTCGATGTGATTTGGTGGTCTGTATTTTGTCATGTTTTTCGCTATCAATTCATACGTTATTCAATTTACTATCAGTGATAATCGTCAATTGTGCAAATTCTCGTTTACAACGTCAATGTAGTGAGCTATTGAATATAATCTACAATAATGCTGAAAAATAAATTTCAGTATCGCGTAGTGAAATTTCAATTTCACCACGTCAATATCACATATTATATTGTGCTGTTATTTGGTCTGTATATGTACTCTGGCATATCAACCATCATATTATTCGAGTTTGATTCTAACATACAAACACGAATAGAAGAATGAAACCGTGTGATTTCACGAATGAGTAACGTCGTCTCTTGTACATGCAAAACCTGGAAAATGTGTTGAATGTACACGGCGTATGTATGCAACTCATGGGAAACCGAATTCCGGTTTATTCTCTTGATTAAACGATTGTTCATATTTTGAATGGTGCTATTTATGCTTGAAAAATAATAGAAACTTGAATATTCACAAAATTTGATGCTGGACATCAATGTTGAGGCAGCAATCACTGCTGGTGTATTACCATTGCAATGGACTCTCTGTTTATCTATTGCGGTTTGAACTTTAAACTTTGAGGGAGAGATGAGGTTAACCGTAAATCAGGAGAGAGTTGGGAGAGAGGTTTAAACTGGCCACCTGTAGAGCAAGACGAAATGGCCAACAGGAGAGCGCAGTGACGATACAAACGCAGACTTGAGCTTGAGGAAAGGAAGAAAAGATTGAAATGTGAAGATTGAAGTTGCGTGTTTTCATATGTACATACATGGATGTAAAACTATTGGTGCTTCTCAGTGAGTATAAAAAGACATTCGGTATTGGATATAGAATGAATGTACTGGCAGTGAATACTCGAGAGGAAATCGATATATGTGAATGTATGTATAGAGCTGATGTATATATATAGGAGCTAGAGAGGAAAGTGAGTGAGCGAGTGAATGAGCGCGCGCGAAACTGACGTCGACTCTTTGCCATTGGGAATGGCCAGGCTGCCGTTAAGGGATTCTAGTGGCGTTCGTCCGTTCGAATGACGATCTCCAGCGATCCAGAAAATAAATCCTGTGCCATTCAACCCCCGCTTCACCCACCATCATCCAACACCCACCGCGATCCAGTAAAACCTCTCATCCCCGTTCCATGTGTCCTGTTGGAGGTTATGAACTTCTAACGGCCACCCTACTGGCGCTCTATCTCTTCGTCTCTCTCTTCCACACACAGTCACGAATTCGCTAACTCACTCCCTCTCTTTCTTCCTCCCAAGCCATGTAGATTTATATACATTTTCACACACATTCATGAGTCGCAGAGATCTGGACTGGATTCTGCGCGCTGTTTCAGCTTTAAAATCCTCCCTGTCACAAAGCGTATCATTCGCATTGATGGTCACTCCATTTTCTCCACTATATATCACAAAACGCCATATTGTGTGTGACGTTGTTCACAGTAGAAAAAAAAGTGCGGGGAGCCGAATGAAAATAGAAACAAAAAGCATATAGAATCAAAATGGAGAAGACACACTCACACACATACACTCACACACGCACAGTCTGTATGCTTTTTTCACATCACCTGTGTTTTCGCTCATTAATTCTGATGAATCTCCGGATTTTTTCAAAAAATTTGACGTCATATTCTCAAAGTTGCATATCGCAAGAGAGATCACAAAAAGATTGCAATTTTTCCAATCATTTCACTCAGATTTTCGCGGAAAATATTCTCATAATGGTAATGTTGCATTAATGAGTTCACCGTTCTTCAGAAATGTAGAATATTCGTGTATATATAGGCTCCTCTCGAATGTTATAACAGGTTGAAGTGTCAGATGAGGGGCTTCATTTGAGCAGGAAATATTAATATGTTCCCGGCACCTCTAATATCACTCATACTTGGACCGTATAGCACCACACTGACACCCTCTTGCTCGCGATCATGTGATCCCGTACTGGTTAATGACGTCATTACGTCAGACTAATAGTCAACCCCTAACAGCGGGTGAACCCAACAGAGTTTTGGTGCGGGTGGATGACAGGAATTCAGGTAAAACTCAAGAATGTATAACGTGGGATGCATAAAATAATATAGAGTGAACGATCTGTGTCTCCTCATTCTGGAATGCCAATGGTTCAAATTATTATAACACATAGTTTTTTTATTTGAACGCATAACCTGGTTTTTTCCCATTTAAAAGTCAGTTGTGACATCGGAGAAGATGTAAACGACACAGAATCATTGTCGAAACATAAAGGACAGTGCAAGTTTACGTCATTATTATTGTCAAGATTGGCGCGAATATGGGATTGAATTTCCAGTCGAGCGCTTATCGAAAGGGCCAAAAGAAGAACAGTGTCATCGAGATGAGAAAAAAATTCGGGTTTTATCGAGCAGATGAAGAGAAGACGTCTCACTGCCAACTTCTTCCAACTACACCATTTTCGTATTTACTTCTTTTTTACAACATATTTTACTCACAAAAATATAAGTTTATTTCAAGACTTATAACATGATCATATTGATGTTTCGAAATTTGAAGTAACCACAAGCGATTCGAGTCATCCATCTATAGTTTATGGCATACTTTACGCGAAAATGCGGCAGGTTTATCGACGTCATAACGCTGGAAAAATGAAAATATCAATATATCATTCATGGAGGCGCTACATACAAATGCGCGGATAACTATGCGAAAATTAATCTCGAAAAAGCGAGAGAGAAAGAAGATGCACCAATTTAATATTACTGATCCAATTTTGTATTCATAAATTATATGACACACACATTGTGAATTTTTATTTGATCCTATTATTCGTTATGACACTGCACAATGTACAATGACGATTGTGAAAATAGAGTTTAATGGTGGTTGTAACGACGCAGCACATATTCACTCATTATCACCCACACACACACCATTATATCCTTTAATAGTTATATCAATCTGCGTAACTTCCGAGCCAAAAATATATTGAGGAAGAGGGTTAAACGTTTTACTCAATCGTGCTATGAAAGGTGAATTTTTGTTAGAATTGGCCAAATTGAGCGCCTTAATGATGGTGGATGGAATAAATTAATTACTCAGAGTATCACTGCACTTTAAATCAATAGCGTTTAGCTGAATTCAATTTGGACAGCAAATTTCGTGTGTGCTGGTGTGTTTATCTGTATTTATGTGCGTACATAGTGAAATAGAGGATGCCAAGAGGATAGGGCTTGTTCTGTTCTGGAAGAAGTCGGGCAATCTTGTGCCTTGGGCGATTCCTATATCAGTTCACCCTTTCCTCTTTGGTGAGAAGCTTCAATGTGTGTAAGGTAATAGCATTGGCGTATATGCCCCTTTGACCCGGAAATTCGATTACATCGTAGTGCATCTATTCCAAACGCGCCAACTCCCCTTTAACCTAACTATAGTATCATCACCGACACTCCTGTGTGTTACCATATGGTGAGGCTTCAAGGTGTTTAAATGGCTGCGATCGTGTGTTGAAAATGTATTATCGTGTTATATATTGAAAATCAGACATTTTTAAATATTTCTCGTTGTCTATTTTCTATTTCTCTTATACATTTTTTGTATTTTATTCCTTTTCTTCTCGAGGAGATAATGCATCTTGCATTGCAGGGGGTTTTCAAATAATGGTTGAGACTCGTTGGGGTGGCAATAAATATGTGGAATTATCGAGAATATAAACTTGGGGGTAAGTTCGGGTTGGTTCTACATTGCTTGGCTATATCCGGATATAAAGGAAGCGGATAAAGAGAAGTTGTTGGTATAGGAAGTGATGCTCCAACAGTGGAGACTGTTTTGTGCTTGTTATTTTTCTCATGCACTTGGTTGCTTTTCTCACATTGAGTTCCAAGGATATTTTTCTCTCCTTCCTATCCTTTTGTAGGCATATTCTTTTATATATTTATATATTCATGTGATTTAACAGCGATTCGCGATGCGAATAAAACTATGATATGACTTTCTTCACCGAATTTCCACCGATCTATTTCTCAATATTGAATATATGTATGAAACACTCGAATCATAGCGCAGTCTATGCCGTCTGCTATACACCTGTATGGAATACCCTATTAAATTATTCCATCATACCACAAGTGACGAGTTGTTTGGGAATTAATGAGTTTGATGAGCGAATAAATAATGATGGGAAATTGATTGAAATAACGATTTGAATTCGTAATATGCGCTCATTCGTAGTACAGATAAGGTATGCAGTGGAAATTGGTGCATAGCTCCCGAGAAATTCGATGTAGCATTGGTTAGTGGATGAGCATTTATTTGGTAACTGTACATCAACGGCCGGATTGTTGTAATTATACAATATTAATTATTAATAAAAGTGTGTTAATTGATATTTAATTCAAAACTAATTGATTCATGGCAGCTATTGGATTCAATGTGAACTTTGTGAATAGTCATTTGCACCACTGAAATATTTCAACATTCTGTATTCAATTGGAGTAATGAGGTAATTATTCCATTTATAATTTGCGTAGAAAAACTTGATAATAAAATCAAAGTTTTCAATAGGCATATATTATTGTAGATTATAGGTTCTAGGAATGATTTGCCAGCTGATTGTGACGCATCGAGCTGGCGTTAAATCAGTAATAAAGGATTTTATGAAAACATTTTTATTTCAGCCATGGAAACATGGAAATGAAAATCAATTGTCGAAAATTCCATGGTTCTTTCATATTTGTTACTGCTCGGATCAGAATTATAAATGAAATATAGATATGAGGTGGACGGTTTTTGTGAATGGTTGGAGGCTAACCGATTGCCCGCTTCAACGAAGTGGCATGAGAATGATTGGTGAATGGAGTCTGACGGATGAAAATTGATCGCTTGAAGTACATATATATATATATATCATTCCTTTTTTATTCGCTATTATCAACATGTGAGATTTCGGCGTATTTTTCTATTCTTTTTCTGCCTAGTCTTTCGTATATCTCGATGAAAAGTAAATAGAGTCAAAATTTGATAACAAAAACCAACAAAGTAAAAAAAATAATAATTCTTGGTAAATTTATTACATGCAACTGAAAGTTGAAAGAATAAAACGTAGTGAATACGAATTGCTGGGAAAAAATTTTCTGATACACGTTGACACAGCTGACCCCGATTGAAAAATTGAAGATGGAAAAAATTATTCATAAATCGGTCACATACACTATATGTATTTTTTTTCTATTTATTTATTTATACTGTCTTTTACTTTCATGTATAGTTTTCAAATTTTATTTTCAATGCGACAGGTGCTCCAACTTTTTAGTTCCGTAATTAGAAAAAAAATATGGGCGATATATAGAGAATAATTTTGCAATGCACGATGAGGAAAATTAATTGGAACGTTTGCACATACACCCACCTTTCCCATATGATATATATATATGAGTATAAAGACATTGGAAGTGAATTTAATTCCAACTTCAACGCAGGCAAAACGCTACGTGAATAACGACGACTCAGTGAACTCGTGGGTGAGGAAATTGGTCGCACACATCACATAAATATATGTGTATTTCATACACGTAAACCGAAATATACTGAAATATAACTACGGTGTGAAAAAAAATAATGAAGCATAGAAATGAAGTTGTGCAGCGAAAGGGCATCTCTGTAAGAAATATTAATTGGAAACCTCATACTTCTTTCTCCTATTCCTTTTCGTGCATGTATTTCTCACCGATGATTGGTTGTCATATCACAGTATAATGACATTCGAGGAGCCCACATTGTCATTCACACAAAATAAGAACTGACTAGGCAAAATACAAGATCTCGTGTGAAATCTTTTATCCGTGTCAACCTTTTTAAAGTCAAATTGAATGCAGAGCATGGTCGAATTTTTGCGTTTACATTTGACTATTTTCCATTGTTAATCATTAATTCCCTTATGTTGTTTTTGTATGTATATAAATTGAGGTATAATCGTAGAGCAGTTTTATTTTGTTAATTTCCATATGCATCCACTCTATTCATATATAAACACATACTTGTGTTGGGACATTCCATATGGCGCAATGTATGCAAAATGCTTTGAATTTTAGGTTTACCAGAGCCACATGCAATTTTCCTAACATCTACCCATCTAATCACTTCGCTCTTACGCTGTCTTTACGCTTGTTCACTGCATACAAGCTTTTGGAAAACGAACAAAATGTAATAGTTGGCAGTCATATAGCCATTTATAGAGAATGAGTAAGAGTGAGACAGTGTAAGGGATGAAATGGCACAACTACGTTGTGAAGCGGCTGGCTGGTTATTGTTATTGAAATGTGTATAGATAGCG
Source organism: Meteorus cinctellus (assembly GCA_030523045.1). NCBI lineage: Eukaryota > Metazoa > Arthropoda > Insecta > Hymenoptera > Braconidae > Meteorus > Meteorus cinctellus. The sequence continues at coordinate 307,750 of JAPYZF010000078.1, read as the reverse complement.
TGTGGTGTGGAACTGGAATACTATACATATATCCGTCTGGAAACCGGTAGTGGATTTGAGGGTGGGATGATGGCAAGGGAAGAGAAGAGATGCGGGGTGAAGGGGCAGGTGGGAGAGTATATTGTGAGAGGTGAGGGGAGAGGAGAATATCACCATCTACAGCATCCGGCACCAGTGGGAATGGCTGACTCGGGCGGTTGGCAAGGCGGCAGTGCAAGCGACGGATTTCGTGAGCATTCCGAAGACGTGAAGGGTGAGATGGTTTTGAGAGGGAGGCACGGAGGGAGAGAACGACAGAAAGAGTGAGAGGAGAATATGATGCTGTGAGTTATGTAAGGAACGACGTCCTCATCCTCAGACTCACATTCACTGACTCAACGCTCTTCGATAATATCCTGGGCGAGTCTTCATATTTTGGCTAAATAACCCATTTAGTACAGATGAGTTTTGGCGAATTTTACCATCGACCATTTGCAATCGGCGGGTCCTCTTTTTCATCTTTTCGTGTTTTTCTTCATCCTTTGAATATGTTGAAATGACAATAAGTTTGAAAAGGAAGGGGTGCTGAGGGGTGGATGACAGAGATGCGATTCTGAATTTTTATAACATTATTTCTGTATTTTTACAGTAAATAGAAAGCAAAAAACTATAGTTATGCATGAACGCAGAGGAAAAAAATTGGTATGTAATGGGGTTTGGACACGAGCGTGACAGTAAGTAAGAGGGAGAGAAAGCGTGTCAGGAAAAAAAAAATCTCTTTCTTTACGGTAACTTGTAGACCACTGCGAACTTTCTACCCTCTGGCATGTGATGAGTAGAAGTGAGGATGAGGTGCGGAGGTGGTTGCGAACGAAGATGAAGGCTATAACGAAATAAATTCAGAGAAAAACTTCTCAGAAATAATAATTGACGTCGAAGGGGTTGGAGGCAGAGGTGAATGAAATAGATGTAAAGGTGTAATCAGGCAAAAAAAAAATGATGAAAAAGTCATGAGAATAAAGTAATTTTTTTTTCTTTTTTTCCTTTCAAATGTGGAGGAAGGAACAATTAAATTGGGTGAAGGAGAACGATGCAGGCCAGATAGGCAATAAAGTCGAGAGAGGGAGAAACAGGTGGAGGGATTACTTGGAGGTAAGAGAAAAATAGAAGGAAGAATGACGGAGATGAAAAGTTGTGGTCTTCCAATGGCACTGTCGGTTGGACTGGTCCAATTATTTCAGCTAGTTAGACGTTTGAAATCCTGCTCGACAATTTTCTATAGGCGAATACTTGGAGAAGACTAAAATGAGAGTGACATAAATAGAGCAGACAGAGAGTAAGCGAGAACGGAAGGAGCATGAGAAGTTGAAACGATGGATATAGTCGGAAGGCCCAAGTTTGCTGTAAAAAGAGCAGAAAATTGTCGTGCATTCTCTTTCGGAGCTTAATGGTCTCGTGTCCGAACTAGTTGCAACTGACGAATGATTGTCATTGATTGTATAGGGTGTGCTGCGATTTTGAGTTTGTTAGTTGGCGATGTATATAGGGCAGTCGTGAAATACTTTGAATCACAATAATATTTTTTTGATAAATAAAGATTTTCCATTAGCTTCCATTCAGAGAATTGAGCAATACATACCGTGGTATTAATCACTAGCTGAATTTAATTCCGTTTGAGCCTGCGAGAAATATTTCATTAGAGCAGTCAAGTAGTGAGGATTGTCTGCGCGAAATACTGTAACACCACTGTGTGACCACCTTAATCCAGCCGATTGTCTTTTTCGATGAACAATAGACACCAAATTGAACGAAACAATTCAGGGAATAATCGCACGATCTCTCGGGGGCACCAATTCGACGACGAAATTAGAGGAAACATACATACAGATATATGAGCCATCGTCATCAACAGTCTGTAACTTCAGACTCATAGGGTTTTGCACAAGACGCTTGAAACCCAGGACAAAATCCTTCTGGGACATGATAGTCCTATTGATTGTGGTGCTCAGGATGGCCAGCTATGACAGCAATTATCACCGATTCTATGCGAAACTTGCGATTGCAATATGAGCCCAAGTCATTTGACAAAGAAACATTTATATGATTGCATGTTCTCACTTTCTTTGATGCACCCATGCACTTTCTTTCGTTAGAGATTAAATCTGCAGTACTGTGGATTGGAAGTCTTTGTATTTTTTCTCCGATAAAACATCTTCAGAAGAGAGTATGTAAAAGTATATGATGGGATTTCCCATGTCACGTAATTTTCTTGAGTGCTCTTCAATTGAATGCAGTAATCGGTGACATTTTCCGATTGCTTTACGTGTCCATACTTTATGCATCCATATATACACTATGCATGTAGGACAGACAAGATTCAAGGGGCTTCAAATATGGTTAACCTTTCGTCGGCATAGTGTTAGCTAACAACCAACCTATTCACATCCATCAGAAAACCTTTCCACAAATATTCTGCTCATGTGCAACGTAAATATACGTCCACGTTCTTGGTGCACAACGATCTCGCGCACACTTGACTCACAATTGTTGTATTGGCGTTTCCATTCCGAAATTTCGGCATTTGCGAATAATTACATTCAGCAAGGGGGCCACTGGCGTGAATGTAATTATTCGATATTTTTGAAGAGTTAACTGGAAAATAGATATATTCGGGATAACTCATTATATTTTCTTGTCTGATATTATCTATCTTTTTGTTTTGCATTTATATCAGCTCTTTGTGTGTGCAATTTGGTGCTTGAAAATGATTTCTTAAAAGTGCCGTGAAAGATGGTGGAGCGATGCAACATAAGCGATTATGAAGACGATCGGCGAAAAGTGAATGATATTTTTTTTCTTTTTCTATTCGCTCATCCCATCTTTTTTCCCACTTTTCAACCAATGAACGAGACTACTGCTATATATATGTTCATGGATGTAGTAGTACATAGGGATACATATACATATACGCAGAGGCGTGAGAAAAATAGGATGGCTCCGTGAAACTAAGTTAATTAAAATGCGATATCAGATATTGGAAATAGGTTCTATACTATATTTCCAATCGTTTCAAGCTTTTTCACTCCTACTTTCCATCCCTACTATACATATAGTGTGAGAGAATGTAGCAAGAGGAAATACGCGCACCCGGATGTCCATGCATTGCAATTCACCAGTGTATGTATGTGTTATGAGAGAGTTGGGTGATGGCGGATATACAGATAGGAATTGCTGTGTTGCACTAGAGAGCCACGTTGACGTCTCTGGCAGGTTGAACGTTATATCTCGTCGGGCACATGTATATACATGCACAGAAATATATAGTTGGTCTTCCATTGTTTCAGGATCTAAAAAAAAAGAGTGGCAAAATAAAAATTCTTCTGCCAGCAACAACAATCCAACTGTCGCCATATGTCTATATTCTTTCACTATAAATTGTCTCTACGCGACAATTTTGGTAGCCAATTTCATTTGTTGGTACAACCAAAAACATATCTTTAACTATCAAGAATTCATATGTCGATTACATAAACAAATAAAATATGAATGGAAATGATGTATATTTTGATTAGTTGCTTGTGAGCCTGGAACAATGTTGAAACGGTTGTCAATGCTATTAGGGGTGTGGGACGACACGGGATAATAGGTGAAGGGTCGTGAAAGCGATAAAGTGTATAACAAGGGATTAAATAAAAGAAACGATAACGCAGCAGCTTTGTAGAGAGACTGAACGCGCGCGAGCCCACCAGGTCATATTCGTATCGTTATTGAAACTGTAGCTTTGCGTTCTTACATGCTTCATATCTCGTTCTCGTTTATATATCCATCCCATTCATATATACACCCTCGCGGCCATCGCTCGCGAGCATAATACCGCTGAGCATTCATTTCAAGTTAACTACTGTTACTATATACTCTCTGCATCTTCAAGATCACCCGGTAAAGCGTTATAAAGTTATATCTCTAAAGTTTAATTCGATGGTAACTCTTCCTCTTTCTATCTTTCCGATTTACCTCCTGTATCTTTCGTTCGCTCCTTGCGACCCCGCGTCTATGGAGTTATGGAGAAGTTGATGTGCAACGATTCAGTATTCGATTTGTGTTACATACTTATGTGCATTTCTAACATTTCGTATATCTTTATGAAAGAGTTCAGTGCAGGAGGATATGCTTCACATTTATTCTTCTCCAATCGTTCAAATGTCCAGCAAAAACTTAATTCATGTCTCTATACATATTATTCTGACGAATAGACGAGGTCAGAAGTTTGGAATACACATTCAAAGTTTTCTCATTCATCTTGGAATGTCTCATAACGTTAAAACTCACTTGATGTATCACTAAATTTTTTGAAAATATTTATTTTCTTCCAATACTTGAATTATATCTCAAAAGTATATTACAAAAAGAAGAGTGTAAACATGAAAATGTAAGATATTGTTTTGGAGTCAATTCTGTAATGATTGTCTCTAGAGATTTTATATATATATATATATATATCTAATGTCATCGATGCAATTGAGAGTTGAGATACATCCGTGCGCAATATGAAAGTACGATAAGGCATGGATACGAGATAAAATGAGAAAGAGATTTTTGGAGAGTCAGGAAGATTGTGTGGAACTGTGTGTAAGGTGGAAAAGAGTTGAAAAGTTGTTCAAGAGATGAAAGCTCAAAAGGGTTCTTTACTCCATATAGATAGTCACCATTCGATGCGTTACTAGAGAGATATGGATACAATGTAGAGAGACACATACTTAAACTTTTGTATCGCCTGTACAGGACAATCGATATTAGCCCGTCCATGCGTAGAACGAAATCTTATTTTCCATCTCAGTTCTCACGTAATTTCTACCTCCAACTTTTATGTATGCATTACTGTCTCTCGTCAGTCACATCTATCAATAGGAATTATCGTTAATCAACTCTGAGATGCTGCATGAGAATTATCGGACATATACTGACTCGGAACTAATGACAGATCGTCATATTTAATTGATGATGTATATTTTTCGATTTTCTGTAATTAATGGGGTAATCATATTTTTCATTTGAAATTTTACAAATCTCAATACAGACATAAACAATCAGTGAAGTATTTACTGTATTTCAATTTTTTTTGAAATCACATATAAGTATTTGTTCATTCTTGACGGTAAAAAAAGGGGCGGATTACTTTCTTCGACAAAACGGACTGTTGGATATGTAGATAGTGGAGAAAATTCATGTCGAAATAAAAAAAGGAAAAAAATCTCGAACGACCACAATCTCTCGCCCATCTCTGTTGGCTTTTCGTCGATGGAAGTTTGGTGTTGGACTCTCAATCGTCTAAGAATGTATTTTGGCAAGGACATTGGCTATATATACGTAGCTATATTGAAAAAGATACGATGATCAAGAGGTTGAGTTTTAGGCTGGTAAAGGGGATTGAAATTGTGGCTTGGGCGGTGAGTGGTGAGAGAGTGTCGTTGGCGGGGTCGTGAGAGGGGATACTTGGTGTGGCGATTGCAGCGCCACGGGCGACGCATCGTCAGTACGACCTCAGCATTCTTGGTGGTAGTTTCAGTGTTTGGGGCGCTGACAAAACCTATTTATCACAGTTAATTCAAATTGTTCTCATTCAACAATAATAAAAAAAAAGTGTCGTTTTATTTGTTATTTGTGATTTGGTAAATTTTTATTTTATTCCCATCTTGTATTGTGTCAATGTTTTGATTGGGGCATAAAACAGATGTGGAAAAGAGAATATATTATTTTGGTCTTTTATATCACATTGGAGTGCGCGGAATTTAAATTAAATGAATAAATAAGTAAAGAATAAACGCAAATGTTTGTGAGGACTCGTGACTCGATGATGTGTGTGTGAGTGTGTGCACGCGTTCCACAGTATTTCAGTACGGCAATAGTAAATAATTCTCCGAATTGTTGTGCCGTTAATCAAAACAAATACTTCGGTTTCCCAGTGAGATAGTGAATGTTGTTGTGTGAAGTATCAAAAATAGAACAAAAGAATAAACATAGGAATTATTCCCAATACAAGTTGAAAATGTTGTTTTTGCTTCGACACTATTAATGGATACGCGCAATCGACAACAGCAATTCCACGAATATCATGAATTTAAAATCGAGTAAATAAATGTAAAGAGACAAAAGAGACAAGACAAAATATTCAAATTATCCACAAGACGACGAAAGAAAGATTTCGGTGCAAAATGAACCGGAACTACGCGTGGAAAAATATCGAGTGCTAATAAAAGTGTAGGGGTGAGTGCTAGAAGGAGCTGAAGAGGAGAAAAAGAGAGTGCTGGCAAATCGTTTCATCCACAAGAGTGAGTGCCTTACAACATAATTGGGACTCCACCAATTTAATATAACAATATCCAATATAAAGTTTTATGTTTTCACTCGCGTTTTTTCTCACTTCGTCCTCGCCCTCTTTCATTCTTCTCATTTCTCATTCCACTACGAAATTGCCAATTATCCAGTGGTCATGCACTAGATATATGTACATACACACACACACACACACCCACACACACATACATACATACATACATACATATATATATATATATATATGAACATTTATTAAACCCGAATTTTACTGATCTCAAAAATTAGAATGACAAAATCATGATGAACATAATTTTTCATATAATTTATTACAATGCAATATATGAAAATTGATCATTAAGAAACAGTATTTGTGGAAATTCATTCTGTCGTAGTGCAGGGGAAAAAGTTGCTACTTTTATTGGGTGTGTGTGTGTGTATGTGTGTGTATTTGAGTATAAAAGTGTTTGCGTGTCAATTTCATAGTATAAAAATAGGGGATACATCACCGTTAAACGATATTTTATTGTTTGTTTATATATTCACTTTATTTTCATTTATACATACTGCTGTACGTAGGCATTTTTTTTTATATTTTGATTGTCACCCTTCCATCATTCATTGCCTACATATATACTCTCGCCCTATAAATGTACCTATATGAATACAAATCCCTCTTTACAATTGTCTTTCGGTGTTTATATTCATATCGATTTCGGGTCTCGGTTCGAGAATATAACCGAGTATCATTTCATCCTGTTATAAAAAACCGCCCCTCCATTGTTGAGACGAAAAGACTCGGGGTGGTTATAGGTGACTATTATTCTACTATTGGGAAAAGTTTCTTGTCTTTCTTTGATTTTACTGATTTAATTATCCAATGGTTCATATGTTATTCAAAAACGACTAAATTTTCTCATCGAAAATTAACCAGAACGTATATTTTGCTGTAGTAGATTCTTATGTCGTCCGCACCTATAATATTACAACAATGTAATGTGAATGTTGCTCAATTGGTGAATTGAGAACATGTGTAAAGTTACGTCATGTGTTTACATGTACAGACACATTCATTATATAGAGGGTTAAGAGCTCCTTTCGAGTCTCCGTATTCTTCTGTGACGACAGAAACACGGAGATTAATCAAGTTGGTGACTTGATGCCGACGGAGGTATTTTAATGTCTCCAAGAAAATAGTCGTTCCCTTTTCAACTTTACCAGCATCCGCCCTGTCTCTCGCCCTTTCTCTCCCTTTCGTACCTCAAATATCGCGTAGTATTTCATGAGTATGTCATCCGCTGAGAACTTTATCGGATCTCTAATATACATATATTAAAAATGTTAATCCAAATTTTATCACACATTTTTCTTGAATAGAGAAAGGTGTAGTAGTCATATATGACTATTTTTATTTTTTTACCACATATATTGCTCGTACAGAGTACTTGCCTGCTCATTTATCTACTATTCCTATTATGTTGAATATTCCATAGTCAACAACCATATCGTTTTCGCATGTTACTCGACATGAAAAATGAATTAGAGAGTATTCAGCGCGGAACGCGCCCGTCATTAAATTTTGCACGCGCGTAGTGCAACCTCTACCCCCTTTTTTTTTATCATATTTATCTTTTATACTCTTTTCTTGTTGCTGCACCATTGCGAGATCACCACGAATTCCGTCACACATAGTGTGGCAGATGATCTAATCGTTTTGTACTCTTTTTGGCCAGACACAATGTCAAAGTATATTCGCTCAATAATATATTGATACTCATATCCACATGCTATTCGTAGAACAGTGAAAGGGGAGAAAAGAGTGGAAGAGAAAAAGACCAGTTGCCAAATCTATCAAATTAATCGGTACATAATCGATAAATATCTGTGGATATAGCAGGAGTTTGTGATCAGTATTATTTCCACCCTCTTTCGTCTTTTTCTTAGCTCTAGGTTATCGTATAAAGTCTCATAACGGCGATAAAATAATCGTCTAGTCTTTTATCCGAGAAAATCTGCGGTCATCCCTCGCTGGCAATCGCATGGATTACTTTCGGTCAACCACACAAGTGAAAAGGAAATGAAACTACTCAAGTATATATAATAGAAGCTTTAGTGACATATCGCTTTACCATTTTCTCTTCATCTACAACAATATTTGTGTATGAATTTCCCGTAATATCAAAAACATATTTAAATATGTAACAAAGAAGGGGATAATATGTCTCGTTGAATCATAATGTAGGAGAAGTTTTGGGTGAGATATAAGTTGTGTAGGAAAGTGTGAGAAGAATCGGCGCGGGCAAAAAGATTTGATAAAAACGAGAAAAAAAAGGGGGAAGGATCCTCACAGGCATCAGTTATTCTGACCTTCTGTCCCTCTGCCTATCTACACTGCTGTTCGACAATTATACCGTCGAGATATCTCTATTCCCTGAAGAGAAAACAAAAAAAAAACAGAGAAAAAAAAAAGAAAGGAAGAAAGGATCCGGTGCTGACAAAAGATTTATTCTGATTCACATTTTATTTTCTTGATCTTTTATTTGCATAATTATTCTGTATTTTTCTCCTATTTTCTCTCAATAAATGGTTTTATGCGGCCGGAGCATAAAGAGACTCATACAATGAACATAGAGGCAATGAGCGAGTACTTTCAGACTCTTGTGGGTACATCGATAATACAGATACTAATGAGGCTTCATGCAACCAGCAAGTTTTGATGTAACGAACAAGCTCTATCATAACGAGCATCGTGAATTTTATTCACGCTCAACTAGAGTAACTACTCGATTCGTGAATAGATAAATTATTCTGTATTTCTTCTACGGTGCTTCATAACCCATTGCCAATGTTGATTCAATTTGCTTGCAGTATAATATGTAAAATGGAAACCTTGGAAAAAATAAAGTCAAAGGTTGCAGGAATTTTAATCAACGTTGAATAACAGTGCAAAATATTTATTCAACCCTTTGAAGAATGGCACATTCTCTCAACGCCATCTTTTCAATTCATTCCTTTTTTTTTTTTCGCAATTCATTATGTTCCACAATGGCGCAGTTATATCAGCATTATGTAATATTGATTCGAATAATGTTTTCCCCGTGTATCTTTGTGACCAATGCGCAATTGTTGTCAAGCTCGAAAGGTATTCGCGAGAATTTGACACATCGGTGAATATGAATTTGGTATAAGTAATCTCAATAGCTCGCATCAGTGATGGGTTGTAAAAAAAAATAATAAAGAGGGAACTGAAGTGTGAAAGGATGGCCACTATGTCATAGACAAATAATCAATTGTCTATGCATATACTTTTGTAAATTTGTATATGCGTAAATGAGCCTTCAGATGATATCCTGCAATCTCATAGACCTGGCTCGACAGCCGATTGCTGCATTTGTCATTTCTACTAGACATCTGCAGTCGAGATCTCGTGGCCCATTAGTGACGTACGATCTGGCAGAGCCTCAAGCAGGGGCCGTCATTCGATTATGACTATATGGACAATGGTCGCTTACGTGCAAAGACGTATGGGGGTTATGCAAGGGAAGTGGAGAAGTGCAGGCATTTCTCAATATTCGAGGTGTTAGTGGATAGGTCTCCTGCTTATTAACTGCTATTGCATCAACATATACATATGTATGCATGGATATGGATGTATATTTCAAATTGGGCATCGAAATCATATGAGTGGGCTGCTATTCGCGACAAGAATTCTGCCCATCGATCTGACGGAATTGATTATCCATTAAACTCTTCATTATATACAATTGTCTGTTTTCGAAATTGAAATGCATAGAGTTGTGATTATAGTATTGAATTCTGAATATTCAACATGATTATGAATGATTAATATTCTGTCAGATTGAGCGTCGGATACTCCTGAGATATTCGTGAGCATGTAATGGGAATACCACGCATAATTGGAATACGCGTTCATAGAGGAGTTTGTATGTCTGTAATGGACAATCAGTTTAGTATTTCAGTGAAATTTATGACGAATTAATTGCAGTGAATGAAAAATGGGAATGTTGTGAATACACGGATAAAACATTGACAAATACATATATATATATATTACGACATGTATATATATATATATACATGTCGTAACGTTGATGGGGGGAAATAATCCTTTGTCATCTGTAACAACGAGCTACGCAATTAGATCTTTGGAGACGCCGGTTTACTCGTTGGAAGGTTTTCCAATTGAGAATCTTGTTCGTTGGAGGATGAAGAGTAGGATGAGTGAGAAAGATAGGAGAGATGGAGACTTTTATTTGTCGAGTGTGATATACAAGATAGCTTGAGAGAAGTCCTTACCTACTTCCTTGTCTCCCTTTCGCTTCCCTTATTGTACCATTTTCTTCTCTTTGTCTCTGACTGTTTCTGCACCCAGTTTGAAGTAAACAAGCTGGGCAATTGAACGTTTCTCGAGAATAAAGTTGTTTCTCTGTGGAGAGGACGAAGAAATAGGTTGTATCATTAAAACGTTGTCTCCTTAAGATTTACGAAAGAACGTACCTTGCAGTTTAGGAAATTCACTATCGTTATGTTGTTCGGTTTTTTTTCTTCTCATTTCAAAAAAATAAGTTACGTAACAGATTGAAAAGCCCATGTGTGTCGAGTATTCAACTCTGAGATCGAAACAGTCGCATGATTTCTTCTCCCCATCCAAATCATTCTAATCACAGAAGTACGAATGAGATTAAGCGGAAACGCTTTTTCGTCACTGCTGTTGGTAATAATTTATCATTCTAATGATTTTCCTGGAGATTAAGTGAACATCACGGGCTTATTGTCCCTTCAGTTATTTTCTCGTTTCAATATATATTATGAACCGACCTGTAAAGCAAATAATTTTTTGGAGTGAAGAATATTTGCGAGGAAAAAAAAATACAAAAAGGAGGAATAATGATTCATCCAAAGGGATGGTTCTTGGTTGAAGGATGTTGATGCTGCAGAACGACGAAGGAGTTTGTAGGTGGAACTATGAGAGAAGGCTCTTGGTACTCACAAGATAGACCGTTGCCTTTATCCAATGGTAGGGCCCAGGCTGTCCAAAGAGCCTTGTTTCATTCTCTTAACAGGCTCCGAGGAAAGGGGATAGGGGCAGAATGATGGTGTATCCTCTTTTAGGGAGGACCACAAGCAGATTCGTAGAATGAAAGATGCAAGATAATGTCCCAACCTTGTCTGGTTTTAAGAGCGTCACCATTCACCAACTCCGTTTGAAGTCGATCCTGCTTTATATTGTATAGGGGGTTGGTTTTATGTTTAAAGAGATATAAGAGCGGAGGGAAAGGGGCGGCGCCGAGCAATAAGTCTCGAATTCGAAATGAATCGTGAATTTACTTTTCATTCTTTACTGTCGGAGAGATGCACATTAATATTTTACCATTTTGCCATGTCTACATTGTCAATCTTACTCCCAATATTGACACTTCTCGTATTTCTCTGATGTGAGGGGTTGTTCATGTTGGTTCATATTGTGCAACGATGTATAAAGAGGTTGCTGTTGAGCCCATCAGTGACATATTTATTTATTTTTCATCTTGTGCATATTTTTTCTTCCTGTACTTTTGTACCTATGTTTGTTAATCTCACTTGTTTTTCAAACAGATTGTGGATGACACACATGGAGAACTGTGAGAATTGATTATTGATAAAGCGGGTTTCTACCAACCGAGGAGTCATACATCATGACGATGCGACTGCGAATAGTATTGGTGATACTTGGTGGTACTCAAATACTGCGCGCTGAACCATCGGCTTCGCCAACAGTCAAGAGTGCTGGTGAGTAGAAAATTTTGATTTTGTATTTACCATCAATAGTGATTCATTATTCGGGGATTGTAAACAAAATATATGAATATATTATGGATACATGGTTGTACGCGGTGCAGATTATATTACAGAAAAAAAATTGACACTTAGTGCAAATGATAATGCAACGATTCCAAGAATAATGATATCTTGAATTGATGGGACATTGAAATGCATTCTGGCTGAGATATACATCCATGATGAATATTCTACTGGTTTATAATTGTATGTATTTGACGTAATAGTGCTGATATGGGGGCTCGGAATGTGATACAGACTGTGGGTATGTAAACGCAATGACAATGAAACGATGGGAACAATCACCCATACCCTGTATTCCTCTCTTCCATCTATGCTTTTTATTTGTTTTTTTCTACTCTCTCGAGTTGATGATGCGTGCGACACTCTGATGTATGTTGAAGAATACGTGTGGAAACTTTTGTGTTCCAATGTTTCAAAAATTGGAATGACACAGTTTTCTGAATACAATATATATATGTTATATTTCACTTTACAATATGAGAAATTTGGTGTCAGTTTTAAATATTCACTAATACTAAACTAGAATATATTGGAGTAATGAATATACTTGTTTTCCTATCAACATTGGTTGCATTATGATCGATGATTTTGCTCTTTTGTCAATCATGGGGTTACTATAAAAAATGAATCATCGACTTTTTTCAATGTCCTAATGTTCTTTTGATGAAAGTAACAGAGTCTGAATGATTAATATAATATTCACGATCGACAGCGGATCCACAACAAATGAGTTTCAACAGCGGATATTTTTTTATTAAGAAAATAGGAGAATTGACATTCGTGATAGAAATCGAGGATTGCCCTCGAGGGTCATTAAGTGCCTTTTTTTTTTTTTTCCTCGTTTATTTTCTTTTAATTCCTCAACTCAACAACGGCCGATGATGAAGCCCGAGTCTCATTCACAGTTTCCAATATCGTTCCCCTAGGAGCTTGCTTTTTTTTCAGCCCCTTTGTACAACTCACTCGAATTCCATTTTCAGCTATTCCCCACTTTCGTGCTGGCTGTTTGACAGTTTTATTCGTGGCAATATAATAAATGTCATCTAATAATTTTCATCGCTATGCTATCGTCGAAAACCTATAATTAATGATAGGGATTTTGTTATTGTTTTACAAAAATAATTCACTCATGTAGAGGATAAATAAGTTCGAGGCATGTGGAACTCTTACTCAAACCGTTATTGGTTCACTATCTCGTGTAATGAAGTTGGAAAAGTTCACTTGGTATACAGAATAATGGGGAGCGTTATTATGATGAAGCAGTGAAAAAAAAAATACATTAAATATTTGATGAAACTATGTTTGTGTTGAGAATATTGAATTATAATGAGGATAATGAATAGAATAACGGGGATACACTGTAACCAACTACCAAACGAGGATTGTGCAATGGGAGTAAAAATGCAAGAAATAATAATTTTTTTTTTTGCGCTTGCAATGTATACACACTTTTTTACTTATTATAATTTTCCTCAACTTTCCTCATTTTCCTCGATAACTATATTCATCTGTCTCCCTTGTCTTTTACTCGTACGCCTTCGCCATCGTCTGCCCACATTCTGCCTCACAGTTATTCGTTATGAGAACGGTGGTGATGAAAACGCCAAGCGGAAAAAAAAAACAATACGCCAAGTCATGAGGTATTACTCAAAAGTCTAGCAGGGTTTTTCGTAGACAATTAATAACTGTCCATGAACTTTTATCTTAGTGCAATTTCCATTTTATGACACCACACGAATTCACAACCCGGTATTGTCCAAAAATATATACACACATATTTCATTACCCTTTGTTTTTGTGATAATACATAAACGAGTGAGAGAAAAAATAGTCGCCAAATTCTGTGGCTATTGCTTCAAGTTTTCAGCCCCATGCCATATTATAAGTGTCGCTTTGACCCCGTTATCAATGCTGAGAAGCACTTGGCGCATGAGCGTTAACATAACGCCTTTCACATCCCCTATGCGCCGTCCACTCCGTCTCATCCTCAGCTCGTAGTTCAACATTTGCAATAGCACAAAACCGTGTGTAAAAACCGAGATTACTGTGCGATGCAATCAGCATAGTGGTGTGGTTGTGGTGTGACCAAGTCACGCTCGAGATTTTCTTTTGGATTCAAAACACACTCCTAGATTAACGCGACACTTCACAATATTGTTTTGTACAACTTTGAAGCGTTTATTCTCCAACAAAAACAGTACAATGGTCGTCAACACATTCACAAAAGAGGGGAGAATTACTCGCTGTTGACAAAAAAATTGGAAGTAATTAAAAATCGATGATTAATGAAAAGTGAATGAATACTGTGCGAATTGAATGGTAGCGTTTTTATACATGAGATACGTAAAACAATAGCGTACCCATTTTGGAGAAGCTTCAAGTCACTGAATGCCGCAATGAATAATAAGAGATTGTGGGGCCACACCGCGCGAGACATGCGGATGGATCCAATGCACTGAGAATTGTTTCGGAGAATAATAACGAGAAAAAAGGACGGAATTGAGAAGCAAAACAACCAACTTATGTATAAATAACAATATAAATCTATCTATTGAAAAATATCATTGGCATGAAATGATATGTATTGAACCATACATGACACTGCTTTTCTGGATATAACTTGTTGCAATGTAGTCCTCCAGATTTATTATATAATCTTCGGTATGCATAAACCATGGCATTTGAATCCCATTTCAAATTCGCATCGAGGATGGTGAAGAGGGCTTTACATAACATTTCATCATTATAGGTATTAAACTTTTTGATAGGAGAAATTATGAATCCAGGGACAATATTTTGAAAAACAAAAGAGGAATGCTGGGAAAGTATAAGTATTCTTCATCCCTTTGCCACCCGGACACCTTTGGACTGTATCCAATTGCGGATTGAACCGTCCGTAACTGTTGAACGTGAGTTATGACGTTCGAAAGTAGACACATAGGTATATACTCTCATATAAACATTTACAGAGTGTTATTCACCTTCAAAGTAATATTTCAAATTTGGCGAGTGTTTGTGTATAACGTCCTACTAAATGTTGATAAATATTTGCTTTGTCTTTGGGATATACGCGAAGCCAACGGAACTTCACATTAACTAATTTGAATTTCTGTTCTTGTTTCAGAGTAAAATTTCTTTCTTTTTATATTCCCTCACATGTGCGTAACTATATGCGAATTACCATTCTCCCCTATTCTATCTCTCAATATGTCCATCCCGTGCGTGTAAATGGTTGCATTATTTTACGTACATATCCACAACAGTTTTAGCATTGTCCAATGAAAATCCGATGTATAATTGGATTCGCAAGCATTTCTCATGATATATATATACATATATGTATTGCCTTTCTGTTGCAATCCGTATCACGCATTGTGTGTTCTGCGGTTTTTGTTTATTTCTGACCGAGGGCAGACATGTGAGACAATTAATCTAACGAAGCCACTAGGGAATTTTAGAATTGATTAAAAACAAAAAGTAACGAACACACAACTGATGAATTAAATTCAAATTCAACACGATAGAATAAGATGAATTATTATGCCACTGTTGGCATTGCTAGTTTTCATCTGTATCAATGAGTGTTGATTTTCAATTTCGGTCTATACATAATATTGTGTTTGTCCTCTGTGTGCCGTTGTGATTGATGCTGGAATACATCGCGCTAAAACATTTTGCATTATTACTACACATGCAAAGTCTCGAGAGTTTCAAATATTCGAAACTCTGACAATTCCTCCAGTGGCCAAAATTGGATGAAAATTGTAAAAGTTTGTTATGGATGTCATATCGGTATTCTAGTTTCTTACATGATCAAAACTGTGATAAATTTCGGATATTGAATTAGTTGAATTGCTCAGCACTTGAGTTGCAGTCGCGAAACCGCGAGTGCCTGTCCCACTTCGCGAACTCATCACCTTTCAAACATGAAACAGCTCCTAAGTATACGAATGTATACATATAGACCAACCTAGCAAAATGTCGAAAACTCAGCCTTGATTCTGCAGTCTTTTGTCGCTATTGAAAATGATTTTGCGCAAAATTCCCATTCCCGCCATTACATTTTCCTCCATACGGTTGGTGTAACATTTCCCCGCTTCTTCTTCTTTTTCTTCTTCTTGTCGTCACATATCTGTTTTCACACTTCGTTCTCTCTCTCGCTCGCTCGCTATATTTCTCTTGTCGTTCGTAGTGAAAATCGATGCAACGAGGCGCGCGTGACGGCTTCAGTGCTTGCAGCAACCAAGTATTGATAGATATTTGCGCGTGCCGTGTGACAAAATCGGGAATGAAATAGAGAGAGAGAGAGAGAGAGGAAAGAGGAGATAGAGAGCGAGAAATCCCTCCGGCTTTCATAGATATTCACAAATTCAGGATTTTTTCAAACCACTCAATTGGGAAAACTCCAATATCACTATCGATTTTACTTATTCGATGTAGGATTTATAGAATTGTTTAATTTGCAATGCATGTGAACCCCATCACTGTGTACACGTTTTTACCCAATATCTCATTCATTACTTCATTCGAAATTGAACGGAAATATTCGTGCCCGATTGATCTATTCGCTTGTCATTTGCGACATACTATGTAAGTGGGTTTTCATTTATTCATGCAACTTTTGTTGATGACGATGGATAATGAAAATATTTAAAGCCAATTGGAATTGCAAAGTAGTCGAGAACGGTGATAATTTCTTACGTACGTTTTTTTTTTTTTTTTCTTCTTCTTGAAGTAAGACCGATAAAAAATGTATGTGAAATTCAATATTAATTATGTCAATAGATAATTTTCGAGGGAATATGTTGGAATATGATTATAACACATATCTATGAATTCACATTAATTTCATAGAAAATGAGGACATCATCGGGGACAAATATGAATATACAATTCGTTGAATGTGATGTTCCATACTTGACGATGCGTGAAGCGTATTATTCTCACCCATTATACTTGTACTGTATAGTTTCCTATTATTCGCTATCAGAACATCGCCCACAGAGCTGAAGCAAAGTTCGCGACAGCGTCTGAGTAGTTTATGAATGCCAGTGGGTGATTGCGCGGCAACCACCATGTATAAATGTATATATGCACTCTCGTCCCAAAACCCTCGGAGGAAGACCTATGAAGGTGTTTATCAGACCTGTCGGAGCTTCTGTGTTCAGCTGTTCCCCAAACGCCTTTAGTTGCTTTTCTATATATATTTCCAGGCGACAGAAATCCCCTTGCACTCTACCACTCTTCATCCCCACAGTTGTCTTCGAACCCCCCTTTCCAATTCCCTGCAATAACTCAAATTCACGTCAAGGAATATTGCGCACAAATAACAGGTCAAATTTCATTCTCGCGTGTAAATTAAATTTTCATCTTTCCCATCTTTATTACTTTTTTCTCTCGAGTTATAAATTGTTGCACTCATTTTTTAATATCTTTCGACCTTTGTAGTGCTTCATGCGCTGAAATAATTGAATTGCCAGGCTTCACGGACTCGAATCAATTGGGAGAAGTCACTTTATAGATCCTTTGACGGTTTTCTATTGAATTAGTTGCAGAAAAAGTGGGTCTGATAATTAAGAAAAATAAATAAGGCCAATTGGGTGACAAACATTTCTGTGCATTTACAACTATTTCAATTCATTTCATGATATTTGATGTCGAAAGCTTTCCTATATGAATCATTTCTCTTAATGACGAACATATATCTGAATGTGTTTGAGCTTTAGCCGAATTTCAGAGTTATTGTGTGAGAATGAAATATCTATTGAATTGCATTATCCATACAAGGATTGTAACAGATGATGAATATCAATATATAAATATGTATACGTTTTGTACATAGTACATGTTCCTTAAATGATTCGACATGCTTTTCAAATAAACAAATTTTCTCCTGCATTTATGGTGATAAAATAATGCATGTGACGAATAAAATCTAACGTTGATCTCATGCACGATAGTCGATGAACTGATGCACTGGATTAAATTAATAGCGCATCATTTTGGCTATTGGAGATAGCAATTGGTGTGATTAATCCGGTCGTTTGTCTCCTACAACCACTCACGCTGTATCATCAACCTTCCTTGTGATGCTGCACCGCCTCTCGATCTGCCTCCATCCCTCCATAGCACTGTTATCACATCGACATGAATAGCTACATCTTTGGAATAGGATGATGCCCTGTTAAATGTACAAACAAACACACGTACAGGTCAAATTGAAAGCCGAATCCGTTGCTCTAGGTGTAGCGCTGAGAAATTAATAAGCTTTCAGAGTAAATCGTGCGTCCCATTTCATAGTTGCATATCAACCAGCTGGATTGGGTGACACTCTGTAACAATTGCGTACTTGAGTTAGCCGAGTTAGATAGTGGGGTGCATTAATTAATTCCCTTGAGTGTTGTATTAGGGCTTCAATCTATTGGTCAATAAATCCTACGTGCACGGCTTCAGTTGGAGGACTGGAAACTTGATCCGTTCTACAATATTGAATATATATTGAAGAATTCGTAAATTCATCGGAATATTGACGTAGTATATATATAGTCGCATATTTGGGAATATGGAATATGATTAGTACACCATACGCGTATACATATATAGCGAACAAATGCGAATCAAGCGAATAGTTTAATGTTAACTGTTCTGCGGTTATATATTAGTCCTCCATTTGGTTCCAACACGTGTCAATCCCTTCAGTTCGACGATATTTCAAAGTTTCATCGATGTTCCAACGGAGAATTTCGTTTTTAACAGGTGATGCATATCAACCTTTGATTTGGTCAATCATGAAACATCAATTTCAACTCTTTCATCTATCAATCATGAGCGTTTATTCAGAATTTCTTTGGAAAGTAACAATATTACTAGTACAGTACAATAAATGATATTCCTTTTATACAACATTTTTTATGCGTTCAAAAACTACTTTTTGATCTATGAAGAGCTCGAATAATGTAGTCGTTTCCGAATAAACAGCCCATCCAAAATTACATGAGGACTATAAATCAAGTAATCCCATATCATTCCAGCGAGGCAATCTTTTTGACATCGCTGCCTTGTATGCCTCGTTCTCATAAGCATTATGATTGAAAGTCGATTCATCCTGAGTCATAAGTTCCTCGAGATTAAGCGCCTGACTCTTGTCCACAAGAACGAGTGGTAATACCGTGCATGCCGATATCAAACCGTATATTTCGAACTTGTGCATTGCTTCTTTCAAATCTCTCATGCTTGGCGGATATGTTTGGCATCCAAGTTTGCGCATTGTTGTGGTTAATACTTTCAAATATTCAGCAACCATCTCATCTTTGTGATCGACCAATACTGCTTCAGATGGGCTGGTATTGAAAAAATAATTCAGATCAATTGCTGGTGATCCATAATAGCACAGTTGGAAATCAACCTGAAACAATGATATCACACGGCATGTTAGACAAACATATTCACTATTTTTTAGAAATGTGTTGATAGCAACTCTCTCTTTATTGCAAACCCTTCGCAGGTGTACCTTGGTTTGTACGTGGGATTGGTTTGAAATCAAATAGGAGCGATATAGAAGAAAACTTGGAAGAGTGGGTGGGATTGTGTATGTGAATAATTGAATACTCATGTTGCAGCAGCAGTAAAAGTTAACAGAGTGAATAGTAAGAATACAGGAAAGTCTGTGTATGTATGCTAACTCTGTATAAAGTAATATTTCTTTTCTGGTTAGAGAAAAGTGGAAGTCGTGCAAAATATGTTTGCAGAATCGAATACAGAAAAATAGGTCTATTGCATTATTCACGTTGCATGACTCTTTGCCACTCTGAGTTTGTACCATCACGACAGATATCATGAGCATACCACATGGGTTCTTTTCCCTCTTTATTTTTATGTGAATAAATGGATGAATAGTGACAATGAATAAAATCTGACAGGTAGAAAATTATATGACCATGAATTTTGAGATATATCGAGATTGAAAGTTATTTATCGTTATTGGTAATAAATCGAAATTACGATAATACTCACAAAAATGTGATCAATGACTTTGTCATTAACATCATATTTGAACAGCATGTTATTTACCCAAAAGTCACCATGATTAATAACATTGAATACATTATCATCACGTCTTTGACATTCCGCAACTCGCCCGTATATCACGTCAGACACTTTCATCAGTTTATCTGAGTAACTTTCACCAATTCCTGGCCACGATTCAACTGCTTTTGCCAGAGCTTTCATTCCTTGAGTGAAAAATTTCATCATTTCGGGGGGAGCATCAGAATTGAATATTCCTTTGTGGCAGATATCTCTGTATTGTGGTGTCTGAATCAAGATGAAAACAATGATTTTATTGCTGTTTATTCATTGAAAATATATCTGTAATCTTAGCTATGGTGCGAGAAATTATTTCTCATCTCACCTTCTCGCAGACCCTCACAGACGTTGCGTGGAATTTGGCAAGAGATTTTAAAGCAAGTAATGAATGAGGGAAATCGAGTCCAGTTTCACGATTGGCCATACGGAACCCCAACGGTGCGAGATCTTCAATAATTATCAGGGGGGGATCTTTTTTTTGCGTGAATAGACAATTGCCACTGAATTTCGTATCTTCGAGAAGTGAATCCATCTCTTTCAATATTGTCGTCATCATTATCATTTCTGTATCAAAGACTCCAGATTTCTCGATCTTTTCAAAAAATATGCATTATAACATCATATAAATTACGGATTGTTAGAAAAATATCGAGTCCAAAGGCGATTCAGTTTTATTTTCATCGATCATATGATGATAAACATTACTCACCAGATCTTTATGTATACCGTCGTTTGCCAGCGCAACTTTAACAATAATTGTTCGTGTTTCCGATATCATTTTGCCCATTTGATGGCGATTCAGATTAACAGTAACACGTATCATGTCACTTGTGTAATTGTCGCCTTTATTTGTAGCTGGTGCTTTTGATAAATGAGTCACACAAATTGAATCGTCATTTCCTGACTGTCTTAACACGCGCTCCATGAACTTTTTGTCAAGCCAAGGTGTCGTGGCCATGGCTCGCGGTTTACTTATCCTCAGTTGGTACTTTTATATTGCAAAGATAGCTAAGGTAGTTTATGTTGAACGGAAAAAGCTTCAAAATGAACCAAAAATATTTCCACTGTTCAGGCGTTTCTTCGGACAGTTTAATAAATCAAAATATTTCAGTTCCCTTATATTCTTGGTTAATTTAGGAGCCGCCACTTATATCTGATGCAGCAGTTGAATTCACCGAGTTCACATTGGCAGCAGTACATTCACTGCCGTAATATTTATGTATAGTTCGCGCAGTACCACTAGAAGATTCAATTCCCTCGTGCACGCATAATCTGCGCCTACAATCATACTTAGAGATTGTGTGATGCGTCGCTTATCATTGCGGAAATGATTGTGAAGAGTGCATAGCCATTATGGAATTGATCATGAATGTTAGTATAGCTATCATGTGCGGGTTTATATCGATGTCTTTCGTCCATACTCATTCTCATGCACTCTTTTTTGCTGCTTGTAAATTTATATCGTGTTATCTTGCATCAGCACTCTGCACAATTTTTTTACACTTAGCCGTTGATGATTAAATCCAGATGAAATAATAGTGGGCGAGTGGCGGCTATAGTTGACTGGTAGCTTGCCTTTTCTGTTTCACATTCTTTTCATCTCTGTAACTATAATCGAATGTTTCAATTTCTTGCTGCAATTATAGACATTTAGATTTGACGTCAAGTCGCACGATTTGTGACCTCCAATGAAACGTACGCTACATTTCTTCATCATTGTATGATTGATTACACGCGCGTTTATAGACATATTCATACAATGCCTCATCATCCAATACTCTGAGATTCATCATGATTATGCACATTTTCACTTCATGCAATCATAATCAAAACTCAATGTCTCTGTATATTGATATAATGATAAAGACAAGTTTTATGATCAATTAATGAGTGCAAATTCAAATAATGATAGAGATTATAATTTTCATTTGAGATGTCTATGCTCATTTTATTAATGGATATATGAAAATGAATCGTTTATGGAAACTAAAAAAATTCTTTTATTGAGATGGCAGGTGATTAAACGATATTTCTAAATTCAATAAACACACCAGGACGCTAAGCTCATGTTATTTCGTTACATTTCCGGAATGCGGTAGTCATGAAATTATCACCTACGTTAGATCATTACATGGTAGTGTTTAGTGTAAATTATACAACAGTATTGTGATTTGTACCGATAAATAATCCTTCAAACTTTCATGAAAAAACTGATGAGATAGTTCATATCAGCCGCAAACCTTTTTAAAGCTTAGATACTCTTTATCATGTCTGTGTATTCCTGATAACAATTAATTACAACTTTCAACTATCCAACGATTCATCATTTGTCGATTATATAATCACAACACGAATTGCAGAAGAATCCATATAAAAAAAGGAGAAATGGAGATAAACGTAGATCTATGAAAATAATAATCACAAAAATATGAACTACGGATGGTCAGCCGCTAGATGAAACATTGGACGTGTCATTGTACTCTTTTCAACCCTTAGAATCTGGCTTACCAAACCCTCTACCTCATTAAACCGTCCACAACACGAATACCTATATGTATGTGCCTGCGTTCCCAATCCGCCTCTTGTGGTTAGTAGCACGAACTAATTACTCGCTTCCACAGCTTATTCCCATTCAGCATTATTTGCCAGCGGAATTCTGCCCGCCCAAACCCCTCCCATCGTATTGTTTTTTTCAAATAACGTAAGACATGCCTATATTTATATTCAAACGTTCATAGAAGCCGACCTGAAATATTTTTTCTATATTGGCTACGAAAAAACGTCATTCAGGTTAAGAAAATGCTCTCACATGAAAGTCAAAGAAATGACACAACCATATATCTGATACTTTTAAAGGAAAATCTCATGAATATTTTTCATCGTGGTTTTTTCTGCAATTACATATGTTTGACAATCCGGAATTGCACTTGAGTCTATTGAATGTCTGATCTAGCGGAGAGGATGATCGTTTTCCACGTAATTGTGTGATTTCCGACGAGATGATGAGTGGAAAACGAATAGAACGAGAGAAACGAAAACAATTAGGAGACATTGGTAGATAGGAAGCTACGGAAATAAAAGTAACAAACATGAATATCGAGATAGTGCAATCGGATTTTCGTTCGCCGTTATCCATGTAAGCGCTATTGTCCAGTGTGAATACGTTCGAGAATGCACCCACAAGTTTTGCAATTAATCGATTTTGAATCCATCTTATGCTGCAATGCCTTTGGACACAAACATATCTGCCAATCGCTCCATCACTTCATCTCCCATTATCACAGTACGTCTCATTTTTTCATCTTGTTTCATTCGTTTTCTTTGTTAATATTCACCAGTTCATCATGCACCCCTCCCACTTTCTATACGAACATTTCTCGTAATATATTTGTGAACAAATATATATGGAGGCAATTTTTATTGTTATGGATATATGAATTCATGGTGGTTCAGATGTCAAAGAACAAAGGATATGAATAATTTTCAGACTCTTCCAAAATCAATTTTTATTCATACTCATACATATCCAGTAAAAGGTGAAGCTACTTTACCGGTGACCTGTATTTGGATCTCAATACAAATATTATTTGATTCAGCCATCTGACACGTTTCAATACAAATTTTATTATTTTAATATACTGCATATATTGTTGTGAATAACTCATGAATTTATATCCAATTGAAGTGTGGAAGGATTTCTTGATAATTGAATGCTTTTGCGAATGAATTAGTGAATAGCCGAGTACGTATAGAATTTCAGGTTTCTATAAAATGATGATGATGAAGAAGACCCGCCGGTTGAAAAATATTCATATGGTTCGAAATAAATATGTATAAAAGTATGTGTTCGAACTGCATTTATGTATTTGAACGAGTGATGCCTAGAGGGTGAGAGAAAGAGAGAGAAGTAACAGCACAAAGCTGAAAAAAAAGAAAAAAAGAATCAAATGAAAATGGCAAGAGAAATAAAAGTTGGAATATTATGCTATTGAAGGATTCATCTCTCTAATTGCGCATTGAAACTCGTAACTTTAGTATATAATTCAATTCGTTCATCTCCGTTCCATAACGTGCCGTACAGACCCATTTTCTTTTTTGTCACATGAAAGTTTTCCATCGTGCAATTTTATATTTATAGTTATGCCTAAAATCCTGCTATATGAATTTTAACGATTCAATCTTTCAATGAAACATTCTTTGATTCTATGTATAGACGGTCATAAAAAATGCTATATCCACAAATGGCTTGAAAAGTTTAGATGAAAGTTGGTAGTAAAGTAAACCAAGAGCAGAAGACAGGTCGAGCTACAATGAAGCATTGAGGCAGTGAATAAGGATGCGGGTAAAGGGTTACAGATGAGGGTGTTGGTCGAACCGCCGTTGAGCGCGTGAGTAACAATGAAATGCGCGATGTAACTAAACCATCCCTCGTGTTTTCTCGCGTTCCGTTTCGTCTCTACAACACCACTTCCGTGCCACCGTAGAGTTTCCGGAGCTCTCATTTACCGCGAAACAACTTTGCTTGTGACAGCCGAATAATGTTGAAAACTAAGAGCGACAACTATTGTGCTTTTCATATAAGATGAACAATCCTTTTATGATACTATCAATGTTTTTGTTTGACTGTTCCTTTTAATTTCATCATTTTTCGAAATCTCAGACATTGTGTATCCCATTCAAGAGAAAGCATTGCGATTGTAAGAATCGATTTCGTCACATATATCAGGAATTGTGTTAAGAACGTATCATGGGAATTAGATTTGCATGCCGCGTTGAACAGAATAGTTCATTTTCTGTGCAAGAACAATAAATACATTCGAGAAATTTTTGTATATCAATTTATCATTGGTTAGGTAATACATCACATTTGAATGAACTTATCATGATAATCTAATTGGTATATAAAAATCTTTCGGACCAAACTTTCCTCTCTCGAAAACTTTGGCCATCCTCATTAAAACTTTATGTTTTTTTTCTTAATAATATTTTCTTCCTTGCACGCTGCTCATGTTTTTTCTTTTTTTTCCCCAAATAGAACTCAGTGTGCGGAATATGCAATGAGTGGTGCTGTTATTTGATATGTTTGGTATTGCGAAGTTTGTCAGATAATTAGAAAGCGCGACACACGCAAGGATTAAATTCCCATTTCATTCCTGGCGCGTCCTTTACTGTCGCTTCGTGCAATTCCCTCCGTAATCTCATACCCTCGCACACTCTCCTTTTCAGTCATACATCCTCTGGTTCTCCTTCTACTGAAGAGCTTATTCTTAAGCTTCAGCGTTTTAATCTGTCCGATGTTGTGGAACTTGCGCGTTGACCGAGATTTCCTGGGAAGTCAACCACGGGTAACAAAAACATCAGTCCAAACTTGTTATTATTCGAAATGCTCAAAAGAGCGAACAATATAGTTGTACCCAAATATTCACAAAGATTTTATTGATTTCATATATATGTCATAGCTCATATAGTGTGTGAGTGAATAAAGACTATCAATATTACTTTTCTTTTAATCATGTAAATATAAATTCTACTCCTGCGCAATCACCCAACTGGCACCGTATGTGATATTTTTCGCATCATTAAATCGTCATGAATTCACGTGACAAATTATATGTATAGCATGAACATTCACTGCCATACCTTGACGATAAGATTGGAAATTATACACCAAATATAGATCTCGTAGTATATCCATCGTCACGTATATCTCAAGTGCGAATGCTGCAGTTGCTCATTCATATTGGGATTGCATGCCCCGTTCCCTCTATTCTCTAGTATCCTTCCTACTAACGCCTTGCCACAACCAATGATATCCGGATGGCGTCATGTAGCTCGTTCGGATGCACATTGGTCCGATTCTCAACTGGAGTTTAATGAGGTTTCACCGATGAATTTCGAACCACCGCTTGGCAGAACATCAGAGTTGGAGCATAGAAGGCACAAAACAGATAGGCAGAGGAGTTTTGCCCGGTTACCTCAACTTTGATGAAATGAAATTACGTCAGTCGATGCACGTAACTATTTTGGTAGCATCCAAATCACATACGTGTTATATTAGCAGCCTTGTAGTGCACATCCCTGTTTACATTTGTACCAGAAAAATAAACTATTACAATTTATTTATGGAGTAACAGGCAACCCCACTGATAATATAGATTAATTCTTTCTGGTATGAACTTTCCCCAATCAATTTCACTCTCAGTCATTAAATTAGTCAGGGGCTGTGCGTGTGAATGGTTTAAGAGACTTTAATACTTTGAATGATTAATGATATTGTGAACTAATCACAATTATTTTGGATAATCCTATTGGCGAACCTTTCATTCTTCTTCTTCGTGAACACATTTAATCGTATTCCGATAATGCTATTCCGCTCAGTTCATTCGCAGTACATATACATATACATACATATCCGTCTTTTCTTTTTCTCAGAGTTTGGTGTGATGAAAAAAAAATCTGAGAGAATTCGTTCACAAAATAATATCCTCCTTACACCCAGGGTGTATTATCTTCTGTTGGTGGAAAATTCCTCAAATCGTTATTGGATCACACAATGCGGTATGAATCACATTGGATGTTACACACATGTGTATACTTTATCACACTCCTCTCAGAAATGAGAATCAGAATCTGAAAACGACCTCATTAATCATGGATTTTGCCATAAAAAAATAAAATAAGGGAATAAATATTAATGTGAATTGAATATGAATAGTGAAGATATTTCTGGTGAATCGAATTGAATTACTAAGTAAGAAAAAATGATAGAGTAACATATTCAAGAGAAATAATGGATAAAATGGTCTATGGGAATGTTGTTGTTCAACTCGAAGTAGTTGCGTCTCGGCTTCATGAAGCTCGCTCTAATCGCTAGTTCATCAAATTTATTCGTCTGTATAATAGGTAATGCCGCTATGATATAGAGGTACACCGCTCATATCCTACCTTCACCATGCAGATCCGTTACCCTCAACATCTCCATCAGTATTTACATTAAATTTTTACTCAATTTCATTTGTGATTCCATCAAATAGATTTTCAAGTATTACAAATTCATCTAATAAAAAATGTACTGACATTGGAATAGTTGAGAGATTAAAGAATTTAAATTTCGTGTTGAAGTTATTTTTTATGTTCTTTTTATGAAAATATGAGCAAAGTGAATTCTAGATTTGTACAGAAATAGTAAAACATGTGGAGTATTAGCGTTTCTTCCCTCCGATAAACAATGTTCGCTTTCAATATGGAACCGTCCAATACTTTTTATGAGGAACTAACCTTTATAATTCCCCAGACTGTCACAATCACCGTTGTTTGCAATTTATCTTGTTTTAATGGTGATTAACATGACACGATTCGTCCAGATGTTCTTTCCCATTATGGTATAGACACAGAAAATATTTATATTATTTAGGAAAGAGGACATGGACTCGCAATTCCATCGTTGCGTTAATTTAATACAACGGTTTTTTCCTCATTGTATTCGAATAAAATAATGAAGAAGCAAGATGGAATGTACGTTCGATGTAGAATGTCTCGTGGAAATGAGAAAGACAGGGGAGTGATGGGGCAGGGAATTTATACAACGTGAATGTAAACAAAGTTCTTGTTTTGTTTTCTGGCACACTGCTTCTCAACCTGCATTACTACACTACACTTTATTCTTGTATTTCCAGCACACCAACACACAAATTTCATTAAAAAAATCTTAACAACCTATTATTTTTCCCGCTCACTGTATTCCTATCGTGTTTTACTGCTGTCCAAAGCCCCATTAAACAGGAAAGATACTCATGAAATTAAAAAGAAATGGATGTAATCGGTTTAAAACTGAGTGAAGATTTCACTGCAGTCAGCAAGAGTAAACAAAAATCTTGGGAAACAGCAATCAGAGAATCCTGTCAGGTGTGACGAGACGAAGATGACAAATTACTCGTTCCCACTGTTGCGCATTTGAACTACCTGGTTTCATATTTCTTTTTATGCTTTCGTACGGGTTCAAAATGCTTCTTTATTGATAATTTTATCTTCTTATTATGTGCGATAATAAGTAATTTCAGCTATTTCACCTTCGATTTGGGATGTTTTTCTTCATATTTTGGAATCTGTCGCATTATCATGCTCTCATATTAACAATTTATTACAAACAGATGAAATAAACTGTTGCTATTCCGATCTTTTTACAAGAATTCTTCCAGACTGTAAAGGTGAAAAACGAAAAAAAAAATATATATATCGTGTAAAGTGGGAACTGGTGGTATATATGTATATACATACATACACATATGTGGATGTGGGTGTGTGTGTATGTGTGTAAAGATGAATGCTATGATCCACAGATAACCACACGAAATTGTCCCTCGTTTGAAAATAATGGTTGGCCATGAATCGACTCGATAGCATAGAAAAAAAAAAAAAATAGTGAAAAGAACGCAAGACGTAGCGAAAGTTTACCAGCCCCCCTCTGATTGTCTATACACACTATCGGAAATTCCGTCTGCTATATTATATATATATATATATATATATATATATATATGAGAGTGCACGCCTTTTTTCGTTCCTCCGTTCCCTGGAGATGTTTCATTTCACGGTTTATGAGAAAAGAAAACGAGGTGGATGAAGGTGAAAAAATAGGTGAATAGCGAATTACGATAGGGAGTGATAAAAGAGTGCGAGTGAGACGATGAAAGAAAATTATGCGTTCAATCAAGAATCTGGAGAGGAGGTAAAATGGTAAGTAGACATAGGTTGGGCATGATTAGATGAGGTCAAGAGGTGGGAAAGAGACAAAAGAGATGCCATAAGATCTGTTTTACTCACATGACACATGCCCGCCCTTGCTACCAATTTGACGAGCTTTCATCACTCATATAGATGAATCTCCCTTCCGTAATCTCTTGACGCCCGCGTGCAATTCCAATGAGAAATGTTCGCATGGGACTCGGGCAAATTGATGAGTTCACTTGAACCATCTACGCGCACCGTGATTCTTATTTTTTTTTTTTTTTTTTTCTTCAAAAAGAAAAAAAAAATATGTGGAGCAGGCACCGAGTTAGTTGACGTGATGTTTTGGCATGATCTAATTTTTGAATACCCATGTTCATGATGAAGGAATGAAGATATAGAAAACGTGTTGTACATTTTAATCGACGAGAATTGAATAAAAGTAATGGGGTAACAGTGCCAAGAATTTTAACGGCTTCATAAAAAATAGAGTGAGCTCAGACAGTTTGAAATTATATTCAAAGAAAGAGCTTATAGGCAAGTAAGAGTTGAATTGTGCTGAGTTAAATAGATCTTATGTAAATTGGATCAAGGATGCTAGTAACCAACCTTTACCAACTGACTTAGTTTGCCCCATCTCTGCTATTTCCCCTATTCTCTATCTTTCTTCTCTCGATTAAATAGTTTATTGAACGCGGATATGCTTTCGGGTCATTTGAGATCGTTCAATAATTCACAAGTGAATCCTGTATTTGCACTAGGGGTGCCGTGTTCCCGCGATTATAGGGGGTATTAAACTACTTCACAGCGAATCCCCATATTTATTGAGTTGAAGGGGTTACGTAGCCAATGAAATGGTGATGTCAGAATGCTTAATGGTAAAAACAACTGATGTACATGTGAGAAACATGTACTGTTAAATTTATTATCGTACAAATTAAATTTTTTTCTAATTCACAAATATACATTATAATTTAACAAATTGGATTCAATTACAATTTTTTTTTTGTAAGGATAAATCAATAAAGTGAAAAAGTTTCAGAAGTTCATCAAGTACTTGAGGGCAACTGGAAAATTCCCTCAAGTATTGATGTGTAACTAGCATTGGAAGTTATTATAGCTTGAAAAATGCCGAAGAGTGTGCCGGAAGGGTTATTGAACTTTAAGAATACGTGGCCATCTATTCTACAATGATCCGTTTGGTTCACTTTTCTTCCTCTTATCGTAGGAAACTCAATAGGATTCATTGTAGATGTACTAATACAAAAAATCTCGATGTGTCGACGCGCGATGATTCAGCAGAGAAAATCGAAAATGCTGTTGAGAACGGTACTATTTCCATTGGGTAACATATTTCGGGAGGTCATGATATATTTCAATATATTATCCACTGAAGAGTCATCAACAGCGTTGATGATACTCCTACAATATGTTTGTTCTTTCTCGCCGATGTTTCTTCCGTTATTATCATTTTTTTTTAAATTCACGTTTACATCTACTGCATAACATTTACGTGACTCGTAAAGTAGGTTATGGCGGTGGCCTGAAACTGTTGCCATGAATTTATCTACTTTACGATGCAGTTGAGCACACCAGCAATGTTGCAACAGCGAAACCGCGCGGACATGGCTTATACGAGAGGAATTGCGGCCGAAGGTAATTTGCCACGATTGATAGACATAAATGCATCCTCTCTCACATTGCTGTCTCTCTCATTGGTAATCCAGTATGATGATTTTATTTGTCAGTGGCGATCTCCTGGTTTACATAGACAATTGGCTAATGCCAGCGGGTACCTGCCTGCGACAAATTTGATTGTATAACACTGCGGTAGTCAAGAATATTGTTCATTGTGTACTATTTTATGTTATAAATTATATGCAGATGTACCGCATGTCATAATTCTCATTTGACATTCATTTTCCAACTCTTTCCAACGAATTTCCACAAAGTTATTCATAATTGAAATTAAGAAAAACAATGAATCAAGAGGATTGAATAAAATATAAAAGTGAGTAAGGAAATTAAAGACGAAACAAATTCAACAAATTTCTAGTTGAAATGTGAAATTAGGGGGTTGAGAATGCGGATGGTGAGCAGAAAAGTGGGAAGAAATTAAATTCCCGCTTGCTACCCACATATTCACGTGGCAACTTGAATATAAACTTGCCGCTTTTATAGAGCCAACGAATGAAAAGTTAAACTGGAATATTAAGGAAGGAAAAGAATATAGAGAAAAAAGATCAGAGATTATATAGTATTACGACCACCACCATCTTCCATACATATAGCAATAATAATATCACAAACTCGGGCTCACATACTACATGAAGTGAGGGTGAAAGAGGAAAAGATATAGGACTGTGGGTAGAGGG
Source organism: Meteorus cinctellus (assembly GCA_030523045.1). Lineage (NCBI taxonomy): Eukaryota > Metazoa > Arthropoda > Insecta > Hymenoptera > Braconidae > Meteorus > Meteorus cinctellus. Next base: position 276,389 of record JAPYZF010000078.1, on the reverse strand, counting down.
TAGGTCGAGGCTCTCCCAATAGTTCGAACACAAACTTTTCGCCCACGCTAAAGTTGCCAAGCTTTCTTCTACGAGAGCTTTAACGGGACTTCGCGCCTCCATATACTTGTACTCTTGCACGTGGTTTTTATTTTTATTCCATGCTATTTTTTTTTCCTTTTCTACCTCCTACGTGAACTGTGTAAAATCCTGGGGCATAGAACATCATTATTTCATTTTTTTGCCAAAGACTTGCTGAAGCTTCGCGAGTGACATTACCTTCGCGAATGCGGTTAGCTAAGTAACAAACTTTGGGAAGAAACAAAAACTGTGGAAAAAATTTAGTCTCACATATGCTGTGATGTATAAAAGAATATTCATAATGATTCACTGCATTTTAAATGCAATATATATTTCGATGGATTGTTTCAGCTAATCTGCAGTGATTAATAAACAAATCTGTTTATTAATGCATCTATGCTGATATCCGATGGGGGTTTATTACTTTATATGTATGTGTTTATACGGGCGCAGCAGTTCGACAACATGAGAGACAATGGCCACCCCCGAGGCGTGTGTCCGCATGAATCGTATTGACATAACGATGCACATTCGCATTTATTAGCATAATCAAATTAATGCAGCCACATGAATGGACGTATATATATATATATATATATCGTTTATGGGTGTATTGTGATCGACAAATTTACTTTGAAGTGCACTATGCAATACAAATTATAGAATCATAAGTTATCATACCTATGGGATTACTTAATGTTGGGAATATTATAGGGGAAAAAACTACTCTTATAAATCATAAGTTTTTTCGGTAAATAAATAGAATTGGTATTTTCATCATGTAGAACTTTAATGGCCGATAAATAATAAATGAGTCCTAGACTCTCTTTGGGCCTCCATCATTCAATGAAAGACCTATGTATAGCCCCACCCGAGCTTTTCTCTATTTCTCATCTTTCACGTAACAGCACACACACATACACACTCAATTTTTTCACCCTACATCATGCTTCAATTCTCGCGGGTAACCTTCCGCGAACTTGTAACTCACAATTTTTCTTCAGAAGCCTCCATTCTTACTTTCACATGTACACATATATATATGAACGAGCTATCTCCCGTTTCTGAGAATTTGACGAAGGATCGTATCAAGTCGATGACTTGTTCTCTCTGTCACACAATAAGTTTTGTAATCCAACGTCACTTGGGTAACTTTGCGAGTGGCAATTTTCTTCAAGTTTTGCCACTCCCGCCATATTGAACAGTGCAAGATCTGACGTGTTCTACTAGAAGTGTATCTAAGCTATTCCCACTTGAGTTTTTCATATCCTATACGAAAAAAAAAAGAAAAAAAAATCATTTTCAATCCCCTCTTTTTATTTGATACAATTGTATTCCTATTCCTTTCTTTTTTTTCTGCCGGCTGGTGCGAATTTTTTTTAACGTGGCTAAAGCCTGACGAATGATTTCGAAATGAAGATGAAATTCGCAGTGCTGTGAAGAGAAAAAGAAAGTTTTGAGTGAATGAAAAGCGTTGTCGGTGGTGAAGGAGAAATGATAATATTTATATATGTATATATATAATGAGAGAGAACTATTGCAGATGGGATCGTAGGTTTCTTTCGTTGTTATTGTTATTGTTGTAATAATGAAGGCTGATGATTGATTCGGGCTAAATAATTATTTATCTCCCACTCGGCATCTCGTATGCTTTTCCAAACTCTGACCATTTGTTTTAGAGCCATGAAAAGCTTCGATTCTCAATTGCTGCGTGCATCAGATTCATATTATATCAAGAGAATTGGCGCGGAGTACACAAATGTATATGGACAGTTTCGGTTGAATTATGGACGAACACATATGTGTAAAGACCCTCATGGTTAGTTGAAGGGTAAATTGGTTAACCCCCGATGTGTATATCCAATACTTGTTTACGAAGTAAGGGGTCGTGTGTCGTATTAACTTGACACAGTCAACAGGATATGCCTTAGACTGATGCCCTTTCCTACTCTTTGGTGTTTACCGAATGCAGGTATGAGGAAAAGGAATGTGCAACGTGGCATGGACACAAATATAAATACTTTTCTATGAATCTATAACAAGGTACAATGTTGTATACGTTGTCGTCACTGTTCCACTCATCGAATATGGATGATAGAATTTCTGCTGAATACACATTCGAAGCTTTATATATTGACGTATATTACAATTTGTTCGGATTGAAACGAGATTTTCACTAGATGAGTCAGTATTACAACTTGCAATTTGTCCCCATCAAACTATCATTACAATTAGATTTCAATCAGTTATATGGATTCAATATAATCAAGTAAAAATCACGCAGGATCATATTTTCCCGAATCGCATCCATCGAAATCATGGAACAATCCATAGGCCTCATTAACGTCAATCTCGTCATGGAGTTGAATAATTAGTTAATTATTATACGTGCGATGGGATAACATTGATTGAGCGATTATCTAAACAGCCGTTGGGCAATACATATCGAGGCGAAATTTATTGCAATTGTTACAGACATGCATTATGTGAGTAGCCGCATATATACAATGATTCTGACACAGATGGTGGGTCATAATTATCAACTGTTCTCTGAATACAACTGTACATTGAAACAATACAGTAAAAAAATGAATTTTCCAATGGATTTTCATGTACAACTTGACGATGAACACACTGGCAAATTTGGCTTGTAGAATATCAGATGAACGGTGATGATGGGTGTGTGAGCTCCCTGTCCCAGCCCAGGTAGTTTAGAGGTAAAAGCTGCTGGCATATCGACGCTCGAGGCTACTTCCTATCGTGTGGTGTCATGGCGCTCGTTTTGAGGACATTCTCGATAATCCCATTGCGTCAGCATTGAAATTTATGCTATCGACAATTTCCACGCCAGCAAGTTGCGCACCAGTAGAGTTCATTTAGGTGTGCTGTTTCGCATCATCCCATTCACAGTTACTGATCGTTTGCACATACATTCATTCATGTCATTGGAAAAAAGATGCATACTAGTACGATCTCACAATACATTCATATGAACGCAAAATACCTCCTTGTATTTTATATCATTGTAATTAATCAGTTTGTCTACACGAATTGTTGAGATTTAGAATTAATCGAAGCTCCTCCTCCAATTATTGCACGAAAGATTAGCCATCTTTTTATTTTTCAAAAATACATATCATTGCTCCTGCAATGAAGATCAAAGTGAGCGATAACTGAATATTTTGTCAAAGTGATTTCATATTTTTGTTCCAATTGAAATGCGATTCACCAAGCGCGTTTCAGGTCAAATATAATTTATCGAATTAATTCCCATGCTTTTATTGATATTGATCAAATTTTCATGATAATGATCGGAATTTTAGAATTCCGTTGGGTTATCTAAATTGGCTTTAATTAAAATCATATTGAAATAATTCTACACAATTTCGTACTCAATTTCTTTCCGACTTTTTTTTTTTATCTGATGCACTTGCTGCAATTATACTACATCGTTCCTCCACTAATCATTCGCATTACCGAATCTCTATTCTATCTTTTTTCCTCCTGTACATATTCGTTCCTCTTTCGATCATTCACTCAGACCAGTTTTCGTTGTTTTCTCTCCTCAACCATGTTAATGACAGCGAAACATCAAGCAATATAATCGCAAATACAAATGGAAATGTGGCGGCCACTATATAGAGCAAAAAATTGATAAAAAAAAATAGGCTGCATTCTGCTCATTTGCAATTTGCACATGGAGTTTACTGCGATTATATGACCTATTCGGATTGGGACTGAAAAAAAAACATGGAAAAAATTGTTAATGTCAGAGGAGAAAAATTGGCGCACCCTATTGACGTCAATCGTATAATCGGTAGGATAATTATTCACTGGGTTGCGCCGTAAATTTTCGCCAGTGGAATACCGAATCGAACAGTGACACCGTTCTAGTTCCATTTTGTTGCCTCTCTACTAGCGAAGTGCGATAAATCGTAATTCCCTAGCGGTACTAACGTGAATACATATACTCGCATCTGAATGTACCCAGCCTTTTCTACATATATATGTATATATTTATACATTGCATATGTACAAAATGTATACATAAATTCATATACTTGTATACGTATATTTCAACCCTTGGCGCCAGAGAAATCCCAAAGTTTTGGGTGGGTGGTTGGTACTTGGCTAATGAATTTCGTTCGTACGATATCATTTTCAATGATAATTGGAGTCAATGGGTCGGGACGTTTGCTCTCACTTCCCTCGCACGATTGGAATTTCGCTTGCAATCACGCTCTGGAAATTCCATATTTCCTATCTACCAGTAAACATGGTGGATGACGTGGTTGCTCACTACTGTACTCCTCCATACGTATATGTGGGATACCGCAAATAATAAGCTCTTGAATTTTGTATCTAAAAATTCGCAAAGGTGTATGTAATTCAGAATTATCATTCTATCAGTGCACTCACTTTGTTACGCTTCTATTGCATCAGAATTCATTGATATTGAATAGAAAGCTTATGAACCACTGGGATATAGCATCAATGCATTTTTATGACATTATTTATTTTCAAATATTCACAATCTACATTCGATCATTTTCGCATTTTAAACGATATTACGCATAGTTTACATCGAAATCAGTGTTCATATTTACTTTTCAGCCCTGTCCATGTTTTTCCCCCTTCGATGTTCAATCAAGCCGATTCTCCATTTCAAGTTTTCCCTCCATTCATCCATATGAATTGTTATTTTTTTCCTCGAGAGATGGAATCCCTGAAATTATTATTCCTTTGCTCGTCGCCTGTTTTTTTTTCATTGCAATCAGTCTTTGATTCATCTTAGTATTTTTCACAAAAGAATTTAATCCTGTATACCTTTAATGTTCAAGGTGGTGGTTCCAGTCTAGCAAGTGTCGTTGCAGGCAGCAGTAAACCAACCAGGCCATGGGATAAGCCCTACTTCGATGATATAACTCAAAAAAATGTAACAGCCATTGTTGGACAGAGAGCCATGCTCAGTTGTCACGTGAAACACCCAGGGAATCGAACGGTAAGTGATAGTCTGGGCACATATGTAGATATAAATATATAAAATAAACTCCTTATCCGAGCTGAGCTTTTTAATTGCCGGTACAAAGTAGGTGAAAAAACACAGGTATGCAGTTTATATCGGACGGAACAATCGCATGCAAACGTTTAATTAACAGGAAAACGATCCAAGTCCCTTGACTTGCTAATTGTATTGCCATGAGAGTGTAGGAGCGTTATAACGACAAAAAAGAAAAACGAGAAAAAACGTACGAAAAAGACAGAAAAAGAATATACAAAAAACGAAAAAAAAAAATGAATATGCGAGGTGGCAACAAGAAGAACGACTAGAGGTTTTGCCTTACTCTCTCACCGTTTCTCCATGGAATACGCCGCGTGCCAGTCGTGCTACGATGGCGATAAGCGCCCTTCCGAGATTTGCATTTAATCGGCGCTCGGTTTTACCGTGGCACCACCCCTAGCACTCTCTCGCTCCAGTTTTCATGCTATCGCCAGAGTGTATTCAAGTTTCCTACTTGCAGGCCATTTTGCCTCGCGAAATGTCCGTCTCGGATTGCTCACGATAGCCAGCTCCAGGGGCTCAACATCATTTTCAAGTGTATACACACTAGTATATTCACTCTTATCCCTTTTTCTTTTTTCTCCAAAGCACCGGTTTCTATTTACGTATGTAACTTTGAACCTATTGGAGTTTATTCTCCCACATTTTCCCGCTTCGATTTCATTACATCACATGCTGTGTAACTGGCAAGAATAGCAAATAAAAACTGTTGAGCGAATTGGATACTCTCTGAATAGAATGGTATTGTCGACCAGAAAAAAGAAAAAAATAGACGCGCACTCATCAGTTACATGGATTCAGAAGATAAATGTGTGAATCATCAGATGGTGTTGAAATTTATTCCGAAAGTTTCCCACGAAACAATCACGTGTTTGTGTGAAGTGATAGGTACTTACACCGTTCATTAGAATCAAGCGACGTATAAATAGGTTGTTAGTGCAGGGCGTTACGGGGAGACGCGACGCCGTCCCCAAAAATTATCACTGAAAACATTTATTTCTGTTCCATGAATCGGCCATCCAACGAACGTACTATATGTACCAGCAGATAAATTTACAACCACAAAGCAGATGCTCAACCCTTGTGGTTCTGGGCATCGCCACAAATTCCCACTCGCTTTGCATTTCTTATCTATATAATTCATATATTTCGTAGCCATTGAAGATGGTGTAGATCTGACAAGGAATTCTCCTGAAATCGTAAAATATTTAACGGATCAAATTGAAAGTTGGATAAGGTGGCTGAGTAGATGGGTGGGCGCACCATACTAAAAACTTTATATGTGAAATAAACCCTAATAAATGAAGACATATATTTTGACATTGGAGTTGAAAAATAGTCAAATGGTATTTTCGGATTTCATAAGCATCACACTATAGATGTGAGTAAAAAATTGGCTGAGGAACGTTAAGAGGGCAGAAAATGAATCAATATGATGAATAATGGCTTGTGGATAATCCTCGAAAATGAGCTTTTCGTCCTGGTGAAACCTATCTCTTACCAGGCATGAGGGCACATACACCGCAGCGTGTGATCATCATGGGTGACGTTACGGAATTACCCGTAATGCATCCACGGGGAGAATTGCTTTGTGATGAAGGAGAAGTGGAATCTCCTACCCACGATATACACACGATATCATACATATTCCTTCGATAATATTAACGTCAGCAATAAAATTGCTTTTATTCGAATAATATGGTTTTTGATAAGAGTCGCCAGTCAACACCGTATGATATAGACTTTATGTTCTTAACAAAAAAGTGGTATGAAACAAGTGCAAAACCAACGAAAGAAATTTTTCTCATCGGAATATGAATATCCAGAATTTGCTATAGATGGCCTTCGAAATAATAATGATTACTCGCAAAAAATAGGTTGTAATAAAATAGTACTTGAGTTTATGAAAATTTATCGTACACTAAGCCACAGTTCACTCGATTAGTTAACTATTCAACGTTCTACTTATTTTTCCATAGAGGACAATCTATTAATTTACGTGAGATTGTGAGTAAGGTGAAAAGAAAAAGAGAAATGGTATGGGTGTGAGTGTGTGAGAAATACAAAGGCAACGAAGAGGTATAGTCGTCAATTGGTAGAAATTGAGATAGGTGAGGCAAGCTTTGTTTTCATTTAGTCGCCATCACCTTAGATGCTGTGAGAAAATGGAAGAAAAAAAAATTGAATTAAAGATCTACCATCCTTGGAGAGCAACCGAGTGATAAAAGTTCGAACAGTCGCTTTGAGTTCGATCAGATTCATTATCGCAGTTTTATTGTGATTAATACAACACAATTTAACCTAAACAAAGTTGCAGTAGAGGCTTGGCGCAAAATTCACTGTAATACTTCAACTTCTCCAAATAGATAGTACCATTGTGTATTCTGCAATCGTCATTGTTTTTTTATGTTTATTCACAATATTCGTTGGAATTAATATCTCGATACACTGGAACAGGGATCATTGGAGAAGTTGTGCAGGGATCTATGATGTCGATGCAACAAATTAGAATGTATAGTTCAACTTACTATTGTTTCCATGGAAGCATTACAAGTAGAGCTGAAATCCTCCCCAATTTCATATTTGCATTACCACTAATTGTGAAACTTTCATGGTATAGACAAAACTTCTATATTGACAGAACTTTCATGTATATTCCATGTACTCTAGTTACCATAATTGTCAAATAGTACAAACTGAATAACAGGACAATGAAATATAATTAATTAATTAGGCATTCATGTTTGAAATAAATCAAAGTGCTGATGAAAAATTATAGGATGTCTTTCATATACAATATAAAAAGACGTTGGTGGAACTAAATAAAAGAGATCCCTGGTGGTCGATGCTGGCGAAGAATCGCTTGAGGCCCGTATCCATTCTTTACAACAGTGACTACAAACTTCACAACTCAGCGGATTCGTATCCTTCGTGTTAATCCAGCGCTTTGCAACGCAGTTTGTTCTCTTAACTTTTGGTTAGAGTTGGCCTGATGCTGAGAAGCAATGAGTGGGCGAGTAAGAGAACGTAACTGAGGCATATCGTGTTGCGAAAGAAGAAGAGGCAGAATAAGAGGTATAAAGTGTAAGGGGAAATAGTTCAGTTGGCCAATCACCGCATTCTAGAGGGCCACGGGTCAGCACGTACGCTTCGTTAATTGAACCAATCCTGGACTGAGATCCTCATGTAGGGATAGTTTCGTTGTTCACGGTGGTCGGGTCGTTGGATAGCAGTAACTCGTATAGTCATGCTTGCGCCCATTCTTGTTCTCTCAATTTTACAGAAGGACCAATTGCTATATTGTACGGATTCGACAAAGAATAGCTCAGGCTGTTATCTCCAGGAAGTTCCGCTTTGTTCACGATTGCCATTTTTTTTGTACTTCCTTATTGTACTTTTTGTCCTCACCCATACACACTGATAAGAGCTGAAAAAGCAAATAGATTTCTGGAAATAAAGGATGACAATTTCTCCGCAGTTATTTTGCTCAATCTCATTTCCGGTATTTCGATCTCTATCACAATGACCATGTCAGAGACATTTCAAGTTCATTGAAAGTTCGATTCCATTATCATTCTCCCTCATATTCTATCACGATCGGAAATAGCAAGCGATGAGGCATCTAAAAAGGGAGGAACAGAGGGACGACCTCTACTTTGACAATAAAAGCAATGAAAGTGATGGGGGATGAAGTGAGGAGGGGGAAAAAAAGGGGGAAATGATAATGAAGGGTCAAAAGAAATTCATTCTGCTCTTTGACGCAATGTCCAGCGACAGGTTATGTTGCTGGTGGTTGGAAAAATGAGAATTCAAGGAAGACTGAGGGCGCATAAGTATTTTGAAGAACTAATGGCTACACGGAAGTGTCCTGAACATCGATCTAAGAAGTGAATTAGTGAGTTAGTTATGGAAAGTAGAGCGGGACAAAATACAATATAACAGTTTTACCCAGAAAATATGAGGTAGACATGGACGCGTGTGTTTCTTGGAGTCTCACCAGAGTTGTTATACCCCCAGCAAATCTTTTTCTCCAGAGAATCTTCGCCGCGAGTTCACTTCAGAACAGGCTGCCATTATATCATGAACTCCTTTCCTCTCATTCGTTCTTGCTGCTCTTACGTTTCTTTAGAAGATATATATATATACATATATTTTTTTGGGGGTAAATCGTTGAAGAAGAAGTCAGGACACTCCACTGTTGTTGGGACTAGCTGTAACTTGATACTCTCTCAAGTATACAATGGTATCGATGCCTCTTGGAGTTTTTTCTCATTAAACAACTAAGTGAGTGCCAACTTTCCTCACCAATTTTGTCACATTATTCATTGCGATCTCTTTCTATATGCGCTTGTCCAAATGTTAGCCGTTCACTTTCTCTGCCGCTTTCATTCGCCTCTCACTCGCGCCCATCGTTCATTTTTCTCGTCAACATATCCACAATTGTACTGTCTTTTCTCTCTCGGAAATTCTATCTGCGTTATGTGCCAGGTGTAGTAAACGCGTATCGACAATACGTGAAATTGAGTTAGTGTGATGCAGGTGCTCCAGTTTCATTGGTTTATTTTTTTTTGCGTTTCGACTCATCACTGAAAGCCTTCGGAACATTACAAGTTGTAATTTATACAGTGAAGAAGCAAGAAAAATTTCTGATATGAATGAAGGGGACGTGGTGACGGGTTAAATGGAATGTAGAAAAGAATTGAATAAAGTGAATTTTCCAATCTAGTGGATGAAATGTTTTATCCATGCTTACCCAATAGTACGAATATATATGAACAAAGGACAATTATCGGCACCCGCGATCGATGCTCGTATGAAAGACCATTATCGATATAAATCTATCGGAAACGACTAGTTCATCGTTGGAACTCATCCAATACACAGAACAACTCTTTCCATATCCACGCTGTATTATATGGGATAGAGTGTGAGTGGGATTTTATCGAGCGATAAAATGAAATTTTTACTAGTTGGGGTCGAGTGCTACTAGATGAGCGCAAGGAAAAATTCAAGTTAATTCCATCATGCAGCATTGTGTTTTAAATACATATATGTATACATATAACATAGGACAGATTGGATCTGGTATCAAAAATTATTCCACCATCCATAGTCGACAACATACTGGTGAATGTCAAAATCGACAATATGTTGATGCTTATTTCAACGCTCATCTAACGCCAATGAGTTGATGTACGAAAACGTTCTTGACATATATCTGTAGCACAGATCACGGAGACATGAAGATTGATATTTCAAAATCTTTTTCCTTCCTGCGTTACAATTTTTGGGGGGAGCATCGTCGCAAGATAATCCTTTTGGACGAAATTATTTATAGCCTCACCCCTATTTTATTTTATTTCGAGAGAAATTTATTTTCAGTGCACTGTTTGGCTATAAAATATCTCGAATACCCAATCACAACTCTTCCCCGAAAAATATATGCATGTACATCCAATATGTCGATGTGTATATTATGTATGCTTTCAAAGTGTGTGCATTGTACGATGGAGTGGCGAACATAAGAGACTTTATAGGTGGGGAAGAAAGGGCTGAAAGCACCTTAGAGTAAGAATAAGGAGTGTGAGAGCATGATGAAACTGGGGCGGGTATTGAGGTATTGGGTAAAATGAACAAGGGGGTGGTTCTAGCGCGCAAAGGAAAGATAAATTCATTGAAGTGGATAACTGCATTGTGCCAGGAACACTGTGGGAACACATCCGATTATTGGGTAGAAGGGATTTCAGCATTTCTTTCACCACCCTTTCTGGACGTACGCCAGGCGATGTTGTTCCTCGTCGTCGTCGTCGTCGTCGTCGTCGACGTCCACCGGTTTGGAAGAATCGCTTTGGTTATTGAAATAATGCATTTTTATTGCTCTATATTCTTCCACCATGAAGACTATGAGGTGCCACATGAGTTTTCAACCAACTCTGCCTTATTGCATGTTTCTCTACGTTCATACATCCTCGATTTCTCTCAAGAGACAATGCTGGCGAAGGAGTGCATCTCGTGCGGGCACAACATAGAAGGTATAGAGAATGACAGTGCGTTCGAGTTTGAGGAGGGAATGAGATATTACTTCATTGCCGATGAGAACATATACGTTAAAGATATGGTACTATTTCCCTTGACACAATATCACATATGCTAATGAAGCATGAGAGCACAGCGAGTTCGGAATTATACACAAATGAGTCATAAAGCAGCAGATAAATTATCATTCCATCATCCGATTTCCCGATCGAATAGAACTTGCGAAGAGCCCATATTATCTAGAAAGTTTCATCCATAATTGCTGTTATTTTCTTTTAGGATGTACGAACACAAAGTTTCCTCATCTGACCTTTCAGCTGGCGCATGAATAAAAATGCTGCTGTATACATTCATCTATGCTGATTGGTCTGAGGATTAATTAATGTTTTCAAAATTTAAATAGAGATGAAAGGAATGAATAAGGGAAAAAAAAAAGGAAAAACATTGTCAACAAAAAAGCTCACTGACAAGTTGGTTGATATGTTTTTTCCCGGCTCGTATTTACAATGAATTTCCAACAGCAAATAATTCGCGATAAAATAAACACTGCTGCTCGGGTGAAATATTAAATACCGTAGAAATTCCCAGGTATAAAATGGAACATCATTCTATCTGGACATTAATTCATTCAATGAAATTTAATCAATACCAATCAGTCTCTATGACTTGAACAAAAAGAGAAAGAGAAGAAGAGGAATAGTATCATTGTACGAGGGGTAGCTATATTAGTTTCAGCGCAAAAAGTTAGAATGACGGAAATAGAATCAAAAGAGATAGAAGGAAAAAAAGAGAGAATGATGGCATGAAATAGAAGAATAAAGGTAAAATGGAACTATGGTGGAGTTGTAGACTACTAATTAGCGTATTCCTTAATACGGTGTCGCGCGTTGAATTTTTGATTGGGACTTAGCTATGAAGCTACATTTTGCTTCAATATTGATTTTTTTCTTCTGTTCTTGCAACTGTAAAAAATGCAGCATATCTCTGAGAATCCAAACGACGTTTTACGAATAAATTCAACCTTTATGTTAAAATTAATTTCATCATAAAAATTCTCAATAATTTTATTGTAATAAATTCAAAGATGCTATGACAAAAATTAGATTTTCTTAAAGTTTCTGCTGATGTAATCCAAACTTTTTCGGAAAACATTTCGTGAAATCAAATTTCTAGCTATCTAGCGTGACACAAGAAATGAAAAAAGCACGAAGGCGAATGACTTATTTTCACTGTCAACCGCACGATTCTATACTAAGTGAGAGAAGCCGTGACTCTGTAGCGCCCCTCTTTCGCTCACTCGAACGAATATGTAACGTCGCCACAAGCAGGGTGGGTTTTACGCTTTTTCCAATTTAACTTTGCAGTATTCGACCATTTTGAGGCGTTGACGTACTTGCATTCGTGTACAAACTCTCGGCGGAAATATATCGTTGAGCGAGAACAACAGAAAACTGTGTACATCGCTTGGAAAATCCATGTTCAACCATGGTTAAATTGTCACTTTAGCACATTACACTTTCACACAGATAGAAACTGATTTTATCGCTTTGATATCTCTCACTCGAGATCGCTGTCAAACTTTAGCAGAAAGGGGAGATGAAGAAGAAAGATATAAAAAAAAGGGGCTTTGCTTTTGAATTTCCATACTGGTATTTGTCTTCATAGACATTCACCTTATACATTTTGTATATAAAAACTTTCTGCGTTCTTCCCAGCACGATTCCATATTCGATGAGAAACATCAGTCTACCTAGATGAAACTCAAAAAGTAATTGCAAAAACTAAGTGATGGAGAATATGAAAAAGAAAATGGGATATATTCTCCAACTATAAAACGTTTCCATGAGTTTCACAAACAATATAATTGCACGCCACTGGTTCATATCACAGAGTCTTTGTTTCTTGTTGCATCGATAATTAGTCCTCTATATCTATTGACCTATCGCAACATCCACTATGGCTGACTATTGCATGCATACACATAACTTTTCTTAGAGCCCACCCGAGTTTACATCAATAATTTCAATACTTTCATTCATTATAGCTATACCAACGAACATACATATGCTCACTGTAGTATTTCTGTAGTATCGGTTCGGGATAGAGGGAAAATACGAGCGAATCTAACTGGAAATTATAAAGTAGACAATAATATACAACGACAACGAGTATATAGTGAAAAAAAGCAAAGTAGACGTGAAGATGGATAGAGAGACTATAAAGAGTATAAGAGAAGAAAAAGATGTAAGACGCAAGAATACTCGTAAAAGGATCGTAACAAATATGATCCAACCGTTTTGCCTCTTTCACGGACGGTCAAGTCGCATCTGTAGAAAACCTAAGTCACTCAACGACTCGTCTACATTCAAGGTTCAATGCGTATGACATAAAGCGGAGCATAGGGATAAAAAAAAATATGCGTTCACCATATGCATTGGAAAGGAAATAGGGGATTTACCCGAGAATATGGAAAAATTTTGTATTTTTCTTGGACTGCCATCGTTTCCAATAGAGAATGAAAAATTGCAGGCGGTTCGGAATTTAACAATGAATAATTTCACTGTTATTATAATCATCTAAAAATGGCTGATGGAGCTTACATTTTATAATATAAGCCGCGCGTATGTTTAAGCCCTATGCAATCATTGCGACACACATAATGCAAATGAGCATAGTAAATAATGAAACAGTATAAATATGTTTCGAATAGAATTTCAATTGAGTTCCTATTAATGGAATGAAATTCGCTGTATTCCAATGGGAGAGCTTTGACAACATTTCCGTGATGATCCAATAACTCGTATCGGAATCCGAACAACATGCATTCAAATTTAAAGATTAAAAAAAAAGTAATATTTCTGCATATACGTATGGTAATTTTTATGCTATTTTTTTTCTTTTTTCCTCCCATTACGACGATGTATCAATCGATGTTGCAGCCACGAGAGTCATGAGTCTCTTGTGATATTTCGGTTTATGCATTCAAATATGCGTTGCGAACGTGTCAGCCGCGGGTGGCAGCTTTACGATATATGTGGCGAGCGTATGTATATCTATCGTAGTGATGCGACTGATATTCTATCGTTTGGCACGCTCGCTAGTGGGAGCGTGGATGAACCTGCAAGTAGAAACAACGGATATACATGGAGACATTGTATGTGCGCGTTCGTAAACATGAAATTCTACAGTTTCATGCGCTCATATATGTAGATGGCGGTGTGCTCTCACAATTGGACGTGCACCTGTTAATAGGGTATGCGAGTTTGTATTTGTCATCTATATACGTATAAAGTTTAAAGTTACGGCATTAGATATGATCTGCTGCATATATGTTTGAATATATGTATGAAATTTCAGGGTGTTAGCGCAATTCAAATATGAATAGCGTATAGATGGCATAACGATTATGTTTATGCGGATGAGGATGTTTCACAGTTGATTTGATTAAATTTGGTGCTGACACTAATGTGTCAAATTTCTAATATTACTTACAAAATCACACTCAAATAAAGTGAATAAGAGCTTGTTGTATTTCATGGTCGAATGGTTGAATTTTCAACGAAGTGAGAAGTTTCCATAGATGTAAATACCAAGGAAGGATTGAAATTGATCAATTTTACGATTTCTTTAATTGATAACGTACCATCTGAGAACATTGCATGATGATACAACTAATGCCAAATAGTATTTGACTCACGAATTTATTACGTTGCAATTGTAAAATAGCAATGCAGAAACCAGATAGTCGTTATCCGAGTACACCCCGTGGTTGGGAAAAGCTACACAAAATTGCATAATTCATAATTCACTTTTATTATAGTGTCGTGAAAAGAAATGCGTTGAAATGTGGATATTCCGACATGACTGGAAAATAACAACATAAAAAATATATATATATATATATATATATATATATATATGGATGTACGTAAATGGTTTTGGGAACCGAATTTTGAGAGTAGTAATATGCAAACAGTTGTATAGAATGAATCATATTGAATTGCAGCATTTTACGTCCCCGCTCCAGTACTCCTGTAGGTTATATATGATATATATTTCTCACGTAAACCTAGTGGCGTCTCACGTGCGCCATGTGTGTGTCCGCAACTGTTGGAAATCCTCTTGGTAAAAAAAAAAGACCCAAGACCAACTCATAACTCTGGGCACGTACCCGTGATAAATGCAATAACATATAAACTGCGCTGAGAATTAGAGTCCTATGGCGATTTATATTGAGAGCTTCGTGCATTGCCACCGTATACATATACATACAAATATATTTATATAAATAAAATAGCTCTAAGACAAAACTCTTTGTTGGACAACTTTGGCAAATCGTTGCGACGTGAACGTGTTGTGCCTTCTAAAGTATCAATTGTCCACTCTTAAATCATGATAATGTCTCAATTTATTTTGCTTTAGTGTTGTTCAACAAAATTCACCCCATCAACTAACTCTCAACATTGAATGATTATCATGTAACGAATAGCTCGAGTCTGTAATGTGCGAGGGAATCACCCTGGTAAACGAATGAATACCATTATCCCTTTTATTTCACACAGGGTGCTGAATATTTCTAAGAGTGATCCTATGCTTGATTTATTCTCTATTCATATAATATAGGCAATGATTTACATTGATATTCAATCGGCTTTCTTCATCATTAATCACATCTATTTTCACATGTTTATTTTCCAGCTGAAAAATTTGTGGTCGGCGTGTTTCCAATACAACTCCATAATTGAATCGTCCTAGATCAAAGTCCATTGCATGATCCAAATTAGGTGTTGACATGATGGGACGAATGTGTTGTAGTGCTATGGAAAAATTAGGGCACACTGTTCTTTCTCACTCTGTGAATAATTTCAAAAGTTCTTTACGGTGCCGTCCATCATATCTATATAATACTTCATCTGACAGTCTCGAGGGTGTCACTTGTGTTTCACCCGGCCACTCTTTTTACTCATGTATATAATCTCTCATCCCTATTTTCTCTATTCTTCGAATCTCATTTTCCCTTTTTTCTCATTTTTCCGTACCACTTTCGTCTTTCTCTCCACCTCTCTCTCTCTCTCTTTCTCTCTCTTTATTCGTACTCACATTATAATTTATTCTTTTAAGAAAAGTTCCGTCGCATTTTCATGGTACGTCAAGTCAGGATAATAAATACTCTAGAATAGAATTGCAAGCTCTCGACGTCATCGATGTCGCGTCGTCGGGGATTTTAGCTCGAATGAGAATTGAAATTGATTGACCGATCAGTTTACGAGTCGCGTACACATTGAACGATATCCGCTGAGAGAATCATCCTCATTCTTTCCCGCTCTGTCTCCAACTCGTTCAGCTGCTCTAATTAAATCCTATGGACAAACAAAGTGGGATCGAAGATTTCTTCGTTCATCTCTACTCATGCTGGTGCATTTAGTTCCGCCCATCTAACCAACCCTAAAACTTTTTTGTTTTTCATTTTTAATTCTAATTTGTCTCTTCGCCTTGTCCCCTCCATCTCATTCAATCGCCTCCTCTTCCTCTTCACTTCTTCTCCAACCCATTGCTGTGGAAGGACTCGATTTCTAATGCAAATATCTTCGAATCGAGTAATTTAATCTAATTCTCAGTACAAACGTGTAGCCGTCTCGGCGATGCCGCGTTAGCTCGTTTATTTTCATGACCCTGTTTCAGGTCACCGTATCTCCTTTTCCTTCCACCCATCCCTTCTCCGTCTCTCACGCTCTTAGTCATCCATTTCCTCTTCTTTTCTCGCTCTTTCTAACCACTGCATTCATCCTTCAACCTAAGTTATATATGGTGGAAGAACAACCCTTTATATATGTATATATAAAAGACACAAAGCTCCTAGAAGTTTTTCATAGCAGTTGTCATGTGGACTTTCTCTTAAACGCTCTCAACTACCAACGTTCTTCATTGAATTTCAAAATATATAGTATTTTTTATAGTGGAAAAAATTCTAAAAACATACTTGTGATCACTTCCCTTGCATTGCTCCTCCTTCAATGTTTCCCTAGAATGAAGGCATTTGAATATAGCTATGTTACAAAGACATCGTTGACAATACAACGGGAAATAGTGGAAAACCTCAAGCTGAATTCGTTCTGTCTATCGCATTTCTGCTGCATTTTTCTCCCTCATTGTTCACATTATGTGACGGTGAATGTGTCAACTTGTCTGAGGTGTGGCCAACATCAACCGCCAGTCGGTATCCTGTTTGATGATACCTCTATGCCAAGACGTTTTAAGAGGGTTGTGGGCAGAGATTCTCTGCAGAAAAGCAATGCTTGACAGTTCCAGCCTGCTTACAGACGTACCAATCCTCTTGTAGTCAGAGCTCAGAGTTTTTTCAACTACCTAATACACCACCTCATCTTTCACTGACTACTTCAACTTACTGCCATCCTTCACCATCTATATCTCAACAAAAAAGCCTGTCTTTCTCACCGATAGAGGCTTTGGTTGGCTTCAATTTTACCGGTTCACAGATTGCCACGCCCGTTGAATCCCATCAGATTCCCACACTTGCCCGAACTTGGTTTGTAGATGTATCCACTTTTTATCCACCGCTCTGGAGACACTATGTTGTGACTCGTATTTTTATATATATTCGTTACTTTTACTCAACAACGTAGGTGTATTGAATTCTTTCCGATTATCCGGTTCGTATAGCGGGATTGCGTAGAAAATAACACAATTTTTTTGATGGGATTTACGTGATCGCAATTGGATACGTGTCAACTACAGAATTGAACTAACTATCGTCGTGATAAAATGGTAGGCGCATGGAATTGAATTAATTCCATGTTTATACTATAGAGTACTGCAGGGAAAAGCTTCGCGGAAGAGGAAAATGCATATCAATTACCACACTCATTTTTTTATTCATTTTCAATTCATTTAGAATATCTATATATACACACGGTATATTTGATCGAAAATTTGTTTTGGGCTCCGGTGAGATTGTCATCAACTTTTTTTCACCGTATCCAATTGAGAATTCAATATTGTCATTTTTTTTTCAGTCAGGAATATCTGCTCTCGATGGCAATCATATCTTAATTTAAATTTGATTCCTATTAAATTTTTCTTGCAATTATTCGTTTTTCATGCCAGAATATTTCCCCAGCTATGCAAACGCTAACTAACATCAATGTCATGTTTTCATTATTCACATGATAGTGTTAACAGAAATGCGGTGACGTACTGTTGAATAACATGAAAAATGTGTTTTCCTTCATTTTCGTATGAATTCAGTAGAATTACCCACAAAGTTTTGTTGGTCCGACTGGTACCGAATATTGGTATTCATTGAAATATACCTTGAATTTTCATAAGTTCGCAATATCTTCCATTCACTCAAAATTATCTGATAAAGAATTAAAAAGTTGATGAGTATATGGCGAGAACAGCGTATAATCGGGAACATTGAGAGTTGACTGGAAATCAGCTTGGAATATACTCCAACTGGCAACAAATAATTCAATTGAGATTGCTCCTTCTACAACTACTTCCATGCAACCCCCAACACTAAGGGTTTCACCAAAGTTGCATCGATTTTGGCGCGGCTCAAGCCTCCTTCTGGAGCATTCCCATTCCACATTTCATTCCCACTCCTTTTATGCTCCTATCCTGACCTTCTGATACGTCCCGTCATCCTCATTCTCCGCGCAATGGTTAGAATTGACACAAATTTCTGAATAGCAATGACAGACGGTTAGATGTGTAATTTGTGTCTGCAGAACACACCTGCCTATCGTTCTCCATCTCATGCCATTGAATCAACGTCAAATTCGCCACCAACGCATTAGTGGGAACAGCTTCCGGGCTTTGCTTCACACATTCATTCTCATTTACGTACTTTATTCTCTATCATGCTCATTTTGGTACTCATTCTATATGCCAAACGAATAGTGTGAAAAGTCATGAAAAGAACATTGGACTTGTTTAGTTATCTGTTATGTATGGTTATAAAATATAGATTAACAATGAGTAATTGTTTGTCGTTGATTTAATTGAGAATCGTTACTCATGAGATACTCAACCTCATCGAAAATTACTCTAGAACTTGGTATCTTTTTCATTAGTTTATTAGTGGACTAAAGAGTTAGCTGTTTGAAAGCAAATCATCTACTGAATGGAGCAATTGATTTTGAGACTGACACATAGGATATTTGTTTCACTGATTCCACAAAAAAAAAAAATATCGTCATTCATCGATACCTTCACACAATCTCCAATCACTTGTTCTCCATGCATAAATTGACCACCCGCATTCACAACCACTATGTATCTATTGACTCTGATACAGTGATGCATATACACATAACGTTTCTTTTCATTTGAAACTTTTTTTGTCACTTCTGTGAATATTCCACCGATAGAATTTCGTGGATGTATACTATGCTCGTCGTCCATTGAAGCATTGATGTCGTCCCATTTATTTTACTGTATATACGCCTTTGCAATGCATTGCACCCTTCACATTCTGTAGAATGTCTCGAGTATCCGTTCATACCAGAACGATTTCAGCCACGTGTCATCACCAGACAGTATATACAACTGAAAATCGTCCAAAAGCAATATAAAAAATATCATAGAATTGAAAAAAAAAGGAATGCAATTGCGGATTTTACCACAAAAACACATTTTCTCTGTAAAATAGTTGAATTTTATACAATTTGTGAGAAAAATCGAATGCAGCATCTCGCACAGAGTACACAACATAGGGAAAAAATTTTGCTACACAAACCTATGAAAAAAAAGACTGAAGGATCAGAAAAGATCGATTGAAAGCTCTGACATGAGCGTGCACGGCAAGCTCGGAGTTTTAAGCAGCTTTCACAAGTTCAATAATGCTCAACGTTTGCTCTTTATAAATGATTTATCTTTTTCACACTCGCATGTTATTTCTGTTACGCAGAACATAATGGAATATATATAAATATTCGCCCATCATTTGTATTAATATAATGATAACATGTTAAATAGGAAATGAGGGGGAAAAAATAATTGATATCGAATGGATGATTGTCGTTCGAGAGAACAATGGCAAATTTTCACACTGGCAAATGGCGGTGACATTATTGCCAGCGTATAAAGCAGTGGTGATAGCGCAACAACAGCCCCGAGAGAGTAAGCATAAGACACAAGCGCTGTGTGCCTGCAGGGTTAGTTTGTGGCCGAGGCGAGAGAAACTTTTCCGCCAGCATTGTTCCACTGGCGGCATTAATACGTTATGGCGTACTTGCAATGCCAAAGATGCTCTGGGTCGTATAACTGCGCTCGCAAACTCTTGAGTCTTCATTCTCCATAAATATGCGCGCATATATATGTATATATATTCACATGATACATTCATACATGTAGAGCCTCATGACGGGTCGATTATGACACAGAAGGCAGAACCTGCAAAAAAGCTTCAACGATCTAATATAAATTCCATACAAAATTCATTCATTCATTCATGAAACATAAAAAAGTACATCAAAAATATATTCAAAATATATATGCAATACATTTTGGTCCTCTGGATTTTTCACCATATGGCAACTATATATTGTCAATAAGCTTACTAATTTTCCCTATGAAAGACCGTGGGGATTGATTTTCCCAAGGATACAACAAGAAAATATGAGATATTCGTCTTTATCTAGATACATACGCGGGCATAACAATACTGTATTTTTTCGCAGCGCCGCAAATCGACGACACGATACTTCAGTGATTAATGTTGAACACAGTCAGACATACTGAAGTATTGGTATGTTATATCGCTAAGCTCAAGTCATTTCTTCTCCCTTTATGGCCATCGGTTGGATTTCAAGTAAACTGCTTCTCAAACTCCAATGCCCACATAGATTACTCTTCAAGTTCACTCGAACCATGATCAAAGTTGTTTCACTCATTTCAAAGCCACAGGAAAGCTCAGTTATTTCCTATCAGGAAATTGTGTTGGGAGAACAATGCATATACTTAATCTCGTTAATTTCGTATACCAAAATTCGCATGGAACAAAATGTCATGCAATTTCAAATGTATAGAATACAATCGCATTCACTTTGAACTGTCATGCAGATTTTTTGAAGCAAATCTTAACAAATTTGTTTATAATATTTTGGAATTGGCAAAATCTTACTCTATTATTAGTTATTGGAATTTCTATGCACACCGTAATTGGCAGGTTGCCCAATTTCTCTTCACTGCCTCGTCCCTCTCTTATTTATGACATCTCTCGTTTCTACTCTCTTTCGCAACTCTCTTAATTTCCACCGACGAATGCCTTCGTCATATCTCGCTCTCTCCCTTTTCAACTTCAAATCTCTGGTAGCACTTATTCTCAGTATACTTTTTTCTCAACGCGCCAGACCGTACTTTTTCCAATCCCATGCGAAATGTTGAAGCCGACAGATACATATAAATGTTGACACAAAGAAGTGTTTGGTGAAGGGGCTGAAACGAGCTTTCTCTTTATATGCTGCTGAGGCATCGCTACTCTGGGATCTGTGGAATGCGAGCATAAAAGGAAACCGTACGCATTTCGTAACAGTCGACCGTTCTCACATTTTTTATTTATTCACTTGTTGGTCGACAATTCATTTGCGAACTTGTTTCTTTTTATTTTCACAAAGACAGTATTAGTATTAGGTATCGTTGTTGAAGGAAATAAACTACAATATGTGCGCTAGAGTATACTGGTCTGTTTGAAAGTGCAGGAAAACAACGGAAAAAAAATATTGTTGTTATCAACAATGAAAATAATCGAAGTAAGAACGATGATGGGGGAAAAAGAAAACAGTATACGGCATTTTTAATCTGACCAACTCACTTCTATAGAATTATTCGAATTTCCAGAATATCTATGATTATTTTTCACTCTCTCCATCTCTGAATATTTATGGTGTTTTTTTTTTCTTCTCTTTTTTTCAAACTGAGCAATATTTTTTTTTTGATTTACATTCTATTCCGACATGACCTTTCCACACACTATGGATAGAGGTCGCATGCGAGTGTTTTGTTGATATATGTATAGCGACCCAATCCCGTCTCTAAACAACAGTGGGAGAATGAGAGAAAAAAATGTGAGATGTAAATGGTAGTGTGAGTTGCAAGCTCGAACAAAAGAAACAGACAAAGGGACAATCTGTTATGATTCTCTTTCTTCTTCATCTTCCCATTCGTCCTGTCTCTTTCTCTCTCACCAACTCTTGCTCTTCGCGCTGTCGTCTTGTTCATCATTTCTATTTCCTTGTCATTATTCCCACTTCACACACACACACACATCTCTGAGATCGCTTGTCGTTTGTGCCATTGGTCGATGCGTATACGACACTGTCTTCACATTCTAACGAATTAAGACGCCTAAAGCCCCACAATCTCCATTCTCATTATTGAATCGCGCCAGATGTGCTCCTTTTGTTCTTTGGCATAGAGACGAAAGAAACCAAAGAGAAAAAAACAAAAAAGATCGAAAGAAAGAAGGAAAAAAGCTGTTTGGGCAGATGGAGCTGCCAGGACTTTTTGAACGATGATAAATCACCATTTCCGTCATTGTCAAACAGAAAAATAAAATAAGAGTAATTTCTCCCAGATATATTCATAGAAGAAATAGGACTTGTACAAACAGATATATCATTATCACATTTTTCCTTTCAAATATATACGTCATTTTGAATTCAATCATGAATTTTAGACGGGTATCAGCGGGGATTGGGGACTTTGTACTTTCTCCCAAAAGGCTCATGGTGATTAACGTTATGTTTTGAGCATGTGGAATTAGTCTACGTTTAATTAGACAACGTTGCCAACATTATTTCGCATATATATGGGCTGGTTGCGGATGGTTTTAACCAAGCAACAAGGATACCGTTCGCTCAATAATTTTCAACTCTATTCATTGACGCCAATATGCGTACAAGAATTTATGAAAGGTTTACCGACGATGACAAGGGTGAGATACTCCCATTTCAATTACACGTACAATCATACCCACATTACATCTACACTTTAGCCCATTTAATCAACCCATATCACTTTCCACCCTTTATCCTATCTTACTACCCGCCGCTATTGTCCATTCTCCTGGTGATATTAAGTCACAAGGATCTTAGTAGAAGTACTATTATGAAATGTATATACCGAACTCCTATCGGCCCAATTTAATCTTCGGAACTATTTCGTCATCAAACACTTCCTAGCTTACATACTTCAGAACTGTAATATGATAAATGATAATAATACTGATGAAGTTTTGTATCAAATGAAGGCTCGAATGTATCATGTCCAAATTCACCATTTGTATATTATAATGTATTATTATTTGATCCATTTTATTCTTTTGTTTTTTTGGTTTTTTTTTTTTTTTTTTTTTTTTTTTTTTTTTTTTGATTTTTATCTTACGATAACCGCCTCTCATCAACACTGAGATTTATGTTTTAATTATCACTGCCATGGAGCTGTAATAATAAAAAAAGGATGAAGCGGTGGAGAAAATGGCGAGAAAAAGTGGGGGGTAAAATGGCGAAATGTCTAGGGGTTGGTGAACAATTGTCGGGCGTCGAATCAGTTCCGTCTCTTCGTTCAATTCGAGACAATGGATAACCGGAACGTTCTCCGGAGGAAAAGAGGGAAGCTCCAACATCCCCTAGCACACTCTCCTCTTTCCGTTTTCAACCCTGAATGCCAGACATCGTATCCTCATGTCCCTTGTCGCCTATCCCACTTCTTGTACATTTACGGCAATGCGACATGGGTAGACATGTATTCGTCATAGCGTTCGCGGTATACCGAACGCGCCTCAGGAAAGATATGGGGTTGGGATTTATATCCTCCCTACTCTTGTACAATCTTCTATACTTCATCATGGCTCGCCCTTGCCCTCTATCCTCTTCTGCCTGTTGACACTTCAAGTATATATGTATACATGGATGATAGTCATTAACGACGCTGACTGATACAAAGTCTATGTCATCTGACTGAAAAATCATTTCCACAATGACGCACAACGATAACGATTGCAGTCAAGGCACAATCTCCGCTGATGACGTTCGCTGATTCTTTCATTCATATTCTCGTCTCACATCATCCTTCCGTTTTCATTGCGCTCATATACATGAATTATTCACCTTTGTATACCCACACTTCTCTTCAGTATTTCCGTCACCGGTTAAAATACTGAATGCCACATTCATTTGTTAACTGGCAGTGAGATAAAAATGAAAATGCTACCTTCGTCATCGATCATTGTCATTGAAACAACGCAAAGAAAAAAGAAAACAAAACTCAAAGTTCCACCACGTCCTATTAAATATACTGCGTGTTGTATTTTTATGTTTGTCCTTGCTGTTGGTCTCATCATGAAACACACATCATGAAAACCACGTACAATTCCAAGAATATCTCAATTTTTTTTCAACCCTACTTTTTTGACTCATGAAATTCGATTGTCTGCTACGCAGTATTTCCATCTTGAACGTGGAAATTTGAAAGATTGCTGACTAAACTTACCAGGGTAACATTCTTCTCTTTTTCTACTTTTTATACACACTTTTGTCCCAAATTCAGCCATTCTATTGCTATCCATATGCTACAGAGTGACATTTTGTCACAATCATTATAATAAAAGAATTGTTGGAAAGAAAATAAAGAAAATTTTCGGGCGTCTAAACATTCGGCATAAAAGTTAATACTGCAGTCAGTTGAACAAAAGTAGGGTAATGATGAAGCGTGAACTCGTGACTGCAACAGCGTGAGAACCAAAGAAAGGAAGGGAGTGTCGACGCGGCCACGAGAATTATTCATGATTTTTGTAGATATGTCGGCGCCAAGGGGGTTGATAAGGAGAGGCCGGTTGGACAACAATGCCAAGTGATAGGTAAAAGGGTTGGAATGTGGTTGGGAAGACGTGTACAGCGACAAAGAGGGTTACCGAGTCAGACGAAATTACAGATAGGGCGCATCGTGGCGCAAAATTTCTATCGCAGTATTCTCGAGGCTTCTGCGATGTCGGCAACGAATCGTCGCGCATAACAATTGCTTAGTTGTGGTTATTTTCAATGCGGCGTTGGTGGTGTAATTGCCGCAGGCATTAAAATACGATGCATAACTATCTGGAAAGTGGATGAGAGTATACATAAAGAGTGAGCGGCTGTGAGTTTGAAGTGGACCAATTTCAATGCAGAAAAAAAATTTGATGCAGCGTGGGTTTTTTGTTTAATGACCAGTAGTTATGCAGTAACATTTTTATACCATCATAAAATTGAGTTTGTATACATTTTCAAGATACATATCATCCAACAGAACTATAGCATTAATCCCTCTTAACAAATACTACAAAAAATGAAAATGACAACTCACGATGAATTTTGTAACAGAAGCTGCTTGGTATTGGGAATTTATGACCTGTGAGCAACCATAAGAAATCAAAGGACGAATTAAATGAACCATAATGAAGTTATCTAGTTCTGATTGGTCATTGACAATGTTTGGCAAACAAATTCAGTCAACTTTGATAATAGTAGAGGAAACAATTCAGTGATGGTATGCATTATGACAATCAGATAGACAGCGAATGTACATTACCAATATTTTTCATTTCTTCGGCACCTTTTTTTTTGGCTTGACAATGAAAACTAATTGAATGTTCTGATCATGCGATATGTTTAAATGAGCCAAGTAGTTTTCGATATATGATTCTACCTGAGTTGACAATAAGTGGCGCGCCTGTCACGTTAGTAATGGGTCGATAAACATAATAATCCCCCTATGTGACTGTACAATTAATTATATCACGTTTTAGATTGTCAATATCAGTGGATAATTATTACTCATGTTAATACGCAACGAATATTCACGGTGAATTTCCATATAATATGTCATACTTTTTTGTATATTTCATTCACTAATTCACACAAACTTATCATATGCGGGCTTCCCGCTCCATTATGTTCTTTATTGCGCGACGATGAACAAAATGTGAAAATCATTTTTACTTTTCATAAAAAAAAAACAATAACAATTGTTGTGGTGAATCTAGCAATCTGGAGCAAACATAAGTATACGTGGACGATGAAATGTGATAATCTGTATATATAATACGTATCACGAATACATTATCAATTATCCGTTTTTGACAACATAAACTTCAATGAGAAAATAGTATAAAGTCGTTCATTGCAATTGAAGAATCTACGAGGAGAAAACAAATTAATTATTTCCGTGTATCGCACGTGGTAATTGTAACTGAAGTGATTGCTGTATGCAGGTAATTTATTTTCGCACTCAGAAGTCGGCACAAGGGCAGATAACAACTACAAAAAAATAGAGACAGGCGGTAAGGTGCACTTTCGTAGGCACTCACTCGGCCATAGAAGTCGTTTGTCAAGTATCATATCGTACAGCACTCGACCTCTCTATCTCTCCGTCTCATTTTGCTGAACGTATACTCATAGTCTGCACTAACCTAACTCAACATCACTGGTTGGAAGTATACACAACATAGATATACATAGATATACATTGTCGCTCTATCTCTGTTATCGTTCTTCGTCCTACCTGTAGAGGTCATAGCTACCTATACGAACGACGGGATACTTTGTTTACTCAGTCCTCAACTATTACTAGCTCTGCTACAAACTCACCCCCGCTGTTGCTCTAAAGTTTATCTATATGCAGCATTACCATCATCCATGTCAGCTGGAAAATGTTTTCCCTTAACGTTGCAAAGTCCCGTTCGCTGCGCGGTTACATTCTCCCCCTGTATAGACTCAATTTTCTCACAAACTTCCCACATATCTGATTTTTAATTTTTCATATAATTGTAAATCAATACTTGAAAGAAAGAAAATGAGTTGTAGATGCAAACTAAACAATTATTTGCGATCAGTCATTTATTGTCGTTCAACTTGTTGAATCAAATTAAGAATCCAATAAATGAACCATTATTTATTCTCATATGAAGAATTGTTGAAACTTATTTTGATGCTCAAGATCGCTTTGCTAAATATTTTATACCCAATATTATTGTTCATGATAACTTCAATCCAATAAGTACATAAAAGATTGGCAAAGAAAAAAATTATTAAAGTGTTCACAAAATGTAGTGCATTCTTTTCTCTTAGCGAAATAATACTTTTATTTTTTTTTATCAACGCCCGAGGGGCCACTGAAGTAAATGTGAATAAACGAGAATGTCTTGGTCACCTTTTCCAAGTTGTTGGTTAGGGATGAGAATGGCCAGGAGGGAGGGCATAAAAGAAAGAAAAAGAATGAAAACGATGATTTCAACGAAATGCAGCAGAAGGTTTTTCTACGTTGTCTCTATTCCCTTGAGATTCGCTCGGTGAAACTGCGCGGTCTCTCATCGCTGCTCCAGACAATGCTCCAAGGGTAAAGAAATAGTGGTTGTATGAAGGCAGTTGTGGTGGTGGCAGTGGCGCAAGCTTTGCTTCTTTTCCTTTTTCTTCTTGACTTTACGACCTTTGCCAGATTAGGATTTATTTTAATCCTTGAGTATCATTACACGCATGCGTGCAACTCTCCTGTATATCTCTCATATTTCACATTTCCATCGTATCTCTTCATCCCCAACACAATATGTCCTGAAAGCTGTCTGTGTCCCATTTCTTTGCGTTCCCCCCTTTGTGAGGGGTGGTGAATTAGGAATCAAAAGGCAATGTACAATACATATACCATCGTTTTGCCCCTTCATTCTCTTTTTCCGTTTACTTCACTTCCATCAGACCTTTCAACTCCAACACTCAATGCAGGTGGCTCTCAAATCAACTGGTGCTCATGTTGAATAGTTGACTTTGTAATTGGAAGCATCCTACCCATTGCTAGTGAAAATGTGACAAAACGCAAGTGCACAATTTATCAACATTAATAAAATGAGTCATATATATCAACGTGATTGTTGAGTGAGGTGACCGGTTGACAAAGTAAAGATTTCATGGTGAGATGCAACTGAGGAATTAGTTGAAGGGACTATATAACTCCCATATATTTCACCGTAGGATGTGGAACGACAATTCGGAAATTAAATTGACTTCTTACATCTGCTATTATACTTTATGCCTTTTTTTCTTTTGGATTTGGCTCTCTGCTCTCGTTGAGTATATTTACACCACGTTAAGCAGCTATTTCAACTCTGCTGTATACGTGCGTGTTACATAACTATAAACTTAACCCCAGCCCTGCTTCTAACTGCACATGTGCACATACATATATATATATACATACATTATATATATATATACATATAATGCATTCTCGGCCGAATTATCATAGAAATGCGGCGCGGCAACGAGAAGTGCGAGCGTATACAATAATTAATCCACCTCGCAGTGAATAAATACCCTGCGGCTTAAGCTCGAGCTTCAGACCAGCAGCTCGACCACGTATTCTCATACACATGTATGGTTACTATATATTATGTGTGTATGCATAGTGTTTCTCCAATGAATATATATATTCACAAATATTATAGCTCTTTGTGTGTTGGAAACTTCATTCATACTTTTTGCCTTATAGATTGAATGAAGTACAATGTTGGCATTATATTTTTTTGCGCAAAATCATGATGGAACGAAGAATTAATTAGATTTTCCCCAGTGTCACGCAATCTTCAGAGAAGCTTGATTCTTGTGGTTATAAAATTATTGCCACAGTGAAAGCAGGGCAGAGTTAAAAGTTGTCTAGGGGATAGTTCAACGTTAATGAGCCTCTACGTTAACGACTTCTTTCTCTACGAACTACCATAGATATTTCGCTGTTAGGAACGGCCGTGCATTTGGATCTTTCTCTAATATTTCATTCTCTCTCCCTTGTGTATATATATATATGTATATATATAAACTCACACTTACTCACTCACTGATGTGAACCAGTGAGAGAACCGCCGTATTTCGAAAAATCCCTCTGTTCAATTTTTTATCAAGAAATCGTGGATAATAATATTGTGGAATTGACAAGCTTATAAATTGATTTGATTCAGTATTTTTCATATTTGAGAATGATTGTTTGGTTGCTGATCCTAAGACACATCCTAATGTCAAACTATAAAAAACATCTTGCCCATAGTCTTGTACGCTCGTTAAAACTTATCCTCATGCAACTATGTATATACTCACAAACAGTTTATTCATTCCCTGGATATGCCGTAAATCAAGTTATGTCGAAAGCAACCGATAAATAAGTTCCCACTACGTCCCATGCTCCACTTATACCTCTCCTCACCAATTCTCTCACAATTCTCTCAAGTATTTTGCAATTTTTCAACTCCCACAACTATCGTTGCATTGTTTCCTCTTTGATATTCCCCATGGCAAATCGCCGTTCGCATTCTCATTCCAATTTTCTTTTCTTCTCTTATCCATGTGTACTCTCACTCATTCTCTGTTGTGGTCCAGTGTGCGGGTGTATGTGTACTATTGAGGACGGCTCCATAAATCTGGCGATTGCGTGTACTCGGCATTCAGCCAATAAGTGGTACGTGCAAGGTAGACTGAATCACGGCAGACCATAACCAACATTGACGTTCCAATATACGTAGAAAAATATCTTCACTGATTATTTTCAATAGATATGATTTTTATCCACACGTGAACATATGTATAAGTGAATGATAAATTTTTAAATGAGATGGGGCATGTTCGTGGCGTTGAAATGGTTTTATTCAAAGCCATTAATATAAATCGATGACAATCTCCACCATGAACTTGAAGAAAAAAAAGAGAAAAAAAAAGAAGGGATGAGATAAAACGATGTCGAAAACGATTCCATTTTGGATTACGAGAGAAATGTGCGTCGACGAGGCGTCAAACGGAGCAATCCCGGTGAAAACTACAAGGAGAAAGAAAGAAGTTGTCTCAAGAATTGAAAAATATTCTCTGTAGGAGTCTCATTTCGCTTTCGTGGAAATTCGTTCAACTCTCTCTTTGAATTTACCCATTGGTGCTTATATTACTGCGCTTAAATTGCAATGTATCTTTCACTCAATTCCATCGTCTCTCTTCGCCGTATGTTCAACATTTCCTCTATATTTGCTTCTATATGTACATATACAGTTGTACATGGCAGCGAGCGTAACCCTCTCGTTTTCTGCGTTGAATTAACGGAAAATGGAAACTCATGCCGAGCGAATAGAGGTACATAATGGTTAAGATGGAAAGCAACATCTCAGCGCGCTCTTTTGAGTTGACCTAAGCAGAAAATGGCAAATCTTACCACTCAGAATTTCTCACAGATATTTCCACCTCTCGTTTCTTATTTACCATTATCATTTATCAGTTGAAAATGGTGTTGAAAATTATGTATTCACTTAACACTACTATTTTTTCGATGAAATTTAATAGCCTGTTCTCAAGCGTATTACATAATCACCAAGTCGCCATGTCAAATATCATCATCAGTTCCTTTCACATATTTCCATGGTAGCGCCGGATTTCCTTACCCAATTTATCAGTGAACAATCAGGTATTTGATTCGTAGGTGCGATGTTAATATGAACACGATTTTGTACTTGGGAGAAACAAAATCTGACAGTGGAATAAACTGTTTTCCGAATATATATTATAACGATTTTTATCGCGTTACACTGTACCAGAATCTGATGTCCAGCCCAATCTATACAGTAAAAAAGAGAGCAAATAGAGGGGAATAGGAAATGAAGACCAGCGATGGATATAAGGTGAATGGGAAAGAGAACAGGAGAAAGAGAAAAGGCGACAAGGGAATTTTGCCAAGTGAGATTTCACAAGAGTTATATACGGAGAAATCCAAAGCTCCCGAGGGCGTTTGAAGAGGGTGAGATTTAAGGGAGACAAGACAGAAGGGAAGGGAAAGAGAAAGAAAAAGAAAAGAAAAAAGGGAAGGTACAGGAGATATTTAATTTTCCCCTCTAGGGGGTATGCCCTGAGGTTACAG
This sequence comes from Meteorus cinctellus, assembly GCA_030523045.1. Classification (NCBI taxonomy): domain Eukaryota; kingdom Metazoa; phylum Arthropoda; class Insecta; order Hymenoptera; family Braconidae; genus Meteorus; species Meteorus cinctellus. The sequence goes on along the minus strand of JAPYZF010000078.1, from coordinate 245,299 downwards.
CAGAGTGGATAATATGAAAAGCACGATGATATGATAACCTTCCTCTTTCCCGAGTGAGTTACAGAGAAAAGGAGTGAGGTAGAAGAGGGAGGGACATTTATATATGAGGAAATTGTGGTCATAGTGCTCTTATACTGTACTATTCTGAAAGGGCCGCATGTTAAGAGTCATGGGAAACGTATTTTAAATCTACATTTTTATAGTTCAGCTTTCGCATCGTCAAATGCAAACTTTCAAATATGATAATGAATATTTTTGAGCGGATCGAATTTAGTTATTAACCATTGGGATGTCAAATAAGAATATCAAAAGTACTGTATCTGAATGAAAATATATAACTGAAAAAGGTTTTACTAATTAACGTGACCAAGTCTGAGAATTTTCGGAACAATTAGCTACCACTTAGAAACGTTGCTAAAAAACATTTCTGAAATAGAAAAATGAATCCACCAAGACATTCAACGTCTGTCTGTCGACTGCTTCTTGTACACACTTGGTTGCACGAGTCTAATTGTCGAGTACATCCAGTGGAAAAAAACGAAGCCGAACAAAATATGAGGATAAAAAAACCAGAATAAAAACTGTGGCTGGGAAACGACGTGACTCTTAAAACCTCTCTCGCCATACAGAGGTAATTAACGAGCACACCGAAGCTATTTTCATCATTTACCTCGAACACATGTTTAACGATGTTTCACAACTGCAATCGAAGGTTCTACCAGTCATGGCGAACGGGATGGAGGGGCAACTACTAAAGCATCATGGGGACTTGGAGTCGCGAGCACGTTCGTCTATAATTGCTAGGGGGTGGCTCAACGACGAACGTTTACGCCTTCTATAAATGCCCAATACTCTCCGATAATTTTTCTCGCCTTGTTTTCACTGCGGCAATACGTGCCTCGCGCCATTTTATTGTCATTAAATATTAAGTTGAGCCAGAATTTTTTTTTATTTTCATTATTCTATATACACGATTTATCAATTCCGAGGGCGGAAATCATTTCGATGGACAAATTAAAGTCTCGTAGTGAGTAGTGTGGAATTATTGACGCGATAGTATAATATGGGCTGTAATTATTATACCGAATATGCTTTTCTTTTTCGTTGCAGATATCTTGGATGCGAATGAGAGATATGCACATATTGACATCCGCGACAATAACATACACAGGAGACGCTCGTTTTTCTGTAAAACACCCCGAGGGGAGCGATGAGTGGCGTTTGATAATCAATTTCGTACAGCCCAGAGACGCAGGTCTATATGAATGTCAAGTGAATACTGAACCAAAAATGAAGTTGGCATTTGGACTGAGAGTCGAAGGTAAATACAAAGAATATGCATAGAATATATATTAGTTTCACCGCACAATCAGTGATAATAGAGGTAAAATATTTTTGATTTGATTTGAATCCATTTATATGTAGATTTATAAGATCGCAATCGTGAACACATCTATCAGCTCATCTGCCAAATCTGGATTCTCATTTTCTCATCTTACACCAATTCTGTGTTTTACATGAAACTAATTCCATATTTTGTTTCTTATTTTCACTTTTATCTTTATCTATGTATCACTCTGCACATCTTTTTTTCCCACTTGTTTCACTTGATCACGACCCTTTTATTGCACAATCTAGCGATTCGATAATGTCAAGAGAGCAGACACTATCAATGTTTGCCCGTGAAATGTAGCAAGAGTCAATGTACAGCTACTAAAGTTGGCAAGTAATTTGAATTGCCGAGTACATGTGTATATAAGATAAATAAATGTCCCTGTTCATAGCTTGATCTGATATATTTTCGATATTGTTCTTTTCGACTTTTTCTCGCTAATATAAATACACATTTGCGAATTTTTCTGTTTTAATTCCTCATCTGCGTGAGGAATTTCTACCTATTTTTATATCGATTTTCTAATTCGATTATCTGTCACATATTTTTTTTCCGCCTTCTTCGATGATAGTGACTGACCCTGTCTCCGACGCCAAGCCGAACGCGATTCGACGGAGATTCAATTCAGGTTAGAATTCATCAATGACGACGTTCATTGAGCAACAAATACAATAATCGATCAGTTATGATTAAATTTTTTTGTAGTTGAATTAATAACAAGAGTTGGCTAGCATATAAATACTTTCTATTTCATACATTGGCTCTGAATTGATGCGTTTTATCATAATTTTCTTTTCTTCATGCATATATACATGTGTGTTCATAATATTTATATATTTATTTTCGATGCATCTGGTTATGCAAGTGAAGCTTAAGTAACTGTATTGACGAAAACGATGTGATGTCGCTGAATGAGCGATACGATTCAATGACGTGAATCAGGTCGTCGTTCTCGCAGATAAATCGTTTTCTGCGGTCATCCAGAAGATCGATAACTTCCGGGTAGGAACCCGCGCACTTTAGAGAGAAAAAAAAATACAGAATGGATAAAAGAATATTGATCGCCCGAATATAGACATCGTAGTCAATCGGTTGCAAATCATAAATTTTATATGGTGACATTGAACACCTGGGGAAATATCCGAAAGAACGATCATAATTTTATTTCACATTGCAACATATTTTTCCTTTCTGTTCTCAATTTCTCCACGTTCAATGGAAAATAATACGAAACTATCATTCAATTTTGAATTATACTGTATCTATTTTTCATTTTTACTGATCAAATTGTCGATATTCCAGTTTATTTTATTCTTAATCCATAGCAATATTGCGATAGTTTCAATTTAGAAATGAATTTCCGAATAAATTGGTGAAATTGTGTTGATGTTACAGCGGCACAAGCTAAAATACTTGGACCTGAGGATGTTTACGTGAAGAAAGGCAGCACAATCAGTCTCACATGTACGGTCAATGTTCAAAGCACACCTCCAAGCAGTGTGACGTGGCATCATGGCAGTGCTATTGTGGATTTCGATAGTCCCAGGTAGGTTACTGCAGCATAGGAAATGCCAAAATAGAAAATTCAATAAATTCCTTTTTTTTTTTCCATTCAATGAAGTAAAATTGCATTGTAAAAATGATGAATGGGGAGGATACGAAAGTATGTTTGATAATTCAGCGTTCATCACAGGGGCGGCGTTTCCCTGGAAACGGAGAAGACCGAAAGTGGCACGACGAGTAAGCTTCTAGTGACGCAGGCAAGATCGAGCGACAGTGGAAATTATACCTGCATTCCCAGCAATGCCAATCCCGCCAGCGTTGTGGTGCACGTACTGAATGGTAAGATATTATTTGCACAATTATTCGGGTTTACATTCCATAGCATGAATTGTTCAAACTCAAATTGTTGCAATTCAAATATCAACTTGAAAATAGACATGAAATTGATCTGATTTTTTTATACGATCACAGTTGTCATATGCATGGCATCGAGGTTATATTCGAATCTAATTGGTGATTGAACTTTTAAATTTTCTAGTGTTCAAAAATGACTTTTTCTTAATGTGTTTATGTCATTTTACTCGCTATTCACAATACGCTGTACCAAATTCAATCAATATGTGGAAACATGAAGAATTTCTCCATTTCCCCTTCCGACATTATAATTCCACCATCAAAACAAAACTATTTGCATTTCTATCACTCATCGGGATAAAAATAAAAAAAATTCTCATCCACATTTATTCTTACTTATTGAAAATTATTATGGGAGATAGAGAGAATAAAATAGGAATCGAATGAGAACGATATGCAATTCGTAATAGCGTTAATGCGGCAGATCGTACGTGCCATCCCGGAAAGCCACTAGACCGCGCTGTACCTCTATTCCACCCTCCTTCCACTCCGCTACCCTATATGCACATATTTATACAGCATTTTCGATACATAGAGAAGGGAGTTTATTGCAAAATAATTGAAATTTGCGGCCAATTTTATAGTGTAATCAGCTATGTTTCAAATAATGTCGATGGCCAATGTGGCGACATATCCACAGGAACTAAATTAATTATGCAGACGAACTGCGTCGCATTAATTTTCATCCCTGGACTATCTCCTTCCTGTACGTACACACACTACTCATTGACTTTACATTTATCTCTCTTACGCCTATGCTAACAATACCTTACTACATTTCCCCGTACATGTATTATACATATTTATATATATATATCTGTCATGATTACCTTTCGCATTTTCTCTCTCACTGAAAACTGCTATCTGACTATTGTTGCATTATAACTTGCATGATTCGACAGTGTTCACATTTTGGAAATCGCATACGGGGTAAATTTATTCTACACCCAGGCTCCTACCCTGCTCGGTCAATTTTCCATTCGTATACGAATATATGCATCGGGCTTTACTGTATCTATACGATTATTTGTTCACTCGATTGCACTTACTGGCATTACACATTCCACGACGATTTCTTCCGTTTTACACGACAGTTCGTTGGTTTTTCATATTAATTGTAGTTTCATCACATTTTTATCAAAATACACATTTTCATCGGGTTGAAGTATTATATTACACTCTTCCAATATCAGCTCTCGAAGATTTTTTACACATACTCAACGTCGTTCACATTCATAATGCCCCAGGTGTGGTGTGGTTCGAACCCGTGCTAGCGTAATATATTGAGTTTGTTGCATCATGAATCATGGTTGAAAATGGAAATCGAAAAATTTCATATCCACATTTCATTGATAACTAGACAATTAGTATTTCCTTTAGTTGAATTGCGTTTTGAGTATAAGTATTGTGGTTGTTTCCTCTTAATAATTTCAGGTGAACATCCAGCTGCAATGCAGCATGGTGGAAGCTGCGGTGTTGCTCCAACAATTCTTCTAGCGACACTTACACTATTTGTGGCAAATCTACTGAGCTGAACGAATATTTCGGACATTTAGTAGGCCTAAACGAAAAATTAATTGAGACGAGTTGAGATGATAAGTAAAATAAGACTTGTCGTGAATATGTCCGGCAAAATTTACGGATAAAATAAAAAATAAACTATCATCAATACTCCTATTGATCCAATTGAATTTATAATCGGTTATTATACCTAGATATTATTTATGTGAGTGTTAAGAAGAGTACGATGTGTGTTCCCGTAAAATTTTCACGGGTGATGTTTATACAAATCAGCGATTCGAGAATATACTGATAAGAGCCATGTATCCACAATAACATGTGGATACCAATAATGTAACATTTCAGGGAGAATGGACTGGAACAGCTGGCCATGGAAATATACTCCTCTGCGAAGGGGTAAGTTTATCAATAGAATAAACAATTAATTGAATTGAAATGTAATGTTTGGTGGTGGTGATGATGTATGTAAGTGGTGGGAAAGAATAAAAAATACTTGGGGTGTAGTTAAATGAAAAAAAATGTATTTCATGATTGATTTACGAGACGATAACAATCCGATGATGACACAATTGGATATGGTACTCGAAGAAACTAACGAGCGGGTTATTGCATGAATTGCAAACCTGCATGTCAATCGATTGGAATATTTCGAATGTATAGATAGCAGAATTGGGCGTGAACGAAAAAACAAATTGAAATGAACACAAAAATTTCAACTGCTGGGTATACGTATGTGCGGAGGGAATTTATGTGTTAAAAAAAATATGGTGATGGAAATGAAAATAGAATAAAAGTAGCTGTGAGATAATAAAAATAAATAATTGAGTTTTCATAGGATGTGGAGTTATATCTACGTTATGATTTTCTTTACTTTCGTGTTGTCTTTAATTACTGTCATCATGATGATCAAATCTTATGCATTGTCGTGAGAAATTCGGGAAATGTATTTATTTTTACAATTAAATCAGCAAAAATACAAATGGTGGATAAAGTTGCATTGTTGGTGAATCAAAAAAAGAAATTTATAAATAATAAAAATAATCACGAGCTATCAAGAACAGGAAATTAAAGGTAAAGAAATTTCAGATTGAAATTGAAGTACGAAAAAAATGGAAAAAATTAATTAGGCTTCACAGATATATGAAAAACATGCATGAACATATAAATATTGAATTAATTGTATGCTCGTTGCGTATTTCATCGGAATTGTATCACGTCAAACTTTATAAAATTGCTGTTTCATGAAGAAAACTCATTTTATGGTGATATTATATTAGTCATGGCAACAAAAACCATACTATTTTCGTTCATTGTTGTGAAATCAAAAAAGTAAAATCAAACGACAAAAGAGTATTCAATAGGCAGATAATGAACTAAAAATCAATAGATTTTAAAGTGAGACCGAATTGAAACAAAATGAAGAATCCAAACCAAGCACACCGACTGGAGTGCGATATTGTGAGGATCACTTGAAGATTTAACAAATATAAAAACATTTACAGACTTTACTCGTAGGATGTATAGATTTTTTATAAATAAAAACAAAAATGCACTTGAACAAGCTGAATATTCGAAAAGACTGTTGAATTCTCGAGATTTCACCAACGCTTCCTATTATCCCTTGAAAACTTAGTATGAAGACGAAATTCCAAATTTCAAGTAATAATAATGGAAAAGCCAAACTACTCACTTAATGAGAGACAGTGAAGCGAGTGAAAGTAATCTCTCATTGATCACAAATAATTGCGTTACCATTGTTTCATTATATATAATTTATACGGCGAATTGAACAGAAATGGGGATAGTGAAAATATACATACTAATATATGTATGCATGCATGGTATTTCCTTTTGTTCCACCACGGTAATCCGCTTCGTGAAGATGGTTTCCATGTAATTAATGAGTATAGTATTGCATATGCTATCGTGAGTCAATATACTCATTTGCTTTAGTTGAAATTAATTGACGAACGCGTGTAATGATTTAAAGTTGGTGCAAAATATGAAAATAATGAAGGGGAGCGAAATGGAGATTCATTATTCGGACAATATGATAATATTCTTCTCTTCACCTTCATCTTTTATATTTTTTCCATCGTTTCCAGCTATAACCATTTGGAGTTTGCGTAATAGCTATCAATCGATCAAAACTCTAATACAGGTGCTTCACGTCGTGGACGAACAAAAACGCATGAAGAATAATAGGAAACACAAATATGAAAACGAGACATGAATTTCGTGGAATTTTGTAAGAATAGCATCGCGCGATTGATCAACGTCATAGCGAGAGTTTTATCATTTTACGTTGCATAGAAAATTTCAACGAATTGAAATAAAATTAGCGCGGCATTGTAAATAAAAATGTTCACATTCAATAATATTGTGTATCATGTTGTTGGAATGGAGAGAAACCAGAGAGGAATGGTGTGAATGGTATAACAAATAATTATGTGGGGTGATTGTAACAAAAAAGAGAATGTGGCTATTACAATGTAAAGTAAAGAATATCTCTTTATGTGACACTATCGTTTAAATAAATGTAATGAATACAAAAAAAAACCAAAACCAAGAAAGAAGAGAAGGGAATAGCGAACGAGTAATTGCTAATTTATTTTTGATGCAAAATTGTCCTTTCTCAACAAATCCTCGAACAAGAATTGAATAAAACTCACTGACAGGGGAAAGGGGTCGCTGCAAAAGAAAATGCAACGAAGAACGAGTAGTTGGTTAAAAAGTCCAGTCACACGGAGGTGCAAAAAATTTAATTTAATTGCCCACCGCGGCATGGTATGTAATTATGAAACCCCTACCAGGGGAGGGCATTTCCATCATAGCGAGACGACGATATTTCGTACGGTTTCTCTGATGCTCGGAATATCCTCTTTCTTTTCGTGTTATGCACGAATTTTTACTGTCGTTTAAATGAATAAATAATTGATATAAATAAAAGTATGATTCCCATATGAAAGTTTGAAGATTTTCAATTATAATTTATTTGGATTTCATATATATATATGAAAATAGTAGAGTGGAATGAAAGTAATTGAGCTATTCACCATGTAAAACTGTTGTGGAAAACATATGTATGCGTCATTCTTTTCGTTCAACACCTATATATCCGGCGTTGCGTGTATGCAATATCAAAAAATTGTTAAAAAATCACAAAAATTAATGTTGAATGGAAAAAAAACTTTCACGCTACATGCGAGCATACATGAGTGAGCGTGGAATTGCATGAAAAATGTTTTAGAGAGAATAACTGGAAGCAAAAATGAATAATCATGCACGTTCACCCAAATATATTTTAACTGCCACCTCTCACGCTCTGCACTTTCTCTCTATTCAAACTCGTGCACTCATTCCCACATCCTGCATCCATTCATTGGGTGATACTATATCAGCCGTCCATCGAAGTCATGTTTGCCGATATTTTACTAGTTCAATTGTTTTTTAATAGCTGGAAGCTATTCGAGTTTACGGGTCGCGCTATTTTTTATTGCGAAATGTAACTGCGCCACCAGGCAAGATGTCAACCACTTTTTTATCGACAAAACTTTTTCCGCCGAATATTTTTTTAAATCTTCTGAATCGTTCATTTGTGTAGGCAGGATTCGGACCATCATGAATAATTGAACCAGAGTAGCATATTAACTAGTTGGACGTTCAGAAGTTGATTGTTTTTTTGTATCTCAATAGCCAATAATGTCATTAAAACTTATTCAATGATGTTTTATGAAATTTAATTAGTGTTTTTTCAACGTCGTCGTCACATATTGTAAAACATTCACTGCCGGTCTCAATCCTTCCCGTTGCGGATAAACTAACCTCCTATTTAGAGAGAGCTTGAAGGAAATTTATGGAACTGCATTCAGAAAAATGTGTTGCCCGAGCGAGAATGCGCGGAGTGAAGAGAGAGAGAGAGGGGGGGGATAAACTACTGGGTGGAAGTTGGGGAGGTATTTGTTCATGGAACAATGCAGTTTTCCAATTTTCAGCTTGCATGCTCGGCGCACACCATCAACTCGCCGGAAATACAAATATGTGTGTCATATCCATACGCACGCAGCTCGACTGAACAATCATAAAGCATGCTGATTCACGAGTACCACACGACCGCCCATACCTAGATATTTCAAAATAATACCACATTTCCAGTACTTAACTGTCATCATTTCACCCACGACAGTCATTATCGGTTAATTCCATTCACATGGAGTAGTCACGTGTTCTCTTCATACTTTTGACACTAGAATACTCGAAACATCAATATTTTTAATAGTTTTTGTATCAATATTTTCAGATTGATCATTCTACTGAAGAGTTTTATTTGAATCCGGCACATACTCTCCTGCTGTCACATTGTCATTTTTCAGTAGACAGAAGATTGTGCGAGATCGTCGGTGAGTGCGACAAGAATGAAATACATATACACACGGCTATGTGTGAACCTAGTTCCAAGTTTGAGTAAAGGCTTAGGTCAAGCAGTCGCCTCTGTACCCCACTCTTCCCTTCCTCCTTACTTCCCTTATGAATATCTAGTCTCTTGTTATGATACACGAAGAAAACCGAGTTGCGCTCTGCATCATGTCCGCAAAATACAAGATGAAAGAAAAATACAACGCGAAATATGTGGGAGATATATTTTTTGCCACTGGATTCCAAGACTTGTGGCGAGTGATATTCATATATGGAAATATTCATACAATGTATACATGTAGAACGATTTACAGTGGATGGGTATACGAACGGTACGTTTATGCATCCTGTAAAACTACGCCGAATTCCTGGTGCATTTATCCGTAGACACGTTGATGTAATTAATGAAAATGCAAATTGAATTGTGAGGTCGAGTATTTGTGATGGATATCTAAAACGTGTAGTTCCAACCAAATTATTTGTTTAATGCAGAAAAAGCTAGGAAACCGAGGATAGATTTTATGTTTTCATCAGAACAATTCCGATGATATATTAAGATGCTCAGACTCTAGAATATTTTTTCTATTTGAAATAATTCATGTTTATTCTCTTCTCTTTTATTTTCACAATAGTTATTATATGGTTCTATTGGAAATGTATCTATATACACGTATAACCAGCCCCTTGATATTTCATAGAAATGGCAGCAGTGTATAGAGTTGGTTGTGTGCCGTCGGTGCCAGACGCGTGAACCCTTCTGCAACACTCAATTATTGTTATTTCCACTATCGCTCACTGTATTATGGTTGCAAGCGTTACCACTGTGATTGTCAATGGAGCAGTTTTCAAAGTAATTGTGCGAAAATATATGGTGGTATGGGGTAGGGTAGGGATGAAAACAGATTAAATAAATTACGATGCGAAAAGTGAAGGAATATATATACAAATGAGAGAACTAGAATTCGGGTCATTGCAAGAAATTGGAAGTAAAGAAAAAGGAAATGAATGAAGAATTTCAATAGAAGAAAATATGAATATAATCTTCAGCATCTTATCAACTGGAGTAATTTATCTCAATTTGTTATATGGATACGTACGAACTCGCATAGTTGATATTGTGATGAAATTATATTTTTGTGTCCTCTCTTAAATCCTAACTCATGTGATATATTAACAAAATTTTCATTATTTCCACCTTAAACGCTAAATGACCCGTGTGCACTTCACTTGTAACAAATCTGTCTCTATGTCATCACTTTATAGTTTCACATTTCTCTACTTACTTAAAACATGTATAAGACAAATACTGAATATTGATGGTGCACTTGTGTTTTCTTCTTGGAGCGTAGAAAATACTTCAATCAAAATCAGCAATCCAATGAAACATATGAATGAACTGCATTGATTGTGTGATTCTGCACATCGTGATGTAACGTAACCGGCGTCACGTTGCATAGCTTCTGTTCGTTCACCTGAAGCAAATAAAGTGACAAAATTCTGTCAATATTCAATCAACAGATTCTCAACTGAATCAAATAACGCGAAGGTATTCGTGCATAGATATTCATAGATGTATTTCTACTCGATTTGGAATGGAGGGATAGCTGCTTCTTCAATAAATTCAAGAATCGACTAGCGAACGTTGCAATTACACTAATGCCCGAGTCGTTCTCGTCCCTACGGAGTCAAGGAGAAAACGTGAAGAATGGTGAAAGAGTGAGAGGAACGGAGAGGGGGAGCGGTGCGGTTTGAAAAGAGGTTAAAGTTCTGCAGTCAAGCATTGTATGGATATATATTGCTTGGGGGTGTGAGAATTGTGATAAAATTTGTCGGGAGAAAAGCGATCGAAAGTCTATACAACCCCGTGGGACAATGGTTGAAAGGGGAAAATAAAGAGGAGCGCAATTGTGTAACTGCGCAAGTGAACGAGTCGGGAAGGGCAAACGGAGGTGAATGCGAGTGTGGATAAAATAAAGTAATTGGGAGAGAGAGAGACAGGTCAATTTTGGAAACGCAACTACCAAACTGTGCCAGTATAAATAATACACTGGGACGACAGATTCATCTTGTTATCGTAGAAAAAATTTTTACAGAGAGTAATTGTAATTGTATTGAAAATTCGGGAACTAAGAAATAACAAACCAACACTCGAACACACGAGTAATAGATGACGAATACATGTGTATTATGATTCGCGTGCGAATAATAGAATGCGAAAAGATTGATCTCATTTTCTTTGAATTCAATCCATGTGCATATGTGTACATACAGCCAGTACTACAATCACGAATGTGTCTGGCCGCGGAATAAATATCGCGTCCGCAGTGAATAAAACTTTTCAGAGGTCTTGCCAACGTACCCGAGTATAATGGCCTCCTGCCCAGCAAATTGGCGAGGTTGAGAAGGAAGATACGCGAAGGCAAGAAAAAAAAAGAAAAATAGGGACCGTTCAAATATATGCCAGTGGTGAAAACGGGGTTAGGTGCACAGCATGAAGATAACAAGGAGTAAGACAAAGTGTGTGATAGCACAAAAAGAAAAAAAAAATAACTTATATTTTCTCTTCTTCAGTCTATTCCTTTTCTAAATATGAAGCCAATGGAGCAATTAGGAAAATTGAATCCCCCCAAGAGATATAGTTCGTAAGGGAGAGTAATTAACTTTCTTAATTAATATTATCGTGAAATTGTATCTTTAATCCGACATTTGGAGGTTGAAGATGAATATAAAGATGATACGAGGAGAAACTCAGAATTCCAACGTTATTCTTTAAATCCGAAGAAGAAGAAGAAGAAGAATAAGAAGCGAGAAGGGGTAGACAGACAGGGGAGACATGGGGGAGGTGGATAACAGGAAGAGGCTGAAATATAGTTAAAAGGCCACGAGGGTGAGTATGTAAGTTTTGATATATGCACGAGGTTATTTACGATCGCATAAGAATTAGCTCCGGCGCAGTATACCAAACCCGCAGTGTTTAGCAAAAAGCTCTTGAGGTACAGAAGGGGATGGCACTAGAAGTGCGGGGTGTGAAAATATGTTTTTGTCATCGCCAATGGCTCCACCATGTCGTTGACACTGTCACGAGTTTGTCCTTATCTCGATAATCGCACACTGATTTCGAAAAGCAGCTCAACACAGAATTTTTTCATATGTTTTAACTACATAACTCTTTCTGCACCATCTATTCCGATTGTACAACATTTCATCTGGTTGTGATGAAGATAATGATTATTTTAGCATTCAAATTGAGAAATATTGAAAGTTATTGATCCAATTGTATTTAACTCAAATAGAATCAGGGAAATGACGATTACTGCGAAAAGCTACCTACATTTAGGACCTCCAGAATTTCGAAGCGACTCCAACCAAAGTTACGATTTATTGTTGTGAATTCTTGTGTATTTGAGTACACATTGGTATAACGTTGGGAGTGGAATGGCGACGTGAATTGAAGGTAGCAGCACATACGAGAGTGGAAGAGTGTAACGGGATGAAAGAGAGAAGAGACGGGGGAGGACGGATGGGACTTAGAAAAATGCGACGGCCCCCAGGAGCCACAATGCAATAACTTCCGAAGGAAAATTCACGATAATAGAGAGGACACCTTGCGAACCTTGCATACAAGTGTGCTCATGGACCTATACTTTCATATTCTCAATTTTGTACACTCATCTTTTCCTGCTTTAAACTTCATGTGAGACGTAACCATGAGACCTCTTCCGAGGGGATGAGCTAGATAAATAGCCTCCACGTGATATACACTCATTTCGTCTCGGAATGTTCATGAATTTATCCGGAAAATTTATGCGAGTATGTATTGATATCGAGTACACATCATGATGTGATTATTCCTAGACAACATTGTGGTCGGCATACGATTTGGATCGCCACACATTTTTGGAAGATTGAGAAGAATTGATTTTTCCAAGCTGATATTAAACTATGACACATATTTCAGAAGTAAAGGGAATGAATGGGATTCCATTCTACCAGCTCGACGAGCATTTTCCAAACTTCGATTGTTTCAAAAAATTATACTATCAATTGAACCGTGACTGGATATACATATTTCGCAATATGCTTTTCTTTGATGGCCACTATGAGTTCAATATCATAGTTCCAAAGCGAGGAATAATGTTATAAGACACCCTGGACAACAAAATAATCAACAGTAATGAATGGCAAGAATTTGGAATGTTCAATACCTTGTTGAACTATCAAAAGAACACTGTCAGCTTTGCCTTCGGTTGGTCGACAACTGTATTTGCCTGCATCTTCCAGGGTGACAGACGCTAAAGTAGCTTCGGAAACGGTACGTCCTGTGATTCTCTCGGTTTCAATAATTATGCCGCCACGCCCTGGCTAAATAAACGGATGGAGAAGTTAACGATCAATTTTATGAATAATAACATGAAATGAAAAATAATCCCAAAACCGTCTGCTGATGCGAGGTATTTTTTCTCATGAGGAATAATAACTTATTTACCTGGAATGTCAAGAGTTTGTTGTCCCGCAGCCATTGTGCTCCTCTGATGGGTCGTGGTTGATATGGCGATGTAATGATGCACCTTAGGGTGATTGTCGATCCCGATAACACCCGCTGCTCACGCGGACCCATAATAGCAGCAACTGGTGCTGTACTTTCGTAACCTAGAATGCACACATGATCAAACAAAAAAGGTATGAAAAAATGAATATGTTTCATGTCGATAGACTAAATGGCGAAAAACGAACTATTTTATGTGGAAAGTTGACTGTTGAAAAATGATTGAATGACCCGCCGAGAGATACGAAATTGAATAGAAAAAAAAAAGATAAATCTTCCATGGATTAGCAAAGGTTGGAATAGATAGTGGAATATTCATGGGGTGGGCCGCAAACTATACCAATGAACTTGTTTCTCGTCCTTTCTCTCCTCTCTACATAGAACCCACACTTTACTCTCATAAGATCGGAGCTTCAGGGCTCTCCTCTGTGTTTGCACGCGAAGACGATACCAATTATCAATATGTGAATATTATTAAATGAAAAAGTTGCAACACAAGAAATGTATGCCGCATGACGTATAGATTTCCTAGTTGAAATTAGAATTTTATTCCCATCACTCACTAATTTTTCATTCCTTTTCTCCTCTTCCTGCTCTATCTCATTGTCTATCTTTTTTGTCCTTCATACATTTCTCAAAAATAATTCCCTGATGTCGGCACCTCGGTTCAAAGTGGCAGAGCACTTCTAAGGATTAAAGTAATCCTATTGGACTGAAATTAATCCAGAGGGAACTGCATTTACCATGGCGTAATATTGCGTTATATCATTATTACTATATGCATTATTACTTATGTCTGGGGAACTGGACCGCAGGGCGGCAAAAGAGACGCGTTGGCACTCTTTGCCATTGAAATTAACTTGGAATTCTTAATCAAAAAGTAAATAAAAGATGTATAAGATTCTATATACAGAAACATTTCGAATTGATGTGGAGGAACAATTAAGCTGCTCAGCAGAATATATAATAGCTCTTTATTAACATATTAAACATAATAAGAAGCTGATGAATGACGGGCAGATGAAGAAAAACAATGAAATCTTCTTATATATCTATGTGGTTTGGGATGCAGTTATGAATTCGTCGTAATGGAAAACGACAACAGTGAGTCGATCCTCCTGTTATTAGTTGAAAACTCAACAATGAGGGGTGAGTAGAAGCATCAGGATTCATCTAGAGAGGTGGTGACATGCATGCGTTATTGGATGAAAACGAAGATGAGAAAACAAAAGAGATGAGGAAGAGAAGAGCATTCAGGCGGGAAGAATGAAATAACAGCAATCAACGTCAGGGACAACCATCCGATCTGTACCCTTCCTACTGCACCCACTTATTCCAAATCTTATATACATATATATATATATATATATATATATACATAGACTCGATCTCTTAACACACAGACACATATGAGCATGATCAATTGTTCACCTAATAGAGTGATATCCGGATAGAGAATATATCAAATTGTGGACGGAGAAATCATTCACTCCGTTTTGTATATTTCTATGTAATGAATATGTTCATTTTCTTATGAAACTGATAATAATTACATTCAGTTCAATCTAGAGGATAAAATACTTTTTTTTTCAAATTAAAGTGAATTATGATGCTTATGTATTTAATGCATAATAGACAGAAAGAAAGGAAATAAATAAAGTCGACGACATAAATGTGATCGTTGACTTACTTATTCGGGTTTGCTGGGAATGCGGCATGTCGTAGCCCTCTGGCTTGTCAGAATCTGAAATGCACAGATGAGAGAGCGAAATATGAGTTTGAAGATGAGAAATTACGTGAATCGATCATTCTTTAGAGGATAGCGGATAGGATTGATGGCGTGGAAAGAAGACGCATTTAAGGAGTGATGTGCGGTATAGTAGCCACCGAAGAAGAGAGATGAAAAATCAAAACGAAATACGTTAGAGAGTAATGTTGAAAAAATAGCATCATGAGTATAGTCTAATAATGACGATACTGAAGTCTCATTAACAAATGACATATCAATATCGATTAATTACCTCGTACGAATAATTGTACTGTGTACATTATCTTGGGTTCGGTATTAACTTGACACTCGTACGTCCCTGTATCCGATTTACGAGCATTCTCCAATTTTAACGTCCATGCGTCACTGCCAGAAATGTGTTCAGGACTGAATCGAACATCAGAACTGAATGTTATACCACTTGTAGTTAGAATGTGGAGGTCTTTGCTACGCATCCACGAAACCTGAAATTCAATGACAACTTGTATGATGAATAATGTTATGGAACAGAAATTCGCTTTTATTCGATATATTTCTGATAATATATATGTTAAAAAAAAAGTATTCACATGGAATTGTAAACAATATGTAATGTTTAGTTGACAGTGGCTGGAAAATGTATAAACAACTGAAAGGAATTTATGGATATAAAGAGAGCGATAGAGAGAGGGAGGGAGGGAGAGAAGAGAAGAGTTCAATTTGGAGATTGCGAAAATGGAAATACTCACCGCATATGTATGTGTTTATATATGGGTGAATGAAAAGCAACGGCAAATAATATTCGACAGTGTACGACGGATCCTGGGAGGGGCTTGAAGAGGTATATAAAACGTGCGAGAAAAGAGGTGAAGTGTAAATGAGGGTGAAAAAAAAGTGAGATAGTAATAAAAATAGATAGTTCGAGGAAAAGGGGGAAATGCAACAAACGTGTGTTGGCAAACAGGTCTGTGGTTTATCTGATTCTCGTATTTTTCGGATATTCGCCCCGCGGATGAGGGCTCGCGGATATTAGATATCCGGCTATCGGCCATGCCATCATTTCCTTCGCTATATATATTCAAAGGCTCATTTTATTTCGCACGTATCAGTAAACACTAACTATACAGGTACATCCACAAACAACACAATTTTTTAAGACTTTTTTTCATTGGGAACATAGAATGTCATCTTCTCCAAGATATTTTTGTAATATTTATGACAAATAATATTCAAATACTTCAGCAAATTAGAATTCAAAAAAAAAAAGAAATGTGAAAATGAGAAGACGATTCTCTGATTTACAACATTGAGATAAGATCTCAATTCGAGATCATCACTAATATGGAGTTGCCAATTTTCTATGACAGATGAATGAAACTCATGCATAATATATACATATATATGTATATTGAACGACCAAATGGAACCGGAAATGGAGTGAAGTAAAAGTAAAGTGTCCGGTCATGTATACAGAATCGAGCATATAGCATTTGAAATTCCAGTTGGGATAAAACACGAAACTCGCTATATATATTTGCTTCTCTCGTTGCTCTGGAGGTTCCAACAGATAGACATAAAACGGTTGTTCATGATTTATACAACAATAATGTGGCACGCTGAGCTCGGTGTACAGCGGACGAAATGGATGGGGCACACGCTTGCCTTTACCTCGTAAAAGATAAAGAGCAGGAAAATGAAAAAGCCAAAATAAAAGTGGAACGGCACAAGGATGAAGAGAATGAAATAGCATGAATCAAGGGCAGGCAAAGGACGTTCGGACCAAACATTCGGTATATTACAAATGCTTCTATACAAAAATGTTGGTACTCTCATTTCTCCCAGCATCTTTGTCTCTCACCTGTATCAACACGACATGGTGTTATTTCTACATGTGTGCGGATGTTGAAGTGAGAGTATAGAATATACAAGCGAAGAGAGTAGCACGTCTCAGTATGGCATTTGGTTGTACGCCAGTGCAATGTACGTTCGGATGTTTCCGAAATAGAACCCAGGCTTTGAGGTTGCGAAAAAAGAGGAAACAACCAGAGGATGGAAAAACAGTTGTGGGTTGGTAAACTGAGGGATGCAAAATGGTTATAGTAGGGAAGTGAAATGAGGGAGAGAGAGAGTGGAAGCAAAAAACGAATTGCAAAACAGCGAGTGTATCTAAAGTGGGAGGATTCGTGTGTGTTGAGGGGAGACAAAAGATGGCAATAGTGCCAGCGTATATAACCAGTTTCATCTGCTGCGACTGCACGCGGTAAAAATGCAACTGCTCCACAGTCGTTTTGTCGTTCTCCTCCGTATATTATATTACCTTTATATATACACAACATATAGAAATGTATTCTCAAAACATTTATTGCAGCAAAAGTGGAATTATCTGAAGTTCATTGCCGTAATAATACATAATGTTTGTATGGAGTCATCAAAAGGCAATTGTTACTGACGAAAAATGAAGGGTCGAGTGATGTTAGGGAAATCATGGGTAATGGAAGTAAAATAGTCTATGGAGTGAAGATAATTGTTCTATAAGAACAAGAAGGCACAGAAAATTAAGTGGGAGAGAAGAAGACGAAGTCGCATCTGTGATGCTTGGTGCGCGCAAAGAGGCACAAAGCATAGCAACAGCGGTAGCTAAGTGTGGTATATGGCAGGGTAAAATGAGGAGACGCGAGAGTAGAAAGGAAGACGGTAGTAGTAGGTATAGAGTCTCAGCAAAATGGAGGACACAGAAGACCACGCGTGCACCCTGTGACTCGTACATTTTGCATACTGATGAGGCCACTTGAGAGGCACTCCGTTCCCATTTCCCTTTTCTCTGGGCATTTCCTTGTCATTTCCAAGTTTTACTTCAAGTCACTACTATACCTCTTTTCTCCGTACGTCAATGTTTTCTCTTCCTCGGCCTATCTCGCTTTACTCTCTACTCACCCCTTTTTTATTCGGTTCACCTAGAACAGCGATACCAATTCCACTGTGTCTGTGTTGTCTATCTACGTTTCATTATTACTATTTATCTTCGTAATTGGCAGCAGAGTGCAGAGAAAAAGTGTACAGAAGGTGCCTTACATCTTTTTGTTTCAATTAAGAATCTTTTCTTTGTTCTCTTTTTTAGTCCTTCAGTTTCTCGTTCGTTTTCTTTTTTTTTGTTCAGTGAGAATTGTGCCAGGGACGTTTATCTTGTTTAGAAGTTGGAGTGAAATGCCCGAACGAAGCCAGAAAAAGAGGACGTGTTCGCGCTCCCATGTATATGCGAGTGCTCGGACTTTTATTTTATGTTTCGTCGTATTGTAAACACGTAAAAAATGAATATATACGGTGAATGTATATACATATGTTCATGGAGATACTCGGGTTTGCATCAACATATAGACAAGTCTATCATATTGTAAGACCGTTTATTTTTATGACGTCATTACAAAGAACAGCGCGCAATGTGATGAAATGTGATGAAATGAGCGGCCCAGGACGTTGTAGAGCCACATTAAGAAATAAATATTATGGAAATCATAACTGACTGATCAAATATTAACAGAATTGGAAATACTGATCTTTATCGATCGTGTGATTCAGAGAAGAAGAATTCATGCTTGTACTTGCAAGCATAACAGTTATATTTCATTCATTGAGATAGCAAACGTGTGAGAAAAATTCAAAATGAATTGTTCGTATAAGTAAAGGCTAATATTCCGGATGAATATGAATGAATTCCAATTTTGCTGTCGACGTCTGTTCTCTCCTCGCACACAATTATCATCTCTGCTATATATTCAATTTTTTTTTCTCATTATTTCTTTCTATAGACAAAAATCAACGGATTACCCGCTCCGCCGTCTCACTTCAGTTCTTACTGTCATAGATGATATCATTCTTTTCATTCAGCCTCATTTTCATTCGCGTCGCGCGACGTTCATTTATAACCCTCGATATTTTCTTTTTTTTTCTACCTGCCGACCCCCTTTCCTCACATCCCTAGCACACTGAACGCAGATATTTTTCTCCGATAGCCAAGGCGTCGTTCGTTCTCTTCCCCATTCTTTCTATATAACAACCAACTTCACCTCCTCGAACTTCCGGTCATGTACCACCATTCCCTTTTTCGTTTCTCCCTTCACCACCCGCATTACTTCACAGTCGACCTAATAAACTGCCCAAGGGAACAAAGTCAAAATGGATAGGATAGTTCCACGAAAAGAATCGGGGGAGTACGCCAATGTGCAAGAATTGAGTCGTCTTTTTGGATTTCGTTCTTGCTTCTCGCAGTTTCTCCGTCCTGCTCTTTCTCTCACTCATACCGGCTACTTCTAGTGAATGGACGATGAACAGAATGGTAAATTACCATAACGACATGCATATATGCACGAGGTGAGGGGTGCGGGAACCATACGAAATTACTCTGAATCGTGGAAATTGCCATCAGACAACTTTCAACATTGATTAGAAAGAATATTATATCAAATTCTGACCTTCAATTCTATTCAATTTTTAAATTCTTATGCAATCGTACCGATTGGGAAAAGGCCCAATGATGTAATAAATATGGGACAGGATCTCAGATTGCAGGCGTTTTGCTGCAACTAGGAAACTATCTTATCGGGTGAAAAACGAGGAAGGGTAATGAGAAAAAAAAATGAATTTTCATTGAAAAGAAAAAAACTAGCGTAAAGTAGCCGAGCTGTTACGTCAATGGCATCGACAAGCGTTCATTTTCTTTTTCTTCTCTCGTCCCTCATTCCACATATTTCTTTCTTTCTTTCGCCTTTTTATTACTTCCTCCTTCAACTTGAGATTTTCTCCCTCTCTCTTTTCTCTCACTACCTCCCATATCACCAAATTTCTTCATACGAGTTAAAACTCACCAAGAATCGACGTGACTTTATAGTATTGCCACTCCTTCTTCCTTCTTCCTTACTCCATTCTCTTTTCACTGAAAATACTGCGTCTTCTTAAACATTTCACTGCCAGCACATGGCATGTATATATATATATATATATACTTTGCTTGTTATAGCATACGTTTCTTTAGTAGTGGGGTTTTCGACTTTTGCCAGCGTGTTGCAAAGAAAACATTTTCTGAGCGGCATAAAAAAAAAGGTTTTTATCCCCGTCCGATATATACTTGGTTTATGGGTTGTATATTCACGTGATAGGCAACAGCATCATCGAAATCGTTTGTTTTCACGTCCGCATATACCATGCCATCCTCCGTATATCAACGTCATCACGCACTATATCCATCTCTGGGGATTCTGTAAATATTTGATTAACCAGTTTGTGACGAGAATTAATTTTTACCCTATTCTATGAACGGTCGCATTTATTGAAGAGGAATAAATTCCCAATAATATAGACAAGTCTTTAGAAAAAATAAAAATTGAAATGTTTTTGTCCACTATAACGTAAATATAATGTGCACATACGTAACTATCAGAATAATTGCTGGTATTCATTAGGATAACATCTAATCTCATTGATACCCATCGTTACAAAGCTGATCGCAACTTCGGGACATAGGTAGGACATTTAACGAGAGTAATTAATAAAAAAAGAGAAAGGGATTTGAAAATCTTTCCATTTTTTTCATCCGTCAGATATTTACGGTATATATCACTGTTTTTTTTCGATATCTCACAATGCACTTCTTCATCTATTTTTATCGTTATTGACTTTTTATTCTATACGCTCGGGGATGGGATGAGGACATGTTCATCGAATAAATAACTGGACATTTTATAAAATGAAATTGCTATATAGATACAATATTGCAAACCCGAGCATTTATTTTAAACTCAATCGACTTGCGGTTCATTAATCCCGTTTATTTCTTTCGTTTTTCCAATATAGATGTTGTATATACTCCATCCACTCTCATGCCACAGTGTGCCACCAATACCAGACATTCTACCTTCTATCGCGTTTACCTTCCCAATATTCTTCAACTCTGCCGTCGTGCACGTACAATCCATTGGCTCGAATGGCGCACAAGCAACGTATTACTATCAAACGTCCATGTATAGCATACATTCTGTTGACTATTACTCCGATTGCAATACAAGACAACTTTGTCCCTATTCCTTTCGTCGGTGAACAGAACCGCTCGTAAACAATTGGCACGGACGCTAAAACAAGAAGGGTCATCAAGCAAAGGCCACGTACAGGTTATGCGCTGGATTCGTATATATATCCTCAACATGGGACCCAATACGTTGCCGATACTTCTACTTTCCCTATTCGATCCAACGATTCATTTATTCATTTATTCATCATTCGATTTCTTACTCACATATGCACTTGCGCATTTATATACTCATTGAGGCTGTGGCGTATGTGTGAATGTGAGTGTAATGTGAGTGTGAATGCGAGGGTGTATGTGAGGGTGTATGATGAACTTAAGGGGTCTGAAGTCGAGGGAGAGACATTCTACGAGTATATAACTCTACGGATCGACGAGTCCACTCAAGTGTGACGGGACATACGAGGGATTCGGTTCGCTCGAATTGCCTGCTCGATCGTCCGTGTCTGTCATTCGGATGGGAAAACCTCTTAATTAAGGGACATCGGTTGCAATCGATGAAGTATTTTTGTTTGATTTTATCGACTGGCAATTTATAGCAAACCTCAATTCACTGTTTAATCCACTCAACTTGATTGTATTTTATTGAGAAATCGGTGCATTTATTTGTTAAAACATGAAACTGAATGAATATAGTAAAGAAAATTGGTGTATATTTTTGAAATTGGTGGAGTATTCTTGAAGCCAAGTAATTTGGCATTGCTGAGCGGGTGGAGCACTGACGCCACCGGTTGGTGGTGCTGCAACCACATTTTTGGCATCAGTTCTTTCTCCTTTTCTTAAAAAATTTCAATCGATATGTTCATTGAGGCAAAATAATATTCGCAATATTCTCCGTAGTAGTTGTAATAACAAAATATGGAATAAAACTCTTCCCATACTTTTATCTATAGGTTATTACGATGTCTGAAAAGAATTAATATACCCAGCGGACGTGACATAATCATTGTGATGGAACGAATTACAAGAGCAACAAGAGTCTCAGAAGATACGAAAAGGATTGAAATGCGCACTTTCAAACGACGACTCAAGTTTGTCGTTTCGCAAATAAGCCATTTGGGTATTCTCTCTTTTATGTTTTCTTCATCATTTTCTTAATTCATTTGCTCTATTCCTCATTTCCTTCTCTCTCGCACTAACTCTACCTCCATCTATTACTCTCAATCTTATACATTTTCCTTCGCTTTTCTACTTCACTACGTTAATTTCCCGAGTTGCATTCTAATAAAAGTAATCGAGAAGTTTCAGAGCGCGAGGGTAATAATATCATAAAATGAATGAGAAGGAAGTGAAGAGAGTAAATGGATGTGGATAAAGAACGAGAAAATGTAAAATGCCAAAAGAAATTTCGAAACCCAAGTGTACACCCTCAGAGTCACCGGCTCTCCTTTCTCTCTATTGCCATTTTCTTCGCTCACTTGCCCAAACGGAGATGGTGAGGTTCATAGTGGCGAAGAGAAGCAACGAGCGACTGCTCTTTCTCTGGCTGAATGCCGAAAAAAGAAAAAAATAAAAGAAGAGGAAAAAGGAGAGTGTGAGAGAGGAACCATAGTTTAAAAGATTTCCAAGCTCCCGGTATGTCGTAAGCAACCAACGATCGAATGTTTCCACGTCTAGGTAGCTGCCGCGTTTACTACCCTCGTTCGTTGCACGACGTTTTATGGGAATAAGTCGGTGCAGGTGTGCACCCAGAATGATAAATCAAATTTAGTTTACCCGCTTTTTTTATCGGTACAATTTTATGATACTACAGTATTTTTTTCCAATTTTTTTTCTTCTCTTTTTCAGCTGAGTTATGGAGTTGAAAATTTAACTGATACGATGAAGTAACCAATTGCTGTCTCTCATTTAACAAAGGAAGTTGAATTTGAAGATTGTTTTCAACGATTATTGCATCAACGATCAGAATTCGATAAAAGAATAGATGATGCATCATAAAAATAGAATGCTATCGCATCTGTGATCAAGAAATACTTGCTGGCAACGATTGGAATTTTCTCGTGAGAAGAGACATGAATGGAAAAACGGTGCAAAAAATAATAAGGGGAAGGGAAAGTGTGAGAGGACGCACTCGTGATTCACTATCACCTTCTTGTAACCGACATACCTTTCGACCTCTTTTACTGCTTTGGGAATTTAACTTGTGGTCGTTATTTCATGGATTACTTAGTGTGTACAAGTCGAAGAATCATTTTGTAATCCGATTGTGCTATAATCCGTGTTTCATTTTAACCCATTTGCTCTCACCAACCTTTGCCTTTTCTCAAATTGAACTGCGGTGTCTTCTTTTCTAGGATAATCACCAGATTTGCCAGTTACACCTTTCCTTAATGCACTGAAACTCACTTGAAGAGGAAGAACAGATAAATAATAGCCTTAATTCAGCCAAGTATTCTCTTCGATGATTGATAAAGTATCATAAAACATCGAATCCACCAAATTGTCAAATTTCATGAGATTTATCATGATGCTGATAGGTATGTGCGTAAAATTGCGAGTTCATATATCAATTCTATATTACCTATTGAGTCTCATTAGCTTTCCTTTTTTGTTTCTTCTCCAAATTTTTCGATTTTTCGGTCCATTAAATTGCATGAAAATGTTTCTTCTCTCGATCTCAAAAATGGAGCTATAGCAACTCCATCTGAACGGTCGATCAGAATAAAAAATTGTATAAATTGATGGAAAAGCAGCAAAGTGTTGTCCTATATACTTTAGAGTTTGTGGAAAAATTCCATAAACGGAAGGTGATGCTTTTAACGTAGATTATGAGGTGAATCGTTCGAGCCCCACAGTATAACTTTATTCTCTTCCTCATCTATTCCTAACATATTCTTCTGTCTCCGCCAACGTTCACTTCGCATATTCGATAAGTCCACTCAAGAAAACTAAATTCATTTCCCCTCCAATCATCCTTCTTCTATATAATAACGTCGTGGTACGTTTACGAAGTTGTCATTTATGCAAAGTATCTCGAGTTTTAAAACTTGGAGACACGTTGGTAAATTATGCAACGCTGTAAAATGTCAAGAGAATATTTTGATTTTTTTTTCTTTTCATTTACATCTATTCATTGTATACATTTATTTCAGTTTTGATGGAATGGACATTGGGAGAAAACTGCAATAAGAACTTGGAATCATTCGAGGCTGGCGTAAGATAACGTAAAAATAGTCACAGTAGGCATCAGAGTGAAAAAAAAAGTTAAAACGAGTGAAGTAAACAAAGAAAAAAGTAAAAAAAGGAGAGAACAAGCTTTTGAGAGTTATTCGCTTGACTAAATCCAAAAATCTCTCATAAAAATGAGTACCACGCTGAGGAAACAATAGCGAGTTGAATCGGATAACGTGAAAGCCGCTTTTTTTATTCACACTTTTTCTCTCACTTTTGGTATTTCATCTTACTGAAAGCCATCCAATAAATATCATCAGTGCTCGTTATTAGCGTTTTAATTCAGTGGGGACATAACCGGTACTTTAATCCTCTGGAATTGGAAAAATGTCATGACATAGAGGACTGAGAAGGGAAGAGCATGAATACTGGTGAGTGCAAAATTCGAAACGATAAATAATAAAATAATACCGCGTCATCGTTTGTAACATTTCTCTCGCTTGCTTTGCCCATCCTGTCGTAGGTTCTCACATTTAAACGAAACGATCAAGTATTGGCCCACAACCGACATATTATTCAATATCTTTATATTTGAAATAGAAGAAACCAGTTTTTCAATACCTTCGAATCCTATATGTTCCGAATGTGAAGATTGTCTTCGGAAAAATTCTGTCGATTGGCGAGCTAATGGGTCGTGATGTAAACACATATATATATATGTAGTGATGTATATGCGTATGGGTTTTGGATACATAGCGGAAATGTCCGGAGCTGGCAATGTGACAAGAATATAAAGTGAAAAAATAAAAATGAATAAACAAAAACGAATGAAAATAGAGGAGATACATCAAATTGTAACGCTGGAAAAATGTTGTCCAGTACGTTCGTCCGGTCGGATTGACTTATGGACGGCGGTTGTAATTAAAACGGTATCTACCTCGAGAACGTACGACTCGATCCCCTTTTCGCGGACACTGCTTTCCGCTTCTCTACGTTTTCACGTTTTATATCCAATGAAAAGAGTGGGATGACGAAAAAAAAAGAAAAAAAAGAAGAGTAAAAACCGATCGTGAACGCAGGGTTTGGTTAAAACACGAACCTCCACCATGTATTTTCGCGTATTCACTCTTCCCCTGCACTCTGTTTCACTCTAGTCCTCTCATCGTCTATACCCTCTTTGTATCAGTTCTGATCTATTATATTTTTTCTCCCTGATCTGATATCGAATAGTCGCGAATAAAAGTCAATAAATGAATTCAAATATGAAGAAAATAATCCCAATGTTTTTTACGCAATGCGATCAGATCATGAATGTATGTCATACTAATATAATATGAAATATCCATTTAGACGCTAAATAAGTTGGGCAAATCGAACAACCCCATTCGTTTACATATTTCAGTAAGTCGATACATGATTATATGATCCATAGTGATGGCGCGAGTATAGAGCCAAACAAGTGTCTTCACTGTATTCCTTTTTTTTTTTTTCACGACACAAAGTTGGGAGTTTGAGAAGATTGTTCATAAGAGTATTACGTGGATCGTTCGAGCTGCAAGACTTGAGAGGATGAGATTTTTAAGTTTCAGATAAGAAGAAGAGGAGAAGAAGCCACACTTAACTTCATTACTTTTTTTTTTTATTCATTTTTCGTCGATCTTTTGCACTATACGTCATAATAGTAAATTCCATTGGACGAAAAAATTTAGAGACTAAACGTTCATTGTATACCAATAGAAATATCGACAAATCATTGATAATTCCTTTCAGGAAAATGGGATAATATTTATTATCAAAAGATTATATAACTACTGTTTGTCGATTCGAGTTTCACTATGAACAAAAAAACAATTTCGCCAAAATATAGAATGGAGTCGTTCAATTTTTTTGGTCTCATATATTCATGAATGCATTCTTGTCACAAACTTGTTCGTAAATTTTATTTTCCGATTTTCCATCCGCGAAACATCCGGTATCGGTTATTACACACGGTCCCCTCTCACACGATAAATCTATGGCATCCCTTCTAGTTTCTTTCAAACGTTTACAGAACCAATAAAAAGAAAAAGCAGTACACTGCTCAATGCCTGACCAGTGGGGTCTTTTCTACTACGCTATCGAGTTGTGCTCATGCACAAACATAGACGTACACAAACACATAGAGCAAGGAGAAGATCCTTCTTCTCTTCCATGTGAATGGAACGTGCTTGGTTTTTCATCGTTAGAACGTGACGCGATATCTTGGAATTGGAGCAGCCGGGATTTCACCCTTACCATCTTTCGATTCGAAAATAAAATAATTCAGAGGAGCGGAAATTTAATCGATATTAATATAATCCATCTGGATGTGATCATATTTCCCAACGTCTCGTTATAATTTATTATTACTAAATAAATATATGCCAGCCATGTTTACAATTCAATACAACCAGTTAACACTTCATGAATTTTCATTAAAACTAATGATCCGAATTTCTCAATGGGTACCAATTGAGGTTGAAATTATTTCTTATCGGTTTGATCTCAGTTTGATACTCACAAAGAAAACAATTTTAACCATATTTCTTCTCCCAATATTCATTAGTTAGTTATTATTGAGAGAAATGTTCCAAGACTCAGAAAATAGCTTTGGATACATATAAGTACGGTACAAAATTCACAGGAATATTGTGCAATATTGGCCAAGGAAAAGAAAGAAAATCAGATCGATTGACAGGTCATTGGCATCGACACCTTGGTATTGTTTCATGACATTTACTATCGAATATACGTGATGCAATGTTATTCAAGGTTGCGATGGCTGAGCGACTCCCATACATCACGAGAATGAACGTATCATGCCCATACTATAGCATTTACGCAAATTCAACTGATTATTCTGATGATACACTCATCAACTATGTTGACAAATTGTTATCCTATAATATAAGCGATCAACCGAATACACTTGTTTTGACGCATGAATTAATTACTGTCAATAGAATATAGTCATTCAGTGACTCATGACTTTATTCAAGCAGTTGACTACAAACATGTGTGGAAAAGATCCATCCATAATTGAAATTATTTTCCAATTTCCATAAATTTATTCTATCTTTTTTTTTTTTTTTTTTATATATATCCTCACCACCTGGATCGGTGCGGTGAAACTACATCACTAGAGCAACATCTGTTTTACATTTCTGCGTAATTAATTATAGCCAAATCGAAAGAGTGTATTATAAACAGCTTCACACATGATTCTCATACAAATCCTAATGGAAAAGAATGGCAGAAGGAGTTGGCAATCAGAATCAAGAATCCAATGAATTGGTTACGTAATTATGATAAATTACTACCAAATACAATTGGTGACGTGAATCGTATACTCGTCAGTTAAGCAAGCATGTAGCGAGTATGAATGAAATCATTCGCACTATGGATTTTATATTGATTAATTTGCCTAAGAGCCATGCTTCAAATTTTATGGATTTAAATAACGTCTATTTCAACTATTGATATAGGGAGAATATCGCGAAATGATTCTTTACTAACAATTGACTTCGGTTTATTTCTGTAGCGTAGTTATAAGAATTGGAGTTCTGGCGAAAGGCCGTGCGCGTTCAAATTGAACAAGGCAGGTGACAGCCATTTGGGGGTATCACGAATGGCAGCAAAAGTTGGATACCTTTGCCGCACATTAATCAAACGAACATGGCTCTTGAGAGCAGTGAAAGGTCACATGGGAAATTGAGAGAATACAAAAGTTTGTGAGTGGCTGTACATCGTGGCACTTTCAAGGCATCTACCAATAATGCTGTTATCGATAAACTATTCTCAAAGTAATCACTCATGATTAACAACTCATTGAATGTATTCTCTGAAACATACGCGTAAACATTCCCTTAATAAGTACTCAATTGATGTCTAATAAAATGGTGACTTTCCCTTCAACAAGGGGTCGAAAAGTTTCAAGAATGCGACATTATTTACAATAATTCAACCATAAAAATATTAAATCTGTTATGGCGTGAAAAAATGTATGGAAACATTGAAACATGACGAGAGAGTATTATGTGAAAGTGTAATGAAATCCAATGAGAAATAGGAAATGCTATGAGAAATAAAGGAAGCAGGTCTGACTTTCAACAGCCATAACGGAACGCAAATTAATCATATTTACCTGTCAAGGTTACCCTCTGCATACGTGTATAGTCATTCTCATGAATAATGCACCATGGGTGATTTGTACGGCGGTCGCTGCACGTGTTTTGAGGTAAAGCAAAAAACGAAAGAAGTGATAGAAAAATGAAAAGAATATCGTAAAATGAACAGATGGGGAGGGAGTACTGGTGGTTTTGATCGATTTCTTCGCGAGCATCGATCTCTTGTTCCACTCCTTTCCACCGATCGCGCGCATACATTTTACGGTCTTTTGGATGCGATCCATCAAGTTAAAGGGTGAGCAGTGAACAGAGGCAGAGGGAGTAGTCGTATCCTACTCCCATGTGCCAATGTTCATGATGTGAAGTGTGCCCATGGTAGCCGACGAGTTACGAGTCAATTTCTGGGGCGCAAGAGTGGAAAGACGAGGCACAAGTGTCGACGAGAGTGCCACGAATGATTGAACGATGTGAATGTAGCCAACTTACATTCCTCATATCGTCTTCCAACTCATTTTGACATATCAATGAATATAATCCAACCTTTGAAATAGTATTGCAAAACATTGCACACGGTCAATAGTTCGAATAGTAATCTGTACTAATGGTAAGCTCGAGCTAGATGATTGTATGAAAGAGTATATTCAGCATTATTGACAAGTATTGTGGGAACAGCTGCATTGTCAGTTTACCCTGGTAATTCAACTACCGAATGAATAGCTCCGAGAGCTACTGAGGAGTAAAAGCCACTGCATTGCGAAATATGTTTATGTCTATTTTTCCCAATGTAAATTTGCTTTCTTTTCATGTTTTTGGTTTTATATTCTTTTTCTTTCGTGAAGTGTAAAGTAATATATCGATATTTATTCTAACGCCTAAACCCTTTGAATTGGCTTTTAATCAGCACGTCCACTCGACGCTTACTCTTTCACTGGTTAGAGCTTCCCAACCGGTTGATTGGAGCAATTCCGAGCTATGTTCAACGTCCCGCGACGCCAACCAGAGCACTCGCCAATGTCCACCAAAATAAAACACGGAAAAAAAAAATCATAAAAAGTAACACGATGGAAGAGGATATACACGGGAGACAAAGCAAAAGCGAGGGAAAAGAGAAAGAAAGGCAACAAACAAACGAAACAGTGAACACGCGTGGATTCCGGTTGCAGGGATGAATGATTCCCAATTGCAGCGAGTGGCTCACAAAACGTTTGACGATGCACACGGCCAATAAAACTGTGTTGTTATTTTTTTTTTTTTTTTTTTCTGAGAGAGAAATAATTCTCACTATTTCACATATGACGATGATGAATTATTATTTCATTAATTGTCAAACGAATTTCATGCGAAAAAACTATTTTATTCTGATTCTTTTTATTTGCTTCTGGTAAACTACTTACCACTTTATCACCCAAATTCTTGACGCGACACGGCAAGTAAATAGTCTGACCAACAAATGCCGTGACATTGCTCGCAGTTTGCTCGAATACTGGAAGTTCTTCATTCTCCAGAAATCCATCGACGTGTAGTGAGTGTTCTTGTGACAACACTCGGTCTTTCAGAGGAACTAGGAAGAAAACAAAACAAATAAGTCGTTCAAAAAGATAAAAATAACAGCAGGAGACGAAAATTATCTGAAGATCATAAAGACGAGAAGCGAATGAAATAGTATATAGCATCCAATGACGACAAGAGTTATAGAGTTGGATGTGGCGGATGACACTTCACGCTGATCGTATAACTCAGACACTGAATCGCTATCACGCATAAACAATGCCTGTAGCAAATACAATGCCACAACACTCACATCGTTTGCCACTCACCAAAAAAGTAAGTAAAGAATGGAGCACACTTCGTCATGATACCCTACACTGTGCGCAGATAACGTCAATATATATATATGTACAATAAGCATTCAGCGCCACTCTCGCTGGTTCGATGTTACGCTTCTCTCTACTCTTCGTAAAATTCTCTGTTCCACACACATTCATTTTTTCCTCATATTTCCTCGCTTACGCTCTTGATTTCGTAGGGAATCAATTGCAATTGCAATTCACAATGCTAGTAATGTCAAAAAATTAAACAATTTTCATGTTTCTATTTCAATCCATCGTTGTAGACATGGGAGAGAAAAAAAAAACGATTTCTACATTTATTTTACGATATCAAATTATGAGTGTTTTATTCAGTTATTCATTTTAGATGGAATTATTTTTTTTCATACCCATCACGCGAAATTTTGACAGCACCAACGAGCTGACATATCAACATATTATACATGTATAAAATTCATGTATATAAAAATTTGTTTTTCAGATTCACATAACAGTATTTACCTGGTGGAAACTGCCAACACGTAGTAGAGGTTAAAAAGTTCCCACACACTTTTATTTTTCACTGGTATGTATAATGTTCACCTATACTGTATGTCTATGTGACTTTATGCACATGTATCAAAGTATTGCAGGGTGGAAAATATATTCCACTCCAGTTAACGAGTAACGAGGCGTACTAGCGCTGCTATAGTTTCATTTAAACTCCACCAGTGACTATACTTTTCTAATCTCGTAAATCTATTTACTTTTTTTTTTCATGTTTCGCGATTTATTTTGTTTTTATCTCTTCTATATGGCCCAATCAGTGAGTAAAAGCTTTTGTAATATTGGTGGATCACTCGAACAAAAA
Organism: Meteorus cinctellus; assembly: GCA_030523045.1. NCBI lineage: Eukaryota > Metazoa > Arthropoda > Insecta > Hymenoptera > Braconidae > Meteorus > Meteorus cinctellus. The sequence continues at coordinate 213,748 of JAPYZF010000078.1, read as the reverse complement.
TAAATGAAACATGATGATGATGATGAACAATGAATGAAGAATAATAATTAATGAATAATAAATTATAATGTGCGTTTGAATGAATTTCTATTATTCTTATGAGTGTATCTACATGACTATTGCTGACGGCCATTCCATTCTTACCCTTTCCATTCAGCATCGCTCATTGTATTTCTGTACGCGGTTCTACCCACTTCAAAACAATGAGTATGAGGGACAAAAGTTTACAGTCGGGCACCCGGACGACAGAATTGTGCGGGTGCGCGTGAGAGAATTGTCCTCACCTATATATTTTAACCGCCAGCGGTCATAAAGTGCGGTTGAACTATGACACAGTTTGTATATTATATAGCGTTAGACAAGTTTCTCGACAGATTTGTGCTGCCGCAGGGGCTGTCGTGTACCCAAGTTTATATTGAGGGTACGCGCCATCACGTCAATATATGAATTATCGCGCGTAGTGTCATTTGTTTATGATCTCAACAAATACGCAATTCAAATGACCAATCGTCACAATTATTTAATATGCAAATAAGCTGAGAGTTAATATTTTCATCACTACACAATGATGCGATCAATTATATACCAAATTATATACGCTGCCGATGTAGTTGTCATACTGAAAATTTTGATTGCGACGTGATTCTGAGAAGAGACGATGTGGGCGACACATGAACAAAATAAGGCATAAAAATGCAGCAGGATGAAAGAAACAGAATTTCTCGCATTGCCAATAAATATAACATAAAATAACTCTTAACTTTCAAAAAGGAAGAAAAATGCATGGGAATAAGAGCAATAAGAAGTATATATAGCGAAGGAGGATGGGAAAAGGGGAGAATACGCACGAGCAAAGGAATTCCTCGACACGCTTCATCGTCGTAGTTCCCTTTCCATTCTCCACCTGCTACATCCACGTTTTTTTTACTTTTTTTGGGCGTGCATCTATGTCACTTGGTGCCTCACATTTCTCCTACAAAAACTTTGTAACACTTACAATCAACACAATTGTTTCCAACTATTCTTTTAATACAATAGCGACCCTTTTTTTCCGAAACAACTATATTATTGTGAACATTTAGGTATGTAAACATTAAATATGCAACGAGTATAAAAGGAAACATGGGAAATAAAGAGGTGAAGAGTGAATTCAAAAAATGCACAGAATCTAAAGCACCTCAACGATTTAAGAGATTCTTTTTCGACTATGTTTCCCTCTTGGTTCGCTGCATTCTCAAACTCTCATTGAATATAGCACTGTGGAAATTCACTTATTATCATTATATATGCCAAATTATCATGGTTTTTGATGGAATTGAAATAATTGAGCCACAACTAATAATAAAAGACAATGAATGTGAATCATCAACGAGTCCGTTCTAAAAATAGGAAAGAAAAGAAAAAATTCTTCACATTGAGAATAAACCGATGAGATATAAAAAGACATCAGTTTTTTTTTCGACGTCAAACATTTGATGTTTACCGTATTTCTGGAGGCGAATACAACTTCCGACGAAGTCATCCAACTCATGTATTCACTGAGTGGGTTACCGTATTGTCGCAAACACTACAAATGTGAATAAAAAAAATTATATATACAGGAGATTCGATGAGAAAATTGTTGCACTGATCTGATGAAATTGTGTCAATGTTTGAAGTGTTCCTCGAGATTTGTTCCACTATCGCGAACTTCAACCGAAATAAATAAGAATGTGAAAAGTAAAATAGAATGTACAGAGAATAAAAAGAAATGTGAGTAGAATGAATGTGGAGGAAGAAAAATGAAACGACGACAGAGGAGAGGGAGATAGATGAGCATCAGGAAGAGGGAAAGAAAGGGAATATAAAGATTACATCGGGAATTCCAGCTATAGGATGAACAGGAAAACATTCGTTTGTTCACGGCGCCCGGAATGACACACGTAGTAGACTTTAAATCAACGCCAGGGAATCGAAGTATATAATCTGTGTACAGGCGCATAAGCCATCAACCGTCTATAATATCCCTCTTTTTTTCTCAAACTATTATTTCTGATGTTGTCCGTGTCAGCACCTACAGTTAGAAAGTATCCACAGGGGAATTTTCGTCACAAAATAAAAAAAAAACACGCATGGAGAGCATTCACTACGAATTGACTGGAAAGAAAAAATGTCCAATTTGCAACGAAGAATTAATTGAGTCATGATAGATTTGAATGTCTGGAAAAGAACATTGTCAGATCGATTTCTTAAGGGAAAAAAAACTCCCTGGCTTTATTGGAGAGGGAAGAATTTCATTCCATTGAGTTGAAGTTTTTGTATGTATAGATATGTCGCTTGATTCCATTGCCTCACGAGCAAACTCGGTTGAACTAGGTTTTGGGATATTAAAATTACCTGACCGAAGACCTCAGCTCATTCTTGTGATGCCAACCAACCAACTACTCCCCTTTCTCCTCATTCTCTCCCCTAACCATATTACGTCATCTGCCATATTAAATTCTCCCGGATGCGATCTTTCGAACGACTTTATTTTTTTCCCCTTTCCCTTCAACTCACGTCTCATATCTCTTCCAACGAACTCTGCCGTTCGGTTTCAATCGACTAGGCGCACACTTTCCATCCACCTTCAGTCTGCTTAAACGAATATTCTTAATCTACTTTTGCCCGATCTAAGACCCTTGCCACTAAAAACTTTTGAATTAATATTTATTATATCATACATTTTTCAATATTTATCTATTTTCTTTCTTTTCTTTTTTGTTACGGTGTATACAAAGTACATTTTTCGTATTAAAAAATCACGTGGGTGTACTAGACAAGTATTAGGAGGGCTTAAGTTGCGATGTGAAATGGTGTAGGGAATGAAGAGTTAGTTCAGACGCGATTCGCGCAGTCGTTAAAGTGTATATATCACTACGTGCAGTAGATATCAACCGTCTCAAGTAGTTTTGTCTCCGATTTTTTTTTTCTATACATATATATACATGCATTCACTTGCTTTTTTGCCCTTGCACATACATGATATATACATGTGAAAACGCGCATAGAAGTTCTCTTCATGGTATACTGACTGGAAGAACTCTATATGAGTGCTTAGTTTTGTCCAATGGACTTTTCCATATAACGATTACGGTCTGTGTGATTCGGGATAAGTGTAGTATCAAGGAGGGGAGTGAATGCGTTTTAGAGAGCTTTAAGATAGGCAAACTTTTGGAAATATTTTTTTGGAAAAAAAACCCTCCCAATCCGAACTCCACGATATGTTTGTTACACATTTGAATAATGCTACATAATTTTTTGATTGAAAGGAACCATTAATGCGAATTTGATGATTGATAGGCAATTTTTGGCATCTGAATTATGACTGAGCCAATTAAATATAATTCCACATCATTTCGTTTTCAATTAATTGAAGAATGAGGGCGTCGCGTGACCAACAGGCAACCTAAATTATCATTGTCCATTTTTTCATGATCACTAAATGGAATTAAATTTCGAATTGAAAAATTTGTTCGTAATTCATATGCAGCGGGTTATGAAAAATAGCAGAGAATCTCTCCCGAATGGATTGAAGAAAAAAGCGGCCAGGAAGAAGAAAGAGAAGACGAAGAAGAAGAATAAGTGATGAAGAAGAGGGTTCTCTGCTATAAATCGGCGCAAATATACATATATAATATGCATATATATGTATATCGAGTATAATGCGCAGTGAATCATTCTATGAATGTAAATTAACGCCCCGTCACAATGCCAGTTAATTAATTAAGCTAAATTGTCCTAAGCATGATTAAGTGCAAGCGCCGGGGTATTCACTCATATATATATATATATATATATATATATATATCTAATTCCCCTTTCATCACGCATTCCACTGTGCAAATTTTTTTTAAATCTCAACTCTACTTCAAATCCCCCATCCTAGCAATATCACCAGATCATTAAACTGCCCAACAAAAAAACAATGCGGATGGAATATACAACTTGTGACTTTCTTGCTTCAATTATAAAACATTTCGTAGATATTCGACTGTGTCTGTGGAATCTTGTATTCCAGGTGAGTCATATATATATAGTCTATCGTAAAAATCGATGCGAATAACGATTGCCAATTCATACGTGGCCGCATATTTTATTTGATTTTTCTTCCTCAATCTCGAAAAATGAGTTTGTTTTTCTATTTCCATCGCGAAATATTAAAATAACGCTGTAAAAATGTTTCTAATTTAATTTTTCTTTGCCCGTGAGCGCATTTGAGAGAAAATAAAAATGAAAAGTCTAGAGATTAAAAGAATCACAATAAAGAAGAAATGTGAACACGTGATACCGGCGGCAATTACGCGCGGAATTTCATGTTCCCTTGTCGTGCATACACTGAGCGAATCCTCCGCGTACGATGTCGTGACAGTATCACTGAGAATGTGTAACGCATACACACACACTACCATATATGTATAGACATTTATACATGTAACCATACCCGAAATAGTCGAGAATGGGATGTATGGAGAGTTGAGATATAGAACAAGTCTCAGGGTATGAGTTTAATTTCGCGCTGAATACAACGAACACGAGTATTGTCATTAATATCCACTTGCTGTGTCTATATATCCTGTAGTAATCCTTTAATCTGCCCATTGACAAACTTTCAAATTAGTGTTAAGAATATTAATTTAACGATGTGACATATTAAACGCGTGCCAAATTCATCGTTGCGAGGGGTAGGACGTGATGTTAAATAGAAATGAAGATGAAAATTGTAAATTAAAAAAATACCAACCCGACATTGAAGACCTTGGGATGGAAACGAATGAGAGAAGGACGATTGACATTCGGAGCCAATGTTGGCGTTGCTCCAATTCTCCTCTGCTCGGCAGGCCACCGATTTTTGGACCCCTCATCGTACCGCATAGTTTTCGTTCTCCGGCACGTACAGAACGTCGAGCGTTACACCCGGATTAGAAGCCCGTGATTTTAATAAACACTTCCTTCCGCTATCTATTTATTTAACAGTGTTGTTGTTACTCACTACCCAAGAATGTCACTCGTCACACGTGTACACACATAGCCACATATATAACTGCTGCACCCGTAACATATATATTATGTAAGACATTCACTTCTTTGGCGCACATCCAATATTCAATCGATTCTTCTATTTATTTTCATGAAAATCATTTCATTAAATACACTTTTTTCCATCACACTATTCTTTTGTTATATTTGAAGAACAAATCAAAGTTAGACAGTTTTTCAGTTTTTCACTTCACTCTTTGATTCTTTTACTTTCATAATGTCGAAAATAATTTTACTACATGATCTCTGTTGTTTTCTCAACATCTCCGATGCTAGTGACGTTGATCCCAAGATAAAGCTGAACAGACGAAAGAAAAATATGGATAAAAAACATGAGAAACGATATAATGCATGGGAAGCGAGTATAGAAAGAAATGGTGATAATCATAAAATAACGTTGAAGTCGAGGTAATCAATCACTTGGAAACAAGTGATGGTAATCCCATGGTGATAACGTTGCATGCCATACTCGCACCGAGGTATGATCGCGCTATTTTTGATGTGGGGGTGAGAAACTGAAAAATCGCCTCTGGGGTTCACTGGCAGTGGCTGACAAATGAACTCACCATACTCTTTTTCTCTCATTCTCACGCTCTAGCTCCTCCTCATTCTATCTCGCTTCCTGACACTATCAGTATAATAAATGTTTCACGAGTGAAAATTTGGATTGAAAAAATAAATAAATGTGGACAGTTTAACATGCGTTATGTCAACGTGAAAAATTAAAAAATTGCGTTAATTTGAGTATGGCTTGCGAGAACGTACAGATATTCAAAAAAAAAATTTTAAGCATTCACAGTCGGAACGTAATAGTAATGCAAATTGAAATATATATCTGCAAAGTATATGTAATTTCATCTACATCATGATCAATAATACTAAGCGTGCAAGCAGTCTCTCATTATCGCTATACATATATACTGCTCCTGAATTCAACAACTCTCGATTTCCCTCAATATGTGTGTATTTTCATAATTAATAAATGCTCCACCATGAATTTTCACCTCACATTTCGCAGTTATAATACACTTTTCTGCGAAAAAAAACCCTCATGGCCTTCGTTACTAAAGTTTCACAAGTTACGAGCCCTTTTATTCTGATGTTAATTACCAAAGTTAATTAGCATTTTTCTCGGCTTGAAAGAGAAAATGTCGAGGGGCAAGAGTATTGAGACGCGGTAGAGTTCGCAGTGGATGAGCACTGTAACCGAGTGTTTACAATAAACATATTAAATTCGAATGATTTCTAGCTGGCTTACTTACATACAAATGTACACACAAATACTTTCGAAGCTAAAGTTACATAGGAATCTGCGAACCGCGGGAAAATTTAAATGAAATTCACACTGAAGCTTATACCGCGATATTGCTGCGTGATTGTATAAATTTTAAATTTGAACGAGGTACTCGCAGCACAAGCTAGTGGATTTTCATGTGTGATATAGAAGTGGGTATAGAGAAAATAGGGTATGGGATATAGTCCCACAGTTTGTTCGGAAGTGTCGTTTGCGAAACTAACCCATCTCCGGAAATGCTCGCTCTCTCTCTCTCTCTCTCACCTGCGTGTTTGTATCTCTGTATGTTATATACATATACTAGTTTGTACAACAAATAAACGAACCGGATAATGTGTACACGCGTGTGTTCCGGAAAATGTGTTCATTATTTTAGCGGCCACACTCGTGTAAAGTTACCTGCGAGGTTGATTCAACAATTTATGCTACACTACCCCTTGTATATTTTAGTCTCAATAAAACCTCAACAAACAAATTGAATGAAAATAATTATGATCAAACAATTAATGGAATTTTCATATTTACTAGGACAAAATGTCGCGATATTTTTTATTTTCTATTTTTTTCTACCACTAATCGATACCCATTTCTATTTCTGTCTGTCACTCTATAACGAACTTTTGCAGTGGAAAAAAAAAATATATAGAATTAATGAATGTAGCGGAGAGTTTATATGAACGTGTGAGTGACATGCCCGACACATTTTCGACGTACGTTACGGTATCCATTATGTCTGTCTATCAAACACAGTCATAAACAAAACAAGGGAATAAAATTCACTGTATTGGTAACGAGATGGTCGCAAACGAATTCGACCATTGGAAAAAAGGTTTATATATTCCTATTGCCGTCGGGGACTTTTTTTATGTTTCGCGCAATGCGGTATACAAAGGTTATATGTTCAAAAAATATTATTGCTTCGTTCTGTGTCTCTATACTTTCCCTCATATCATTATCATATCTTTTAATGTGCGATGTTTTTTGGTGGTTTTCGTTCTGTTTTTTTTTGTCGCTCCTTTTTTTTTACTTTTTATCAACTATTTGACACATTTCACAACAACACTCTCTACAACCACTTTCATCCACCTATCCTTTTCTCCTCTCTGCTATTCTCCACATACAGTTCTTCCCTTGCGCAACACTTGAGCATTTGTGCAATTGGTTTTTCGTGTTCAGTGATGAAATATATACCATTGCTTTTATCACCCTTTTAATACCATTCAAATCCTCATTTCCAAGTTCGCAACCTCTGTTATTGTACTAAATACAGATCACTCATCTATAGATACAAGACATCTTTATTTATTTTCAAACTCGAAAAATTAAATACTTCTGTGCCGATTATATTAATTCCACAAACTCACTTCTGGAACTGCAGTTGATATTCAAATCTTTGATGAATAAGTTTTCCCAGCTATAATATATTCGATAACAACTAACATTATCACGAAATTCATTTGTCCTCTGCTATTTTATTGTCATTTGCCTGATAATTAATCATGTGGATTTATGAAGTTACAAAGTTTTGTGTAGCATGTGATAGCGATACTAACGTGCAACCAGAACTGAATCTGAAACCTCAACTTACGCGTGTCGCGCGCGCGAGAACGAAACAAAATAAAAAACGTGTGAGAGAAAGAACCAGGAGGGAGGGATAAAGAGGGAAGAAAGAACAAGAATGAGTGAATGCGTGAGTGAGTGCGAGAAAGACATCGACCTCTCACCGACAATAAACTCAACCACGAAGTAGTGTGAGAGCGGATCCCCCTGGTCGTATGCGATCAAGCCGAAGAGGGAGAAGAACGTGTGCACATGCACATCGCATACATACATACATACATACATATTGAGCAAACGTGTGCGGGTTGCACGCGGTGTGATCCGGTCAAAGGCGTCACGTTGTACAACGAAGAGTGTGTATATAATGCAGTGAAACAGAAAGAGAAAGATCGAAAGAAAAGGAGAAAGTATGAACAGCAGCACACATGTTGCAGAGATTTGTGCCCACAGGCGTCATAATTTGTGTTCTCTACAACGACCACACGCTCCCACCCAGTATCCCACCCGGTCTCCCAACGTCATCGTCGTCATTTTCCTTTTTTTTTCCTCTCCACATGGCGCCAAGGGGAAAGCACACACCTGACCCCATCATACACACATACGTGCGTGACGGGGGCTCGTACCATTCTTTTTCTGAATATACAGTTAATGAAAAATTCCGTTGAGAATGATAGAACTAATGTTATTCTCATTGTGAAGGAGAAAAAAAAAAATTAAGTACATATAAATTCATATTTATTGTTTTTCCCTTCCTTTTCCTCCCTAATTTTATTTTATTCTCAACGGCGAGAGAGGTGGAAAAAATATAATGTATGTGAATGACGACATTTGTGAGAATGCGATACATTTTCCCGAGAGTAAATTCACGAAAAAATATACGCAAGAGGCGTCACGACAAATCTCCCAGGCGTATATACCCCTTTTACTCGCGCCCATACACACGACATAGTAGAGAAGAAAGACGAAGATAAAAAGAACTCTTTTTCTATACACCACCACCATTACGCGTGTGTATAGTTGTGCACAGAAGGGAATACCAAGAAGATAGAGAGAGTTTGTGGAAGTGGTGAAAGAGGGTGAAGAAGAGAAAAAGAGGGTATGGGAAACAGGGATAGTGAGGATGGAGAAAAGCATGTGCGGATGCTTGGGCGAGTAGTTTTGTGTTCATCCTTGGTGTGTGCACTTTCCTGGTGGGACAACGACGACGAACTATAGCCGAGAAGCTCACGAGCAAGATATTATGCAGATAAGATATTCATGGCTATCGGAACTTGCGATCGGGTACCGCCTTTATTTTTCGAGATGAATAGAAATGAAGCCAAGAGATATCCGTTGGAGGGAAATATACGTATATATACATATACAGTGCTATGAAGGGAAGAGAAAACGGAAACGTGTCGTGATTAATTCTCATTTAGGTTATTTGCTAGATATTAGAATTAATAACATAACTATACCGTTCAAAGGTTGCAGATGAATAAATGAATTTTATTGCCGTTGAAAATGCGGAGTATGCAGCGAACCAAATGAATAACATAAGTGTCAAGTCATTTTTCCAAATATCCCAATGGAAAAATGTTTACTTGCCTCACAAATTTTCAAATACTGCAGTCCGAATCGTTTTCGTATTCACAACAGAAAAGTCATACGGCAATTAAACATAGAAAAGTTTAATTTATTGTTCTGATATAAGTTGCATCTATGTTCTTAATGGTAATATTCGCACTGTATGTTTGTGTGTGATATATATATATATATATATATATATATATATATGTATATATATGCGTCACCTAAATGGAAATATAATTAGGATGTGATATAACACGTGTCACAACGCTTCGCCGTAATGTAACATTGACTGGGCTCATCCCCGTCTATAACGTTTTCGTGGCTGTTGTGCAAAGCACGGAATTCGCGAACATACACGCGTCCAGGAGGTTTATATATATTTATATATGCATATAGATAGTTGGCGCCACCCGGTTAACGCGTGCCTATAATTAAGCTGCTTGTATTCGCGAAATAATTGGGGGAAAGCATAATTGGCGGGGAAAGTGTGGGTGTAGAGTACTATTATGTGCTGTGATGCGATTTCCTGCATGTCATGCCTATAAATACACAAATCAGTCGCGTTTACGCAACTATATATTTTTCATCATTATCATGAATTTCATTGGCGTAACGCAGTAAATTCTATTATTTCCATGTAAATTGGATTATATTTGCAATAATCCAATCGGAAAAAGTATTCAAGAATGCGTTCACATATTCCAATCTAATGCATCAAAAGAATATTAATGGTTTGACAATAATCTTTTCTATCTCAATTGAAAATGATCACTGGGAATGAACAATAAAGGACTACACAAAATTCAGTCTGTTTGAATGAAGACTCAATGAGTTATATTGTAATGTCAGTTGATATCATCATAGAATGGTATAGCGTTTATCTGGAGCAATCCTATCTACTTTCAGCGATTGAATTGGAATTATCGCTCGCGCTATCGAAGCGTTTTGGCTGTGTATAAATATCTATTATCCCAATCAATGCAAAATAAAAAGATTTGGAAAATGTTATATATAAATATATGTATATATGAACAGAAATATACGTTCATTACCTACAAATTCAAACTAATTACCAGGATTCGTGAATTAACGTAAATGCCCATAATCACCCGAGCGTTAGGAATCGAATGAAATTGCAGTTTCAATAGAAATTATACTTGAACGGGACAGAGTGAGAGAGAAGAGCAGCAAGAAACCTGAGTTCTCTCTCTTCCTCTATGTCTCTTAATAGGATGAATGTATGTATACTATATCTGTATATATTTGGATCCGAACTACCATACTCAACTGGATAATAATCGATTCACCGCTGTGCCATTTGTGGTATACCTTTGTCTATTGCCGCAAGATTCCAATGAAATTCATTCCAACCGTGTGATTGCACTGAGGAAAAAAAATAACTTCTTTGAGACCTTTAAATTGATTTGTGAAAAAATTGAAGTGTGTGTTTTTCTTTCTTGCGCTCCAATCCGTGAACTACAAATCATTTATACTAACAATAAGTGCATATGCGTAATGAGAATGACCCGGGAATTATTTGTTGAGAGCTTCGCCAATTTACAAATTCGTCGTGTCACTATAATTGTCGACAAAATCACCAGGCGAAACGTACGGGCTTTCTATTCTCTTCCGCTTATAATCTATTCTTGGCGCACCTATATGTCACTAACGTATTCTCTTTTAACATGGCCCGTATTACTCGGTGCCTACCGCAAGCTGTCATACAGTGCGCCACAGTGTCTCCCAAAATTAGCAAGAAGTTCGTTCGTACGAATTATCGAGGTATAATCTTGTCTGGTCGGGATCTTTTGATCATGTATCTATGTACCACCCCATGTTCTGCATGTCTATCGATAATAAGGCTATATGCCAACAGTACTGCGTCCGTTCCTCTATTCTTCCATCGGAATGTTGAAAAAAAATGGAAAAAAAAACCTTGCTTGATGATACTTTCAACCATTGTTACATGTTAATATAAATAAATACTAGTTTCAGTCGAGACTCAACAAAATTCTACTGAGAACAACGAACTAACATTCTCATTTACAAGTGAGTTGCAAAATTGTTGCGGAAAGAAAACATGAAGTATCATTGGATATATCACTTGAATATCGTGTATCAACACGTGACAAAGGACAGGGGTTCATTGTCAGTAATGCTGTAACGAAATATCTGTGAATGGATTGAACGGAAGTAACATGCAAGTGTATACGAATTTGTTGGTGACACTGGATCTGAAGGGCTTCATCACATCAGAAGACTCGCGTTTGTTATAACGCTACCGAGTGAAGAACATCCGGCTACGTTCTTGTCTGGCGCACGTGATAATGAAATACAGTAACACAATATCCGCACAATATCCAGGAGGTTTCACGTTACGTCCGGTGGCGCGCCTGCATCCCCCGCCTAGCGGTGAGAATGATGAAAACTTGGAAAGTGAAGAGAAGCGGTAGAGTCGACATTGTGGGATTAATTTGAAGAACTTGTACGGCTCAGTTACCACGCCATAACGAGATATAAGAGAGAAATATAAAGGTTGTATATAATGGAAGAGTTTTATTATTAAAAACGACTTTTTGGAAAATTTATTTGTTCATTCATCTGAAAATGAATCCAAATAAACTGATTATTTTTTTTATGATGAGTTTCCCCCATCGTTCCGGCATTTTATTTATTCCTCTCTTTCTCTCCTGTTCTATATAATGATATACATAAAAATTTAAAGAGAAATCATTGTATAGTGAGAGAGTTTTCATCGTTTTGTGACTGAATAAATGGGCAACTGAAATAATAAAGAATATGGAGGCACGCTCACCATGACACGCTGCTCTCAAGATGTGATAATAAAGATATGTGTGGGAATAGGTAGGGATAGTAGTAGTGGTAGGTTTTATGGGTCGACAACTTGGTAGGTTGGCCAACCCACAGCGCAATAACCCCATGCGCTGGACTGACATCAATATATAATATATATCTATATGTATATATCCCAATACAATTTCCAAGAAAACCGAGAAAGTAAATAAGAAATGAAACCGTGAGAGATAAAAAAAGAAAAGGAACCAAATAAAAATCATGGAAAACTTGGATAGTTTGATTGTCTTAAAGATGAATTGTGAGAATATCAACGTCACATAGAAACACACCGATATGCAAGCCAGATTTGAGTCTGCTGGCTTACTTCATTTGTACAATTCATATTATCAAATCATGGACAGTAACATCAGATGAGAAGTATTGCAGTATATCATCTCCATACTTTATAGTGTCCATGGTCATTTGCAATATTGTTATGCAGAAATTATAAAACGCCGACATCAAGTTGCTAAATAGCGGAACGAAGAAAGAATCTATCCTCCCTCTCTTCATATAGTATGCAATGAGAAATCAAGAAGAAAAATCGGTCCAGCAGAATGAAACGGAATGGGAATTTTCGGAGGAATATCCCATATATATCTGGTATGAACTTTAATATCCCTCGATTATTCTACGTGCGACGACTTGAGATATTACTTCGTCCTCTTTATTATTTTCGATATTGCGCTGGCCAAACGAAGCGTTTAGAGTGGGCCATGGACCATAAAGAGAAATCGAAAAACAAGAAGACGGCGAAACGCGACGGAAAAATGAAACAAAATGAATATATGATCATGAACTATATTGAAAGAAAAGAAATGAGGTGAGTGAGAAAAGGGGTGGAGCTGCAAATCCATAAATTATCTCACCCTACATTTTTTCCCCCGAATGCCCTAAAACGTCAGTTGGGTTCGAGAAGGACGTGACTCATGTGTGAGGATAGTGGAATTTCTACTGATGGCAAGAGTCATCTCACCCTACTTCTCTTTCCTAACCCTGTCAGACGCAATAAGAGGAGGGAAAAAAAAATCACCAGAGGAGAAAAATCCATTCGCTTTTCCTTCCTCATTCATCTCATAACCATCGTTATCAATTTTTATTTCATTTCTATTTTTCTCCAGATGGTTTCCGTCTGCATTTCAATCGCACTTCATTCGTCATGTAAATTTTTCAATGCATCGATAATTCCATCATTAGATTAGCAGGATATATTAGATGAAGACAAAGAAATATGCTATAGAAATATGGGAGCAACCTATGGATAAACAGAGATAATCGGTTTATTTCGACTTCTAATTACTCGTTAGCATTGTTTTTTTCCCTTATCTGCTTCAGATCTCTATGAAAAAAAATTAAGTTATTACATATTGTTCGAACACAGAGAGATGCATCGCATTTTGAACGCAAACTATTATCACTCATCGGCCTCGTAGTGAAGCACGAACAAACATATGGTGCCACTATTCCTCTCTGAATTTGTCAGTCAAAGATGCATGGATCATTGGATAATGATAGGATGTGCCATTCGTTTCCATTCGGTAACGATCGTTTTCATCGGGGGGAAAGAACTCTTCGAGCTCATTCACAAGCGATCATCATCATCATTGTGGATTATCCCCCTATCATACGACACGGGGAGTGAATGTGTGTCTATCTATGCGTGTGTATATGGTCAAGAGATGGAGAGAATGAGAGAGAGAGAGAGAGAGAGAGAGAGCGAGAGGAGGGGAGCTACTAAACGACTAATGATATACGATTTCCGTGCGATACGCATCACTCATTTTGTAATATTTCGTCACATCTGACCTCTGTGTCTGCTCTTTTAACATGATACGTGCCCCCCATTAACAACAATATACAGATGAATTTATTAATTTGCGGAATTCTCTACTTCATAGTCCGGTGGTGATATCGAATTAAATGCCAATGATTAACGACAACACACGATGGTGTATTATCAAGTTGTATAGGCGACGACGGAAAGGAATTTCGTCGATGGACACGGTGGAGCGCATATGGCTTTAATACGTATACATCGCACAACCCTCATCATTTCTATATATCTCAAACTTTATATATGAGAAGAACTTGGGTGCTAGGCACAAGCCTTTCAGCTCTATATCGCGCCATATACGAATGTTTGGAATTCGTGTATGTACCCTGTATGTATTGAGTTTGCAGAAGGTACGGACGCATGTCCACCCCTCTTTCAAAATCACTCAAACATGAAAAACCGAAAAATTAACAGATAATTCATAACTATGATTGAAATATTAAACGATGTTTAGAGTTGATGCTTTATAGCCTCCAATATCAATTGATATCTATAACCACATCCAATTTACAACGGTGAGAGTGGCTGTCATTTTAGATTTTGTGCATTTCATCGGAATGCGGAAAAAAAATATGGGAAGAAATAGTCGGTGGAACGATATTTTTTTTCCTAATACGAACAGCGCATTATGTGGTTCTACATTGATGAATTTTAGTAGTGAGCAAAGTTTCGTAATGACATAGAATAGGAAAACAACTCTGAGCAATATATAGATTCGTGATTTGGGTAGGTTTCGCCTATGAATGACACCTGTTATCGGATATAATCCCCGATAACAACTCTTCAAATTTGTCACACGAGAAAGATTCGCCGGCACATTTCTTTTTTTTTTTATATTTTCTTCCTCTACTGCATCCACCACTGAGTTTTCATATGTATTGGAATGTATATATGCCTGTGTATGAGTTCTCTAACACGTACATCTGTAGTTGACAAGTTATTTGAAATTTCCACAAATTTATATTCGCATATATGGCGTAACTAGACAAACATATATGTTTTATAAAATATATTGCGTGGAGAAAAATGACGGAAGCATTGTGTATAACACGCTTATTTGCCCACATCATGTCACAAAAAAAAATATGTAGAATCGTTAACATTTATGTTTCGACATTCTGAAGTGTATTAATTATATTAATAAAAGAGATTTGACACTCAAATGGTTCTCTATTCGAATGAAGCAAGTTTCGTTTCTGTTTGGAATCTCATATTGAAGAAATATGAATGATAATTTTTATCGTAAATCAATAACTAAATAATAAAAATATATGAACGAAAATGTCCAAGTGTTTTTGTGTCTTTTCGTATGTTGGGACCGATGAAATTCACATACGTATTACATGATCCGGTGAATGTACTATCTAGTCGGTTCCGATTCTCTCCTGATCCAATATCAATTTGTCGGATACATAATTTGTTTCGTCTACAGAATGATATTTCTACGAATATCAAGGGTGATATGAGATATTTTGAATAGTTCTGGGCATATTGAATATCGCGCAACGTTCGTAGTATTTCCTGGGAGCATCATACCAATCCCAGGAGAGTTGCTCGAACCAGAATGTTGTCTATCTCATATGGGTATCTCACGATTACGCGGGTATGCTCGGTTGAGTTCCAGAACGGGAATGAAGATGATATTTCAGTGTGTGCTGAATTCAATGGAACTACTGTTATTTACGACTAATTGCACATATGAGAATTTCAATCAGGAGCATCACATATTGATCTATATCTATATGTATCAAATCCCTTTGTCATCAACATTGTCACGCTTTCATAATATAAATCGATACGCAGAGCAAATATGAATTGGATCCTCATTATGAATAGCATATGTATTCGCTGAATGTATAACATCACATAAACAAATTCCGCAAGAATCTCAAATAGTTTGATGCATCTTGCGATTAAGCAGAAAATCTAGGGCTAACTTTACAATCATCTTCTTTTATTGAGTTTGATCTGTACCGTGAAAAAAAATTAATCGAGTAAGAAGTAGAAGGATTCAAGGACCCGTGGATGAAGACAAGTAGGTAAAAATGTGGAAAGAAAAAGAGAAAGGAGAACAAATAGCGGAAGAACGAATGGGTAAAGGGGATGGAAGGAGTGCGGCAGTCGGAGAGCGGAAAAAAGGGAAAGAGAGACTATAATTGATTAATAGGATGCCAATGTGGTTTACCCTATCCCGTACTTAACCTACTACACAAGACTCTTTAAAATTGTCTGACGAATCGATAATGATACCAATTAACTTGATTAAATAGGAAAACACTTTACCGTGACGGTGTATAACACCGTAAACACACATCGCCACAATTTGAGAGGACTGTAAAAAAGACATTGCTCAACACTGTAACGACTTTTATATAAGATTGTCGTAAAAGAATGCAATAAAGCGAATCATGTGCTGCTGGGAAATGTCGCGCTGCGAATTACTTTTTGTGTAGCGATCTCATGCTGCTATACAGCTTGCAATATTTTCACAATGCGTACACTTTCGTCTCTCAACCGGCATCCATCGTATCAACAATGACTCAATATTAGAAGAGCTGTATTTCAAATTCTCCATGCTCCTTCAAATCAAGCAATCAGATTAAATTAGAATTGGTTACCTGGTTCCGAAAATTCACAGGCTCGAAAGGCAACAGAGAAATCTTCAAAAAAGCGTCACATCCTACAATTGATCGCAGCAGGAATAGGTCCAACTGGGTAGAAATTTCATGAAATGACTATCGAAATGGATGAGAAGCTCCTAACGAATATGGGTGATCGACTGCATATACCAAGTGCAAATTCGCCAAGATTATTGACAACTGTGGAGAAGAATAGGAATATCAACTGGGGATTACACTGATATTAACATACCATTCAACATTGATAAATGAACTTACTGGGATATTTGTGAAGAGTTTCAATAATTGAAGAAAGTAGCTCTTCCTATCACTGTCAATTTAGAAACTACCACCGACAAGTAGAACGTTCAGTATGAATCTGCCCCATCATGTGCTGTGGTAATTCAGTATCAAATATGATTATCATTAACACTAATAACATTTTATTGTTTGCAAATATGCAAATGCAGTGAATTACCTGTAGAATTAACAACCATTGACGACGTTTCTTATTTCTTATAGAACAGCAAATGTTCCTGCACCACATTTTACGACGATGATGATCAGCAGCCATATCTGAGAATTTGAAAACATGGCGGATTGCAGCGGTTGGAACTTTAACGCGGGAAACCTGATTGGCGCTGTTTGACGATGATTGGTGTTTACAGATACTCATAGATTCCTCGAAAAGCATATGCAGAAGGTGGATGTGTTAATATAATGAAAAATTGAGTGGAAGCAAAGTTAATAATACAGTCATATGAAAAAATGTTGATGGATTATTTCTTGGCATATCACCGCGGTGATCTGTCAATAATACTTGATTCCCCTGACGATTCACTTCACTATTCCATATATATCAAGTATGTATATTAATATTCAAAAGTATGTTATCTCTATCAAGTATTTTTCCACAATTGCAAACAATCACGTAAGTTTACTTTTACAGTTTTGTACTGTTATATGAGGCTGAACCAGAGACAGCTAATAAAATACTTTTATATCCTCGAAAATATTTGAGGTTATGCGATGAGTCTGCAATCGAAGCTCAGGAATTATTGAAGGAAAATAATATAGAACAAACGGTGAAGAAAAAAATTCATACGCGAATTACAGCTGTACCGGTGAGAATTACTCAAGGTCAAATTGGGGAATTGGTTGCTATTACTGGAATTACAGTTAGAATATCACAGCCAACATGTTTACAAACGGTGAAAAAATATTCTTGCCGAAAATGCCAACATGTCACTGTAGTTCATGTGAGTTCGTACAACAAATATGACTATTAATCTAAATGTTGATGATGATCATTTTCGATGATTAATCCTTCACAGTGGGATTGGGAGAGGCAAATTTTTCGAGAAGTGAAATCTTGTGAATCATGTCAGGCAAAATCAGTCAGCTTATTGCCAATTTTAGATGACGAAAATAATGTAGATAGTCAGCATGATTATCAAGAAATTAAAATCCAGGAACGGTCCAAGACAGAGACGAGTAGTGTTTATTCTGTGGGAATGAAAGTCATATTACTCGACGATCTGATCGATAAATGTACACCTGGCGATGATGTAGAAGTGAGGTAATGATCCAGTATCTCAGATGAAAATTAACTCACACGTTACAAATCCAATTTAATGAGTGATCTCCCATTCCAGCGGTATTGTTATAAGACGATGGGGCCCGATAGCAGAAGGTGGAAGAGCAGAAGCCTCTAATATTATGATAGCTAATAGCGTATCAGTTTTGAGGAAAGTTCTTGATTCTAATTACTCGGAAATGGAAATTAAACAAATATTTGAAAACTATTGGAGACAGTATATCGATAATCCTCTCGCTGGCAGGGATCGAATTTTATCATCGATCTGTCCACGGGTAATTTCTAAAATTCACGTGAATAGAACAACAGATTAATTATCCTCAATAACGTTGTTGTTATTTTTGTTTGTTTTTTTTCTGTCATATTGATAAATAAATTAATCAGCTTTTCGGGATGTATACAGTAAAACTTGCTTTGGCAGTTGTGCTTTCTGGTGGAGTGGCAAACGTCAATGAAACCGGTGAGATTCATCAGATGAGCGATATACGTGTTACAATGCTCATTGTATCTTTTTTTTTATTCTTTTGTTAATACGGAGCATAATATTATTCATCCCATTTCTAGGCGTGAGAGTTAGGGGCGAGCCTCATTTACTGATGATTGGTGATCCAGGAACAGGCAAATCCCAAATACTTCGTACAATAGCCAAATTAGCACCACGTTCTGTATTGACCACTGGAATTGGAACTACCGCAGCTGGATTAACCGCAGCCGCAGTAAAAGTGAATATCCAAAATCGGTGGTGTAAATTTATATCATTCTGATTCCGAATAATTTCAAGGACACCGATGGGTGGCATCTCGAAGCTGGTGCATTAGTATTAGCTGATGGTGGTGTTTGTTGCGTCGATGAATTCACAACAATGAATGCCAACGATCGTGCCTCACTTCATGAAGCAATGGAACAACAAACAATCTCAATTGCTAAAGCCGGCTTAGTGAGTTCACTGAATTCGCGATGTTCAGTTGTTGCAGCGACTAATCCAGTAGGTGGGAAATTTATTCCTGGTGAAGAGATGAAGACACGTCTTGGAAACCCACTATTATCACGTTTCGATTTGATCCTCTTTCTCAAAGATAATAAAAATGATGAATGGGACGAAATGACTTCTACTCATGTTTTGGAAGCAGCATGTGAAGATGATTCAGAACGAATGAAAATGTACAGAAATAAAAAAACAGAAAGAGAACTTGACCAGTCCGAGATGAATATTCCTATCTTGGTTTTTTTCAGGCGCGAAAAAAAGCCAATGGATCTCTTGAAATCAGATGGTATTTGGAAAACCGAAAGCCTTCGTGAATATTTTGCGCATGTTCATTCATTGAAGCCAGCATTGTCAAAGGAGGCAGAGCAAATTTTGGGTGCAGTGTTCTTGTACCATCGTAAAAATCCTAATCGGCGTGAAGAGAGGACGACAGTACGCCTTCTAGATAGTCTCATAAGGTGGATAATCAGTTTCCTAATCATTCTGTTCGTGTTACTATTTCTTTTGATCCTACAAAATAATACGATACATTGTTTAATAGATTAGCTGAAGGCCATGCAAGATTGATGTGCAAAACTCAGGTTGGCGTCGTAGATGCAATAGTAGCAGCTCAGCTAGTCGGAACGGTCCCCACTGAAAATGATGTTGGATGCCCCTTCCCAGATGATCCCCAGGATACTTATCAACAAGAAGGTAATATTTCCGTTTTATATCTAATAACAGTTGTGAGTATGATTGTTATGTGGTTTCAGAAACAGCAGTATTGAACTTACTCAATTTGGAACAGTTTAAATCACGGAATAAATGATAATTGTCGTTTTACCAAAAAAGTTATTTCAGTCATATTCACGTTACATCGTCGATATACATTTATTCTTCTACTTCAGTTCATACTCATCCGGCTTGTTTCATATTAACAGCATGATTACATTCAAAACTAAATCTACGTTTGATAGCAACACATTTCAAACACATGGGAATAGAAATGGAATCAATGAACATCTGACTAAAAATATTTGAAAATCATCCAATTATCACTGATTGAACATTAATTAATACTATCTATCAAATATGAAACAATAAATGTAAATTTCCAGTCATAGAATTTATTCGTAAATGAATTGCGTCGTTGAGTTTAGACCATTGCATCTGCGAAAAGTACACACTCAAATATATATATCTAATGAAATTACTATAATGTCCGCGTTTATTTTTGTCTCCTCGTGATGGATTTGAGGTTTCCTTTTGTTGTGAACTTCTTCATTCTCCAAACCATTTAAAGTATTTCTACCATACTCCGTGAAGTAATATTATTCATGTGAATGGCATGAAAGAAAAAGTGATCTTTTGGTGGTGAATGGGGAATTCATAAGGTGAGATAATGATAAACAGTCAAATTACAATCAAATGATAACTAAATTTAATGAACAGTCAATGCGCGTATCGATGCACATGTCTCTATATGAAGCCTTTACTTCATCATAATATTTTCAAGCTGATTAGTAGAACATAGTCCCTCAAGAGTCAGCAGAACGAAGCAATAATGAGGGAGTGATCTTAAACCAGGACTTTTTTTGAACCAACTGACAAACGCCTTTCATAGTAATTTCTCACGAAAAAAACATTATGAACATTAAAAACATGCGTATGGACGATGAACAATACAGGTTCACGATTTTCTAGTCAATTACCCACAATTATTCATCATTCATACTATTGTCAATGTCGATAAACCAACTATGATAATGACTATTATCATTGTTCCATAGTAAATAGAGCATCAAAAGAAAAAGATAAATAATCAGAAAATCTAAATATACATCGTACACTAATTGTGGACTTTTTGGGGATAAATTAAATACTCGTAACTATATTTAGAGATAGAGTAAACTGTTAGAAAATGAAAAATTAACAAGTGAAAACATTTCATCAGAATGGGGAATGTACTCTACGTGAATTGCACGTAGAAATAAAATGTCGCAGACATAGAACTAAGAGAGAAAAATAAGTTTTTTTATCAAATGCCTAAATATTGCTATAGAGAAGAGTTGACAATGAATAATTTTTCATTAAATTCCTTCTCAGGGGCTCACTCAATTGAACGCGATCAAATAATTTATGTTCAATAACGCGGCTGTGTTGAATTCGCCATTTGTGCACGAACAGCGCTTGCAGCAACATTACCTGCAGCCGTTTGAACATGTTCATTCCTCAAGAATGTTGTGGTGAATTCCTGTTGCGCCTTTGACATACTAGCATTGGATGTTCGATAAATGCGATGAATCTGTATCAATTTGGGACGAAAGAGAAGAAACTGGTTTGAAACAAATCTGTTATCAAGAGTTAGATTAGCAAGATCAGATATCAACCTTTGTCAGCAGTAAAAGATCTCCAGCAACAGCAATTCCATAACATAGAGCAATCAGTAACAATAGAATTCCAACAAATACTCCTTTAGTGGTACTGTCGAACGTTGTGATTGCTGTTATTAAGCCACTAAAATAATCACATTCAACCATTTAGCAAACATATTATTGCATAATAGAAGAATTAATAGTTATTTACCAAGTTCCAGCGCCAGGTATTCCGATAGCTTGGATACTAGTCACAATCAATTGGAAGAAAAATACAAAGAAAAAGGCCATGAAATTAATCGAACTATCACTCCTGAATGCTTTGTAAGCTGGTCTGAACCAGCAAACAAATGAGAATGGAGTAAAGAGAAAGAGATATAGAATACCAAGCCCAAATGTCTTGAACTCTTTGTAGGTAAACATCAGGACAAATCCTCCAATTACATTCAATAATAGAACAAGTCCATGAACTGCAACGAATGAATGAAAAAATATATGAGACCTATATCAACATTGGATTATTCAGTTGTGCTTGAAAATTTATATACGATGAATCAATACTCACACATCCAGAGATAATATAATTGTCTGACAATTTTTTGAAAGTCTGTGTGAATGTCAACATCGATATCCTGATAAAAGCACGGTTGGAAGCAGCATTTCTCGGGCAATGGTGGCCAATTATTCCGTCCTGCTGGATCATGAAAGCCATTCATGTTAGAACAAATTAATAAATCCGTACTCAGATATTTATAATAAAATGATGATAATAATTCCAACTCACGATAGTACGAGGAACTCCTCATCTCTTCTTCTCTTCTAGCTTTCCACTCCTCTTCTGCTCGTTGCTATGATGTTTGAAATTAAATAAGAAACAACCAATACATATTTTAATGAAGGTTTTGTAAGTGGTTAATGAGCAACAAATGATAAGATATAGTTGTCAATGAAACCTCAGAACTCGGTGACAAAGTGGTTCCGAGTGTAGGTGAAACAGTCTGTTGTGGACTCCGTGCATATGCGGGTGGTGGTACTTCCTGATTGGTAGGCTGTAGTGTTGCT
This sequence comes from Meteorus cinctellus, assembly GCA_030523045.1. NCBI lineage: Eukaryota > Metazoa > Arthropoda > Insecta > Hymenoptera > Braconidae > Meteorus > Meteorus cinctellus. The sequence continues at coordinate 190,958 of JAPYZF010000078.1, read as the reverse complement.
GGCTGTTGTGTTGATCCGACACCACCATAGATCGGTGGATTCGCAGCGCCTCGAACCTGTGCATTGCCCTGCGTTGCTGGATCAGCAAACGGATTGTAATCTTCAATACCTCTGGCAGCTGGGGTCGATGTGGCCGCACGTTTCACCGCTGGATCCTGTTGATCATTATTATATATCTTACTTTCAGTCAGCAATACATGTTTATTGGCATATATTTGTTTAATTGTAATGATGGAAATTCAAAAAATCTCTGAATATTGATGGTGTTAACTAGCTAAACCTACTGCGATTATAATCAAAATTGAGCGATGAATATGGGATGGTCGTGATTGCTACAAAGTCAGAGAACTGATGTTTTAATCATTCTACACAATCATTAAGAATTCTTCCAACTGTGTTCTGTCATAACGCCATATTGGTGATAATGTTAAGATGCATATGTTGGTATTTTATTATATTCATCCATTCGTTAGGCTCTTGAAAATCAATTTAAAAAAAATCTCTCAGATTTGAATCACACCTCTTTCACCAGTTATACATCAACGAATCACATCGAATACAAGCAATTCGATCACTTAATAATTTGCGATTCGTAACGTGGCAAATGAAAACAGACATACATGAACAAATAAAATGGATTGAATTGTTTGTAAGAAAAAAAATGTCAAAGAAAGTAAGTAGATAGCACAGTGATATGAATGTCCACTTGCAAACTATGATATCCAATATTGATAATTCAGAAACGAAATATCTAGTGATGTGCATTGGAAAATTAAGAATATAAGATATTGTAATTGATTAGAGGTTTATGATTTACATATAATTGGACAATGAAAAATAAGTTAGTTTGAAATTCACCGAAAATGGATCATTGACAGTTGGCTCGCCGAATGGATTCTCGTCAAAGCCTGACATTTTCCTCACACGTCAAACTTGAACGTATTTCTATTTTTTTGGCTTGTGGATAATTCCAATGAGGAGTCAATAATGAATCGGCAATGGAATCAAGACGAATGAAGACGGTGAAGTTTATCTAGATGTGACGCGCCATGACTCAATGGAAATGAGATATGGTCTTTTCATCAAGTGACAAATACCGAAATACGTACGAAACTGGCACAAACCGTAAAAATCACTCGACGTCTAATTTCCCGGAGGTGATGATAAACAGTCATGCGCCATTTTGACACAACACGTATGTATATGGAAGTTATATCCATTGGCGCCACTTGTTATTGCTCATGGTGGCCATTTTTCAATTCAAATTCAACGCGTCTACCGAGATGAGTTGATAGTTTGTTATTCTCTGATGATTTATTCAAATAATTGCTTCGAAAGTCCATGAATAACCTATGTGCTGTAAATTTATATATTTGATTATATGATTCATTGAAATTTTGAGCAGTAAAGTGAATGATACAATGGTAGTTTATAGCGCATACTAATGTGCATACATAATTAAACATATTTCAACCTCTTTCATTTATTTCGTGGCATTTCACTTTGTCTGTATCATCTCGCTCAACCATAATTAATGTTGATAGGATGCAATAGTGGTGATAAGTGATAGGAGAGGCGAGAAGCACTGATATTAGCAGTTGATGTTGCAACAGAATCACTACTGGTGTGTCATTCACGTGAGTACAATGTACGATAGTTCCAATATTTTGAGTTTGCCAAATAGTTATGACGACTTTGACAATGGGTGTTGGAATATTTTATCCGTGCAATGTCATCCTTAGTATATAAGCTTTATAATTTACAAGCCTAATCCGAGAAAACGGAGTGAAAAAGGAAAGAACTGGTCGACACATTCACTGTGATTCCGCAATCAACATTTTTATATTAATCAACGTACTGAACCTAGTAAACAATCTTTAATTTGACATTGAATATGAAGCAAAATATGGATATACTGATGTTATTTCATTGACAATTTATGTGCAATTCGTGGTTGTTGTCGGTGATGTTGGGCAATCGATTACTAGTCATTGACCATCTGGAGAATGATGACCACACGCGTTGATTCAATAGTTGGGTATTGACTCCTTCAATTAAATTCAGAAATCCGACAATGAAGTCCATTAATTTTCCAGCCGTCCCACTGCGTAATTTTTGAAATTTCTTCTCTATAATCAACCAACAACCATACGCATGAAATTAATTATAGATTATATTGTGCAATTAGATTTCATGATTAATTAATACTGCACGTACCTGATGGCATAAATTTATCCTTTATTCGAACTGTCTGATGTGTCAGTGATGCCATTAATCTCTTGATAATTAAACTTTGCGTGTCCATAGTCATAGGACGTAAACGTGATACAAATCGCAGCAAGTACTCGACAATATATCGATCGCAATCCTCAAACTTTTGGAGGCATTGCTTTGGCCTTGAACCTCTTATCACGATTTGACTCAATGTCTCCGTATCGAGGACAGGAGTTCGCAATGTTTCCAACCAATCATACAACAATCCACCCAATATACGAATATTCGTTTCCAATTCTAATCGTTGCCATGCTGAATTCCTGTTATTCAAATCCGTTTGATAATTCACAAAAATTTCTTCTTCTTCTTCCGACCATTCCGAATGATCACAAAGTAATGCTCGCACGACTTCATCGACGTTCACGAAATTGAATTGACTTTTTTCCACTGCATCTCTGAGTACCTTCAAAGACTGAAGCTCCTTGTAGCAATCGTTATCATGTATATCTTGCTCGTGTATCCCATCACCCAATACTTCGTCCAATAAACCATCATCAAATGCTGTAAATCATTGCAATATCAGTATTGATAGTAAATAATCATGAAAATTGAGCGATAATTCACCAGGATAATCGGTAGAGCATGACGGCGAATCTGGCGATGTACAAAATACATCGTCCATTCTCCTGATATCTTCAGACGTATCTCGGGAAGATACACTGTCATCACCAGTCTTTGATACATCTATAGGAAATAATACGGAATTCCGTCAGATAATTGGTAATAATGGAATTTTTATTTTTTTCTCAATTCTATCAATGTTGACTCACTAGAAAAATCATATGAAACTTGTGACAGACATTCTGTCCAAGAGAAGGAGTGGCTCATGGTATTGATGGCACCAAATTGCATTCGTACTAAAGCGTTCGAAACAAATTTGTTCGTAAAAGGTGTATGACCAATATTAAAGTCTATTTCTGCTGGAGAATTGTCCTCTTGACAATCGCACAATTGCAGTATTCTCTCGCATAATACGAAGACTATTTTAGGAATGTATTTGAATGTGCGTTGATCGTAACCGTGAAGAATATTCCACTGTTTCTTCAAGTATGTTTGGAGACTACACCGTTTTTTACCATATCCATTACCGTTGTGTGCGAATACAATCATTTGTGGAAGAATATAATGTTCAAAATCTTGTATACATTTTATCTGGCCGCGAGTCTGTATCGCGCCTGGCCTTTTTTTTCGAACAAATCGTATTGAATCGCTGGCTCGTACTCGTAAACTATAGATGAGATAGCACGCGATGAGGACGCCTGTACGTCCAAGGCCTGTATTTTGTGAGTGAAAAAAGAATAAGAAACATCGAATACTACCTATTTATACCACATGTGGGCGTTTTCTCCTTTTGCACTATCCTATGAATATCTTATATATTCTACATGTTTATGAGCGAATATTGATTGGTTCTAACTGATCAATCTCATATGTAAAGTCTCACGTTGTTGGTCATATACGAAAACACTCAACTATATTACTCAGATACAGAAAATTATTGAGTCAATGGCTGATGACAATATGTTACGCCTAGGTGACAAGTCTTATCTAGTTTTATGTCACTTAGTGTAGCGTGTAACGCGAATTAATAAATCTACTGTTATCTGTGATCACCATAACGCGAGAAATTATTGGCACGTTATGAAGCTATGCTCGATTATTACCTCAAATTCCAGAGAAATTAAATTCAACAATCATCGACAATACTTATTAACTTGATAAAATTTATACGAACATTTCTGCTCCCTCTGTTCACCTGTAATTAATGACCTTTTTGGTTTTCATTGTATGGAAATAAAGTGTTCATTACCGGCATGACAATGAATTGCAACTCGTCCTTCCTGTACAGCAAATGCTACAACTTTCACCATATCCAATAGTTTTCCCATTGTTGCATCATCATAATCCTTCCAAGCGAAATTGTAATAGTAGACTGAAACATTAAAATATTAAGGGAATGGGGTGGTATGACAGTGACGAATCAACAGACAAGTTGACAATTGGGAGGGATTAAAAGAAATACGAAGTCGATTGCGTATATCTGTAGCGCGTTTTTGCAATATAAATAGACGTATGGGTTTTAACAGCACTGCATTGCATGTTACCATGAACTTTGTTCGATCCGGTAAGGTTGGACGTTTCGTTCAGCCAAGGGCGCACATGCACCTTCGTTCTATCTGATTTCTATTGAATTTTAGAATAGTAATTTATAGAAAGATGAAAATTTTATCATTATTCAACTTGTATTATATGGGCTTTCTTCTCATATTGCTTCCTAACTTACTTCCATTCTTCATGAATTCTGCTGGATCATATGTGAATCCAGTGGTTTCGAGGGGCTCCCCACAACTTCCGTGTTCACCGTGTGTTTGCAAATTTATTATTGTTTTTATACTCCATCCTTGGAACTGCGCAATGACATTATTTTTCAGAAGTTGCGTCGTACTGGGTCGCGCCATCGCCAAAACATCGTCTGTTACCCTGAAATTTACAAACAATCAGATAATCAATATCTTATATATATATTTGAATTATGTATTTCATTTCATGAATATTGAGATGAATAATATTTTGTGTTGATATTCCATTCATATCGTTTTTTCTTAACTATTACCAATGAGAAAAAATATTTTCGATGGCCATGTGAACTGGCGGCCAAGCTTTCGGATTTTCGTATTTGCATCTTGATCCACCACAGAATATCGCACATTGAATTGCGATAGGAGTTATTCTACGCAAATTCTCTGACAACTTATTGTAATTAGCTTGTATCTCATTTATTTCTAATTCACGGTGAAGACCAGCTGGCACTAATGCACTCACATCCATTCTAAAATGTCGCACCAGACATTGAATTGATTGTCGTTGAAGATGAAAAACCAAATTGACACTGCTTTTCACGCACATTCAACAATGATTATTGTAACACATTATCCATCGCATTCTCAGAATATCAGTGATGATATATCAGTTATCAAACAGTCATGAATCTTCTAGTTTCTATTGGTTTATTGTAATTTTATGTTGAATCCGTATTTTCCGGTGAAATTGGAGCGCGAAACTGTGCAAGACTGGTGCGCTACCCTCGAAGGGTCGCGATGAACTGAAAATGGAATGATCGATGCGACAAGAACTCTGTAGAACCATCGATTGTTTTAATGTAGTTTTCACAGATCAGTACACTTCTATTCCTTTGACATATATAGTTGCAATGAGATTGAGAGCCGGGGGACTACATCTCATCAATGAATACTCGTCCATCCTTCATTAATTAAGTCCTTCTGGTTCGTCCGTATGCCACTTATTCACAACGTTTCAAACCCCTTTCAATAACTCGTTTAATTTCTTAGTAAAATCGGTACATTTTTACAAGGCAACTTATCATATAATACTTCATAAAACAATTCAGGCAATAAAGAATCTATCAATTTTCACTTTACAATATGTAGAAAATTAACTTCAAAGAACGAGACGAAGGAAACTGGTTTTATTCCTCATTTCATTTGAATTTACTTCATAATATAGTATTCTTCTTTCTTTTTCATAGCTCTGCTTTGAAATTTCGCTTTTTTTTGCGGTCCTTGGTATTAATAATGTTCTTCCTCTCAATGCTCCCTGTGTAACCAAGGTATGTTTAATACTGGCGTAATGCAATTCGGTCTGCTCAATTAAACTTGCATGATACATAGTGAGAGTGACCGTAGATAGCTATAAAATTATGTCTTTCCATCTATCCAATCTCAATTTTTCCAAATGAATCTTTTGTTTGTTTAGTTATTCTTCAACTGTTTTTATCTTTATATTTTTTTTTTTTGTATTTTATCACTGCGAAAATAAGGATATGAATGATTTGCAAAAAATTCAATGGGAAATGTTGTCTTTCGAATATTAAACTGCTTACATTACTCTGTATTCACATAATTATTTTCTACAAATTCGCGTCAATCGATAAAACGTGGTTATGGTAGGGAGTTGTAACCCAGAAATGAGGAAGGAAAGTGGGAAGAAGGGGGGAGAAGAGGTTAAGTGTGAGGAAGGAAGGATGGAAAGAAGGGGTTGATAAAGAGAGAGTGGAAGAGAATTGCACTGCGATTTTTCTTCATGTCAGTCATGCGCCGAGGCGTAAAATAAATCTTTATATCAATTCATACGTAGGAAATAATATGCACGACTAAGTCAAATTCTAATACCATACTCGCACGTATCGATCGATCAAATAAATTCAATAGAAACTCAACATATATCTTCACATGTATATATAATTTCGATCGAAAAGAGTATTCATGCATCACTTTGGCACTATTTACTCTCGAATCGTACACGCTTTATGTTAGTAGCTGATATGGTTGCTCCTTTCTTTCAATTCATTCAATATGAAAAAAAAAAAAAGAAAAAACAGATCAAATTGAACAAAAGTTGAAGCATTCTTGATAATTAATTTATCATGCTTCAAGCATAGGGAATTCCAAAAACTTCACGCTCCAATTCATTATTGATCTTTGTTTTCGCGCATTGCGCTTTTATCGCAGTCTAAACCGAAAATGCACTTAATTTTATAATCACAATTGAAGACCCCGTTTTTAACATTCATGTTTTTTGTTTTCTCCTGCAATTAATGAAGTGATCGATTCCAAAAAAAGTTCGATTGTTTGAAAATAAATGCATGAGAGAACGCGAGCAACATATATCGCATAATATTGTTGATGAATTGTTGTATCCGTTAATCCCTAATGCCTCTGTTTTATTTTTTCTTCTTCTTATAACTTATGAATCAATATTTCTTATGATAATCATCATTATTATTACTTTTGGTTGAACTATGTACAGGAGAGTCTTTTCCCTATCTGGTAAATCGAAGTCCTTGCTTAATTATACACAATATATGGACTTAAAACTTATCCGGGTAGTACGATACATAGGAAACGGGGTGAGTACCCGTGCTGGCACTGAATCTCGCAAAATATGTCACATCTTTTCTGTCCTTTCGTCTTTCATACCAACTGTTCATGCAGTTCATCAATCAACTGTACCCCCGCACCTGAAACTATAATCAAAATTCATACAGAGATGTTTTCTTTTCGTGTATGAAGCGCGTCGGTGAAATTATTGCATTAATTGAATTAATGATGAAAAAAAAACAAAAAAAACAAAAAAAACAAAGAAAAGAGAATGCAAAAGAGTGCGATGTCAGTACCAAGCATAGAAAGTCATCACGTTTCTTTACACAGGGACGAGTTCATTCAATTGTCGCATAAAAAATTTTTATTTGAAATCGCTATTAATATATTGATCTTCACATTGCTTTTGGCGATATAGTAGTGACAGATATTGTAAGGTAGTCGAGGAACTTTGAGGGGGGATTGATCAGCGTGCCAAAATGATGTGCCGTAAATTCATTGATCGGGGATTGTAGAGATATTGTGTAAACCACAAATAGGTTTGATTGACGAAGAGATGACTCTTATAGTCATGACGGTAATGTTGGTAATGTAATGACAGCCATCTTTGCCCCTCGACACAGGCGTTGTAATTTTAATTGATGCAAATTAATGTGAGACTGAATGAAAGAACTTCCAACAATACATTGAGTGTTTTTAATGGGAAAAAAATTCCATCTTCTATGAAGGAATGAAGAAGAAAGGGCTCTGGGGATTGACATCTAATCATTATATCCTGTAATATACATATACATTCAGTATGTATATCGATGTAGAATATCTTTCTTCAGTTTTCATTTTACTTGAATTCATTTCCATCCAAATTCAAATTTTTGAAACTCTTATCTTGATTTATAGTATATAATGCACACTCTTGCTCTACTTTTCTCTTTAACGTTCTGTTTTTTTCACAATATTTCTTTTTTTTTTCATTACGTCCGAATTAAATGATTCCAATTTTTTATATTTGTCTTATGGTATTACTTCTGTTTCATTCATTTCAATTTTCTCTCGTTCGTTTCTTCCTATGAATCACATTTTCACTTAATTGCAATGATCGCACATATTCATTCCCCTCACTTTTACTATATCACGCTTTCAATCTTAATGTCATCCCTACCATATCATCCCACCTTTTTATAAATTTCTACGACGATTAAATTCCAGTACGAATGAATATGAAACTACTTATAATTCATATTTAACGCTAAACTATACACAGGCTACCAAACAGAAATTGGGTGAGCTTTGATTGAATTCGTCATGCTTCCATCCAATATCATTATTATTATTATTCCGCTTCGCGTCAATTAATTAAAAACAAATATGTCCTTCTTCACAAAACTTTTTATAAAAGCGATTGGCGATGAAGGACAATGTCTTTGGACCTTCGTGCACGTTTAATTAAATTCATTCTTAATTCAATATCGTTACTCCTTTGTTGCTTAAATCTTCTTAATTCTACATTCCATACATCACATATCCTCGCACAGAAGCGAATTCAGTCGGTTTCCAGATAACCGTGTGGAAATCAAGAAAATCAAATCTCTCCTTGTTCCGATTCACGGAAATACGATGGAACGGACTCATTGATAGATTAATAATGGCCAGAATTTTAATCCATTTAAATTTCCACTCGTAGAAACATGCGTCAACTATCCATCAAATAAATTGCATAACATTTTTCTTTCCATTATCTTATAAATGTCTTCTTCTTTATCTACAACGTGCTCATACTCGAAATTGTCTTTGACGTTACCATGTGTACGGATTAGAGAGTGGCTTCTTTACTTTCGTATTACATTCTTCGCATTAAACTCCACCTCAAACAAAACCAAATTGATTTTCATTAGTTAATTTCCACCGGTATTTCATTAACACTGTTTCCAATTTCAAGTGATCGCTTACGCGTTCTGCAAGAATCACGGAAAAAAAGTCCTGATATAATTCCTACATGTATATCATATGTGTACTTATCTAGAAATAGTACATCACCTATTATTCATAATAATTATATCAACTATATAATACACAGAACCAAAAGAGCTCATAATGCACAAAAACAATTAGAAATCGTTGTCAGTTTCTCATATTTTTTTTTCAAATGTACAATTGCTTGGTTAGAGAGATATGGATCGCTTTGTTGATTGGACATGTATCCCCACGCTTCGTCTTATTATTTTTACTGGGGGGAAAAAGCATTGAAAACAGACAATTTTTCGTCCTGTTCAATCCTTGTGAGTACAATTATTACTTTTTTTCTCTCCTTTCTCTTCCATTTCTTTTAAAGTCTTCATCAACCGCTATTTGTCATCGCGATTTAGATATGGTGAGTGACTTGTATCGTTATCGAGTTTCATTGATTCCCACCTATATGAATTGGAAATCAGCTAAATATCTAAAAAGTAGAGTTCGAGGAGTTAAAATTCCAAGGGACCAGAATGGATTTCGAGTTGAATTTGTTACTGTGTTAAAGACACTTCGTCTTTCCTAGACTGTATCGTACTACGCCTCAATTTGATCGTCCGATGTGCCGATATCCGGCGCCATTGATAGATCTTCTGCCATATCCTCATCCTGACCTGAGTCTTGCCCATGACTTTCAGGATATTCTCTATCATCAACAGCATCCTCCTCATGATCATGATCCGTTGGAGCCTCTAACATTTCTCGTTTTATTAATCTAGATAATTTTCCACCCTCAGGACTTTGGCCTTCTTGTTTTATGTGCATTCCTGGTTCATCCAGTGGTGACCTAATACGAAAATCAATCGGTTAAAATAGAAAAAATCGGTGAGTAGATAACAATATTGCATAGCGTTGTTCTCACATTAAATCATTGTGCGGCATAACATGGTCCTTGCCCGGACTCGTTGCTGTCGAAGTACACATCGAGTTAGTTAAAAATCCCATGTTCGACTCACCCAACGCAGCCTGAAAATACTCAAATTGCATTAGATTATTAATTTATGACTGGCTTTTATATGAAATTCACTACAAATAACTTATTGTGGAAATTAGTGTAATTGAAGAAAATAATTGTTCCAATTAGTTATGCATTGTCTGAGTGTAAATTAATAGTTATCTTGTAATGGGTTATTGGAACCTCTTATGAAGCAATATGTATAAGAATGTTCAATATATTTACCTGGAGATTGGCATTGAGTGCATCACCATACATTGTTGGGCTGTGCGTTAGGGTTGGACTCTTTGATGGTACGCCCCTGATTAAGACAGAGAGAGAAAAATTTATCAGTTATTACGTAGGATAGTGAAAGAAAGATGACTGGAAATAAATGTTGATCGATTTTATATATGTAGTAACATTAATATATTGATATTGAAAGGTAAGAGTGAAAAAGATCATAGATAAGATAAAGGAAGAGAAAGAGTAGTCCAAAAATGATGTGTAACTATAATCTATGGAAATATAATTTATATTAAATGTATATACACACACACACACGCACACAAACACGCATATATATATGCGCCCACACATACATATATGTATTATGTGAGAAATAAGCGAGAGAAAAAGTGAGTAAATGATAGAGAAAAAGATAAAAATAGAGAGTAGTTGAGAGAGAATATTGAAAGTGATATAAAAGTTATGAAATACATATAAACATAGTGAATGAGAGTTTAAAAATGTTGACTACTACTACTATATATACTATGTATAAGACAGATTGGAAAAACATCGAGAAGTCAACTACAAAATAAATTTGGTGCTCACCGATATTCGCCATTTTACTTTCCATTTGTTTGTAGTGGTCGCGAATTAGTGAAAAGTATATGAAAAAGAATCTCTAAATAAACACCACCATTTTGAATTGAATTTACTGAATTTCTTGCACAAATTTATGGATTTCCATTTACATTCAAAATGATTTGTTTTTATGAGCAGCCCAAGGATCTCTTCAGCTTACCTGATAATATATTTGTAGCAATCTCTTCATCGATATTCCACTATAATCTGAACAAGTGAAATACTTTAATGGATAATGTAGAGCATAATTATCAGTATTTACTAATAAAATGCTTTATAAAATTCATTAAAGTTCGTTTATGCTGTCCGTAGGCATGCAGAAAAATAATCATGCTGAGGTTAAAATATAACTACATCCTCAGGCTGACTATAATAAGAACATTTAAGCATTCATCAAAAGAATGTATGAATATATATATGTATGTAGAATAAAAATAGAATAGAAGAGGATAAATAGGTGTAGAATAGGAGATAAAACGACTTAATAATGTGATAAATTGTCTTAAATTATGAGACAAAGAAAGAAATTCTAGAGAAAATGTGAGAATAACGATTTTAAGAAAATAGTAATTGTAATATAAGTTCTCCTCGGTACCTGAACGTCACTTGATAACGTGGAAGATATCCCGACTCAAGCGCTGATTTATCCAAGACTGTGGTTAACACACACGTACACACACACACGCATTACAAATTTTTATTTATTCCATTTTACTCATGCGCAAGTGGACTCGACGCGCTTATTCACTCATACATTCGAACATCCCGAGGATCTAATTGTTGGTGTTTCTTTTTTCTTGGTAATAGAAGAACTTTTTCCTTCTGTTTCTCATGTGAACAAAATGAGAAGTCAATCGTTCTCTCACACCAAGCGCGCAATCGAGTAAGCACTAATTGAAAGCGCCACATAAAGCAAAGCGCAATCGGACAAAGGAGGGAAAGGAATGTTTAGAAATTTCCTCTTCATACTGAAAGGATTTTTTATGAGGACACCAAAACGTGCAGGATATTTTTTTTCTGGGTAGATGATAAGCGCTCGAAAATCAGGGTAGGATTAATTATAATACGGTGAGATTTATGGACAGCTAAATAAGCCTAACGAGTTAATATTCATATATATATATATATAAGCTATAAATTAATTTGGGCAACTAAAGGGACTCTCTCGATTTAATATATATTTGCGCGACGCCGAAGCAAGCAGGTACAAATTATCTTATCAATATCGTCATACTGTCTACGAATATGATATTTTATTATTATTATCATTTTTTTTTCTGAATAATTTCATTGATAATAGAGGTTCAGGGAGGATCTACGAGGCGGTCAGGCATGATGCGTGATTCTAAATATGTATTTTCAGTTTTCGCATTTTACTCATTATTGTTTTCCAAAATTGTTTCATAGAAAGTTTGCTTTTCTCACAATCAGGTTGCGAACTGCGGAGAGCTGCTGTCTGCTATTTCCTGATTGCGAATGAACATTGAGACATGTTTCAAGTATTTTCACGAGATGTATATTTAATTTTGCCAATTAATTCTGTTCCCGTCCTTGTGACTGCTTCATGCTAAATGGCTCAAGAAATTCCCTTTTTTCTTACTATCTCTCTTTTCTTCCGATGCAAATACGATAAATGATAGCATTTGTAACTCATATATTCTGGCAACTGAAGGATATTGGAATCGATTCCATCGTATTATTTGGCAGAATATCCGCACATATATATTATATTGACCGACGAATTTTGTAGCAAGTGAGCAACAAGGACGACATTCCATGAACAAATATGAGAAATTTAATTTGCGTATGTTTTTTTTGGTGATAATTCAAGTTTAAAGAAATCATGGAACAAAATGAAGTTGTAGAGAAAAGGAACGATTGAATAAAAGCGGGCAGCAGTCTCGCCGCATGTCCGATGTAAATAGGTAGAGAACAACGACCAAGCGATTCGTTACCGCTTACCATGATAATGAATAACAAATTGTCAATTAGTAATTGTTTAGTATAGCTGAATTAAAAAAAAAGTAAGAATAATAATTTTGATCATTGTCACGATTTTGCGGAACGATGTCGCGCCAGCCAGCCAGCAGAATTCTAAAAAGTGGTAGTGCTTACTGTGCGGAGAGGTGGGGTGGAGTGGGTGATGGGGTTGGGTCATATTTCCTGGGACGGCCGCGGGACAGATGCCGCCGCTTTACGAACTCGGCGTCGTCCACCATCCAGAATGACCCAAAGTCGTCCTCATAGCGCACAAAACACTTGTGCAATGATAGATTGGTGCGGATGGCGTTCTGTATACACAGACAAGACCACCAAGAAATAGAGAAAAAGAGAGTAAAAAAGAGAACAAATTTTTTTCTGGCGTTTCATTTTAAAACAAAACAATAAAACAACTCTTCATCCTTAGCTATGAGCCGTTTTCATTTCTCTATCTTCCTCGTTATTGGCATTCTTGCGTTTTCATAATGCTTTTTGGTTGATTCTCAATTTATTCATCGAACAAATATTGCTCTCCATTTTCACTGGACACACATATTCTTTGGTCTCAATCATCTGCATATTTCAGGAAATTAGTTTACGTTCATATTTATTTTTGTGTCTTCTTCACGATGTATTCCTGTCACATCCTTTTACATTCTTTCTCTTTTTTTGTTGTTTATTGTTTTTCATCCCAACTGTTTGTTGTCCAGTACCACGGGCATACAATGTGAAATAGAACAAATGTGAAAGAAAACGAGAAAGAGCGTGATGAGTAGAGACAGTGGAAGAGAACCAGAGAGTGAGAGGGAGAGGGAGTACAATAACAAATTTGAAAAAAGAAATCACAGTACCATTCAATTCAAGTTGAAATTTGGAAAAAAAATATATGGGGCAATATTGGGAAACGTAGAGTGGTGGTGGTGGTGGTGGTGGTGGTGGTGATGGTGGTGGTGACCTCTTGTCTGGCCTTGGTATCATCTTACACGTGCAACACACATTTTAATTCGATACGTAACGAATTTTGACTGTTTATAAATAAATAAATGAATATATATATATACATATGTATATATATTCTTGACACATATTTTGATAGCACAATAGGCAAAAGGTACGAAGATACATAGCCGATCCAGTTCACCTAAAAAAGCAGATCTTCGAAAAACGAAAAAAGGTCCCCTGTCGACTTTTGCGCTTTGCCACATCTCACGGCGTTTATATAGTTTCTCCTCACGGGGTTAGTCGCTGCAAAGCCCATCATGCTTGTTAAGCCAACATACTCGATCCGTTTTCGTATAGGAAGATATTTTTCCTATTTCTTGTCTACTACATTGTGGCTCGCACTCGCTCGCTTATCATTTTTCTTTTTTGAGCCACGCTAAGATAAGATTAAATCCGGCTGGGGCCATCGCTGCCGAACAGCTTTTTTTGTAGATGTTGGTATTTTTTTGTTTCACTCACACGCAAAACTTCGTCATCGACAAGTGTCTTGTGAATTTCAATCTGATTTTTTCCAAATTTCCCAATTAAATTTTGTTTTTGGTTTTCGTATTTTTTCATTTGTTCACTATAATTTATCATTCCTAGATTGTTATCTATTTCATTGTTGATAATTCTCAAGACAGTCGCCGAGCCCGAGAGCAGACAGACACAAACACAAGCAACACACTCAAGTTGAAAAAATGAATTAAAAATATATACGTATACGGCGTATAACTGTATATACATAATTATAAATTTGGACAAAGTATCTAAAAAAATCTATATATGTTGTAAAAAAGACAAGGCGATAGATACACATACAAATATGTCCGACATATAAGGGTAAGAAGAGAGAGGCAGATCAAGAAAGATATATGCATAGGCACAGAATAGAAATACAAACAAGCACGAAATATAATGAAAAATAAAACATATATCCACATGTTATACAAAATTATGAACAATTTTATATAACTGCGTACAGATGTTTCCCTTCTTGTTTCTTTGTAGTATTCTTGGCAGGCAGGCAATATAGAATATATGCAACCAGAGAAACATTAAGATGTAAATAGATATTTATGAAAATATTAAAAAGAGAATATTGGAAATAGTATTTTAAAATACGTATAAAAATGTATACATATGAATGAAAAAGTATTTATGAAATCATGAGAAGATAGGCGACCATAACAATATGAGAAAAAGTGAAAATATCCAAGAATAATCTAATTTATAATATTTAGATAATTTCTACAGAATAAATAGAAATATATATACATAAGGAAGCGTAAAAAGACGAGTGATATATTAATAAATAGATATTGTAGAAAAAGGAGGAATATCTAAGAAGTACTATAGGAAATAAAGTATCAAATTCACGACAAAGATGAAGAATATGTGAGAGCAAGACATATCGAAAAAGTGGAAATAAAAATCGGTGGTGAATAAGAGGAATGAAAAACAGGAAAAAATTATGGTGCTTGATCGATGAAATGGATAAATATTTTCCTTATTTTTTTTGTTTTACGTTCGTAAAGAGAATGAAGATAATATTCAAAGAGTAAAATTCTAGATTCATGTATACATATATATATATATATATAAATATGTATGTCTATATATATATATATATGTATATACAATATATAAATACAAATAATTTGTATATATAAAAATGTGATAGAGAGAAAAATACGCGCGTGACGGGAGGGTAACGTACCCAGTCGTGCTGCAAGCGCGTTGAGGACGTCTCTTGTAAAACTCCACCTCGTCCACCGTCCACACGGCCCCCTTCACGTTTTCGACTCGCATGAAACATTTGTGGAGAGACAGGTTGTGTCGCACTGCGTTCTATACAAAATAATACACAGACTAAATAAGCAACGCAAAAAACGAACGAAGCCAACTCAATCACGACGCGCGATGGCTGTAGTTGTTAGTGGATGATGGGCGAAATGGCAGTAATCTATGAAAACAAAGTTGTGGAATAAATAAAAAACAAAAGGTGATTCGGAATTAACAAAAGAAAATGATGATGCAGTCTGAGTCTCGTCGAAGAGAAAAAAAGTTATGCAAATAAAATATCTATCGTCTATATTACTCAACCGTAATATTATGGAAAACAATATTGAAATAAACTCAATATATCAGCAAACAGGCGGAAATACACAACTTTTCGCGGAAAAATTCCGAATTTTAACATGATTGGAATTGAAAAATGTTGATGAAAAATCGAATAATGATATTAATGCTGAACATAAAATATGAGGAACAATTAATTCAAAGGAGACATGAGTTTGTTGCATTCCTTGTAATCTGTTAAATGCAGAGCTAGGTATCTAAAGTCTAAAGGAATACGACAACAATTATTCATGCCGCGGGGCTGAAACAATTCAGGTTCGATGGATACTCGATCAAGGTGCGTAGAGATGGACTCTCGCAGCAATGCTTGCATGTCACGCTTTGTCATCACTTCCAACATCAGTAGCAGTGGAAACCTGTAGATATCTCGAAAATATTCAAATCGTCAAATTGTTTCGGTTCATAATAGTTTTCCTGTCACGTTGCTTCATTACCATCGGAATGTTTTTTGTAAACATAGAACCATGCGAGGCGAAGCTTTGTGGCAAACGTCAATTACTCAATTCATTCTGTTACAAATCACTCACTCAAACGCGCTCCATCATTTTGCCAATCAGTTTCTAATTAATTTGATCGCGATATGCGAAATAATTCTACCCAATTCTTCAATGGCTCTTTTTTACGCTTCAGCCTGTTGATACAAACAAAATTGATGCATATAGGTACGTACCCAAATGCACGCACACACACACACACTTACATACACATACGCGCGCGCACTTCCCATATACATATATACATATATATATATGGGAAATTATTTCGAAGCACATGAAAAAATGAGTTCTTCTTAATAAACATTGCTCTAATAACGCACATTCATTTTTTCATTTTTCCCCGATGACATTTTTTTCCCAAATTTTTCATTATTCGAGTGTTTGTAGATTACTGTCACTTATATCGTTGTTGGCTCTTATCGCTTCCAATAGAGTCGCGCACAATTCTATTCATCAATACTGTTTCTTCTTACTATCATTTTGGATATTTGTTCAGGTATACGTTTCGATCATTGCAAAAGCGAAGCGCGCAGTGCATTTCTTTTTTTTTTTCAAATTCTGTCATTGAATATTGTTGATTGTGTTTCTTCATTGGAAACGAATTAAGATAATGAATGAGAAACAGATACGTATATTCATCAGCTACCCTTTCATGGGTCATATTTAAATACACCTAATTCTGAAAATTCTTATTGAAATTCGAAATTTGATATTGACAAAATCAAGTTGAACAAAAAAATTCATACTAAGATATACCTTCCACGTTGCAGCATTTCTTCTGAAGTAGCAAAATGTATTTTGGAACCAATTGTAGATTTCATTCAATGTCAGCTGCTTCTCCGGTGACTCGATAATCGACTGTAATAAGAAATAACTCTTAAATGGAATGGTGAAAAGAAAATTAAATATTCCGATGACAAATTGATGTTTTATCATACGTTAATTCCCGGAATTTCGTTGGTTGTTATCTATTATTTCATTAAATATTTCTGTACAGATCTATTAACCGACCTGCCGTATTAACGAGGCGTACGTGAATGGTGGTCTCACATCAGCGTTTTTGTAAAATTCTCGATTTCGTTGAATTTCTATAATAATATAAAATTGCATTAATTTTTGACTGAAAAGATTGATGAAATTGTGCATTAGTAGCAGCGACTATATTCTTTATAGGTTTATTTGGATGTAAAACTAAAGGGGTGGACGAAAAATAACGTTCAGGATTTAAATAAAAATATCTCTAATTTATACTCTTGTCTTCGGATAAAATTTGTCACGAAATGACAACTTTTACGGAGGTCAACGGAATGAAATCAACAGAGATAGAACTATATGAATTAAAGATTGATAACAATACCTTGTTGGACGTCAAGACCGGCCCGCTCCAGCATGTAGGGCAGCCCTACACGGTGCGGAGAGTGAGCAGCACAAGAAATGTAGAAAACAACAGAGGCATCGGTAAAAGTGATAAGAAACGCGATAGATATAATGAGTAAAGTGTGTGAAATTATATCTATTTGATTTCGTTTCTGCTTACTTTTAATATGACATTATCTTTTTTTATATGAATTTTTCATCAAATGGTTTGTCTTTCGACACGCCAACAAGGTTTTTCTCCATCATATAATAATGATGCAATAGTTTCGTTAAGTGCAGTTAATTTAAGAGAGACCTGAATGAGGACCGCAAAGAACCAATAGCTACGGGATCTTTATATATATAGATATGCATATATATATATATTTCTCTTTTCTTCCGTTTTCGGTTTTTAAATAAGGTTCAAAAGGAATATCATACATAAAAATTATTGTTTCCAATAATTAGCCATCTAGAAGTATGATATTTCTATTGATGAATACCACGTTCACTTGTTTGATTGTTACCTTCGTTAATATCTATGCCAGATCTATCGATGGATACTCTGCGCCTCGCAGTCCCCTCCTCATACAGGCCTGAGAATATTCAATCATTTTTTGTTTTATTTTATTCGATTGTTTTATATTTATGTATGTTATATCCCGGACTCTTGCCAGCGCGTTGAATTATTGTTGGAATGTATTGGAAAAAAAAGAAAAAAAAAGAAAAAATGAGTAATAATCTTGGTTAGAGACCAAAGTGTTTAATTGAAAATTATACAATATTTAATTCCATCTTTTTCAAATATAAATATATACATATATACATACATGAATATATATATGTATGTATATGTATATACCAAATTGTAAGAATATTGTCTCACCTCCAGCTAATGATAGTGCAGATTTATCACTAATTCGTCTGCGAATGGGTCCAGCCATACTTGCCATGGCACCAGGCAAATTCGATAAGCTTCCAGGCATATTTGGCATCGGTGGTAAACCTGGTATGCTCGATAAGCTTGACAATGGCGGCATTGGTGCACCACCAGCCGATGGGGGTAATTGTCCTCCAGCCGGCGATCTGACTGCCGACACTAATGCCGACATTGAGACAGGTGATACCTGTGATACGCCAAAATTTGGCGGTGGCTGACTCATCAAACCCGAGGATAAACTCAATTTTGTTAAACTTGAGCCTGTCTACAAAAGTTAATTGATAAATAATTAATTCATAATTCACCTGAGGAATTTATTTATTGGGTAGAGTGAGAGAGTGAGCGACAAGTTTTGAGGTATTGCTTTTCATGCTTCAAAATTGCCAATCAGCAGTGTTCGACATTCAGATTCCGCATAATTATTTCAAGACGGATCTGAAGAGCGTCGAGAGCACTAATGCGATATTGGTATTCCCCGACAGCGCAACTTGTTAGGGGTTTTAATTAAGGCGATATAAATCGCCGTGGAAGGAGAAGTGGGAGGTGGAAGGATGAGGTTGAGAATGAACGTGCAAGCGCCCTTTGGACGATGAATTATTAATTACAACTTTGTGTATAAATTAACGCCTCCAAGTCGACACTGCGTTAAACCCGAAACTAACGTTTGTTTGTGCCACCCTTGCCACTTTTCTCTTCCCATTTTTTTGCGGTTTATTTTATATATATTCACTTTTTTCCACTTTGTTATTTATTTTTCGGCGAGACTTACCGACGACTCGGATGATTTGGGAGGTTCAGGTGACGCCATTTGTTTTGCTACATGCAGATGATGCATCATTGCCGCTGCTCTATCACGTTCCTTTTGCAATTGAATTTCCAATTGTGACACAACTTGCATTTGTACTCGCGCTTGCGCCGTTGATCGATCATCCAATGTATGTTCCGTATTCATATGCCTATAAAAGTAATGTATATACCATTCAAGATGACACCCATACATAAGCGAAATAATAAGTTGGCCCGAAAAATCGCGAAATCAACGAATGTTGGCATTTTACAATCTCAACGTAATTATGAAGGTGCAATATGGGAAACTGTATCAGACACTTTGGATTCCTTTGATGTCAATTTTTTTTATTTCAGCATTTGAACACTGTCGACGTTAGTACTAGTATAACGAAATGTAGAGGGAGTATAGAGAGAGGAAGTTTCGTGAGGGGTTTGTTAAGGCGCGAGAAGCTCCGACGACCGATGGGATTAGACTGAAAAAGAGTGATACAAAGGAAGAGTGAGAGAATAAGAAGGAGAAGAAATAGAGGATGGGTATAACGATGCGGTCGAATGTCGTGAATATTAATGAGACAAAGGTAATTAGCGACCTTCTATTTTTTTCCAACGACTTGTTTGGGGACTTCGCTTCGGCTTGCCGTGATTACCAGGGGAATTGTGAGACGAATAAGGAGACGAAGAAGGAACGCCATGTCAATGAGATGCGCTGAGTCGCTTAATTTTTTTTCGTTTCATCATAATTTTTTTTCGTTTCCGCATTTTTTGCTTTTATTTGATGCCTTTGACAATACCCGGAATCCCCTTTGAGTTTTAGATTGATAAATAATACCAGACGCGCGGAATTAAATACTGACTTTAGGAATGCTTGATAGTCTTCGCAGATAACTTCACAGCTCGGCCATTTGCACACCCCATGGCCATAAAGGGGATGGGATTTTTCATTACAGGCAACATCGAATGGTTTTTCATCTAATCCACTGGATCCATTGACATCTAATCGCCGACTCGAAACAATTGAATTGATGAGACCTAAAGAACAATCATAACAAGAAACAATACTCAATGCATATACTTTAAGGTTCCTCATCTTAACATTGTCGAAGACAAATTTTTCTTTTCTACCGTTCAAACTCGCACCGGACTTTGTGACGCTGGTATTTTGATGAGTGTCAGCCCCATCTGTTGGCTCTGATTTCCACGTTGGCATTGTATCAATGGACAGAGTACCGGTGGAATGATTATGGCCCTGAAGGCTCAATCCCTGCTGGAATAGATACTGTCTCTGTGTCATTTGTAGCTGTTGGATAATTTGGTGTTGTTGAACACTCAGCTGTTGCAATGGCACGGAAGTTTTTTTCTTGTCTGGCGTTTGTAGTAGATGCGTTTGTTGAATCAAATTCAATTGTAACTGCTCTTGCAATTGCTGCATATTTTGTTCCAATTGCTTCCTTCCTAGTTCCGCCAATTGATGTTGATGCTATATAATGAATAACGAAATGAAGAATAAAAGAATGCAATAACAGATGATGGTGAAACAGAGCAAAGAGAATATTGCGAAACAATAAGAGTGGCGATTATGCGGTGAGAGGAATAAGTCGAGGACAATAAAACGGAGAAAAAGAAAAACAAAATTGAAAAGAAAGAAAGAAAGAAAGAAATTCGTCACTTGGACGACGAGGTCGTGGCAGAAAAGCAGATGCAAAGAATAACGCCTGCGTCTTCAGCCGACGGTGATGAATAAATCACGAGGGCGGCCAGCGAGAAGGAAACGGCTGGATAGGGCGGACCGAGTAGAGAATGGGGGATAGCATTTTATGGGATACCTCGAAGACAAACAACGAGACACAACGGCTGACGGCGTCGCTTAATTGCCCGGCCCATTCCCTTCTTCCTCTCTTTTGCACATTCTTTCGTTTGCTCTTATTTTCTCCTGCTTTCCTGCTCTCTTACGCTTTCTTCTATTCTTCCTCGCTCACCCACAATCTCCTTGATTCTATCTTTACATCTCTCTCTTTAAATCTCATTCGTACTTATACTCTGTCTCTTTTTCTCTTAGCTTGACTGAACGCCAAAATACCAACCCCAGTTTTCATGCCAACATTACCCCACATCTCCCTCCCTACTAGTTCCACTAGGGATACTTGCAAATTCTGTAACCCAAAAGCGCCGTTTATCATATCAGCATAAATGAAAAGGACGATAATAGGATAATGACCGTTGTAAATGATAACAGCAGCAAGAATTTATCGAATTTTACAGGGAAAAGAAAAATACTTATGATTGTATCATTTTTCTGCCAATACATTTTTCATCAATAAAACAGTGAAGATGAAAATGCGATTCAAAAGTGTTAGATGAAATTATAAGTAGAGACAATAGAATTGGTATGTGAACTTTGATGGGTTTCGGTTATCTAAATACTCGGTTAGTTGTTGGTCGCTCGTGACGAGACGGCTAAATAAATATTGAATGGTCCGAGCGAAAATATATGCAGAAGACCTTTTCGGCCATCGCTATCCATCTCCTCTGTGACATTTCACTATACACCAATACACATATACCTTTATTGCGTTGCCCAAAAACTATATAAACACCAATCATCCAATCAAATATCTTCGTGTTAATCTACCTGTATATCTGTCTTCAATTAAATTTGAGCGGAAAAAAAATATTAATGGATAAAATAGGATAAAATTGAATAAAGTTGCGACAACTTCCATTATTTATTTGTCGCAGAATAATAAACAAATGAAATGTGAATTTCAACAAGTCGAGTGGAAGTCTGAGTGGTATAAGCAATGTGCACGAGGGGAGTATTGTTGTGACAACGATATAGAAGGGCAAAGAGGAGCGAGTGTTTGTTCAGACAGAGCGTCGCTCTTTTGTAAAGAGAAAGAGAAAAAATTATGAAATATAGAAGCTGGTTTAAACTCCAAAGTTATCTAATGTTCTGTGTCCGAGACGTAACTATCGTTATTAGTGATCAATAATCAATGCCGAATTGATAAATCATTCGAATCATAAACATTAGATGACATATTAGATGATGAGGAATGAAGCCAATGTCAGGTGAAATAATAGACAAGAATGAATGAGAATAATATACAGCCATACACTCACATTTTTTAACGATGAAAAATAACCGAAACGCTCCTGATTTGATGCATGTTCAGATGACGATTCCTGAAATAGAAAAAGCAAGCAAAAAAATTAAAAATACTTTAACTTACGAAAACACAATCAAATTTCGTTTCGAAATCAAAAAAAGGACCTGATGATGCTGCTGCTGCTGTTGCTGCTGCTGCTGTTGTTGTTGCTGCTGCTGCTGTTGCTGCTGCTGCTGCTGCTGCTGCTGCTGTTGTTGTGTTTGTTGCAGATATAACGTATGCTGCTGCACAAACGATTGCAACTGTGTTGGTGTTAAAATGTGTTGCTGCAGTAATTGTTGCATTTGATGATGAAGGCCACTGGCCGGACTGAGCATCATCTGATTAGAATTTTGTGATGGTGGACCACTAGGTGGACCACCAGACAGTAATCCCTGATTGGGATTTGGTGGTGATGCACGCTGAAGTGCCTGTGGACTTTGATTAGGACTTGTTCGTGCACCAGGCGTGACGGAACAGGGTTGTTGTGATTGTTGTGAAATTATCGGCTGCTTTTGCTGGGTCATGGATGCTATTGTCAGTGCGTTTTGTCCAATTGGACTGTGTTTTCCATTGCTACGATAATCTGTATTAATTGAGTGATCGTGTTGATCAGCTTCAATTTCAGTACCAACACTTTGATCGCTACTTCTTGCTTTCTTTGTTCCACGTTCTCGTTCCCACAATAAATCATGTGATTGTTGTTGCTTCAGGGCTGCGTAAAGTGTTGTTGCCTGAAATAATGGCATAGTTAAAATCAGTCACTAATCATGTCAATGAATGGAATGAGATAAAATAAATACGTATTATTGAGAGCAATATTTATTTGGTCTAATGGCATTCCGGTAGACAAAGTTTGGATAAAGAGATGAGAATTAGAATGAACGTACGGCCAAACTTGGATCGCGGGCATTATCGTTTGACTCACGAGAGAGTTTCAACTCTCATTCCCGTATTCGTGCTTTCTATTTGTTCATTGAAGGGGGGAGGAGAGTGAGACGCAATTTGTTTTATTAACTTCGTTCGTTCGTTCGTTCGTTCGTTCGTTCGTTCGCTCGTTCGACAATTCCGCAAGTAGGTTTTGTAGGTACAAGAAAATGGAGACTCATCATGAAGGAGGATATATATTTCTATGGAATGAAACGAAACGAAACGGATGTTGATATAGAGATTGGTTTAGATAGAGAAATTGCGGCGGAAGGATGCGACTACAGAATTCTATCCCTCCATTGCAAGCGAAAGTGAATGTGTGGGACGAGTGAATTTTCCTCAGTAAAATTTTCGTCGTTGAATTCACAACGTTTCGAAACTCTTCGCTATCCTCCTCCTACTCCTCTCGCACTCAATATTACTTCCTACATCTTATGTGGATATAACACAAACGCATTTCCTCAGAGAAGGAATATCACCTACGTTTGTATTTTACTGCCATCTTCTGTGTATAGTCACAGCGGAATTGAGTGAATGAATGAATGTGTGGAAAGAACAAATGTATGCGCACGTATATATTTTTCATTCTTTGTTGCGGGCAAAATTCAAAAGCCAACGCCCAACTCTCTCGAGTCCTATGCTAATCTTATTTGTGTACGATTACGTATGTTTATAACATGCAAAGAAATTCTCCGCATAGTCTGTTATCAGTGTTTAGTCAGGAGCGTCAACCAGCAACTCTCGACCCACAGTCCTTTCTCTCTACTATTTCTTCTCCGCAAGTCTTTCAACTCTTATTCCCACTTTCTGAGATGTGAAATGAAAAAGTATGGAAAAAATTTGATGTTAATGCACATATCTATCAACAGTACCATATTCTCAGAATCTTTTTATTTTTTTGACTCTCATTATTGTCTCATCAATCGTCTATGATACGTCTTCAGTGGAAAGTTTATTTGTTATGATGAATGAATTATCAGTTGATTCAGATGGCTTTGCACGTCAAGAGAAGTTGATTGTACTCAAACAACCTCACTGATATGTTAATAATATTTATAAACATCGAATCAGATTCACCGAAATATGGTGCAAGCACTGTTTACCTTTGATTAATTTATTATATTAATCAAGAATAAAATTTAATTAGTGTATATGCTGAGTGAATATTTGATGAGTCTGTGAAAAATAGCGACGAAGATGAGGAAGGGCAAAGAAGTGATGAACAATGATAATAAAGATAGTAATACAAATAGATTTAGAGAGAAAACTGAGCGCGCTGAAGATTCATCAACTCCATGAAGAGCCTCATTGAGCTTTTTTAGATATGAGAGAGTACTAAGACTCTGCTTGAGGAAAAGGTTAAATATATAAAGATCGTAGCGTATACGATGTGGGCTGTGTGTTGTTGGCTGTTCAGATTTCTCAGCATCGCTTCTTAGTTATGAAGAGAAAGAAAAAGGAGGATAAAAAGAGGGAAAAATAGAAAGCTCTCACTCTTAAAGCAGTAGTTCCCCTTTTCACCGCTTATTTGAATCCTGACTTCATCGAATATCTCAACCCTCTACATGGCAACAGTGAAATGTTCATATCTTTTATATATTAGAATTCTCACCCTCTTCATCCTCTCCACCCTCTACACCCTCTACACTCTCTTCACCCTCTCCATCCTCCTCAAGCCTCCTGGTATAGCTCAGTGCACTCATCCCCTATTTACTGTTTGGATTTATTTTCAACCACCATCTTACCAAAAAACCCCAAACTATGACTGACACTATTTTTTTTCTGTTCCCTTCCCATATTTCTTTGCGCAATCTATGACATACATTCATTTAAAGCATTCTATTGGATTCGATTAATTTTCTCCATCATCTTTTATCATCTAAACATAACTGTATAATAAGATTAATTTTCATATACGCCAATGAAATCACAAGTGGTCTACCCATATAGGTGGGAGACTATTTGGTGAGCATATATATATATATATATAGATATGGCATGAGTGCGTATGTGTGAAATGGTGGATAAAAAGGCGATGTCACACAATAGAAATAAGGGGGAGAATAGAAGCGAAAAGGAGACAGGGGGAAGCGAAGGTGTCTCGTATCTCGTTTAGTATTCACACGAGTCCGTGGTAGGCCAATCAGCATCTCTGTTTCTCGTCTGCGTTGACGCCGGCTGTTGACGTTTGTCATAATATTTTAATATTAAATCGCGTTATATTCAGTCATGCGCTCGCATAATCAAAACGTTGGATTCGTCACAAGTGAACATGTATTTATGTCAATATGGGTATTAATAAAACGAAAAATTTTCATTCAATATTTAATAATTATTTGAGAATTCGCAAAAAATAAATAAAAAGGAAATTTTGTCAAACAGTGTAAAAAAAAATTGTATATAACAAGTTTCGTAAATGTATAATAGTCAGTTGCATACAAACTGTGACATTGACGCTATCACTTATGTACAGCATTACGATAATATCGGGACAAGAGAGATATGGGGAACACCGTTAATTTTTGAGTTGTAGCGTTGAAGTGATAATTAAGAATTAAAATCGAATAACGGAGATGGCTGAGGGTGGAAATTAAAAAGTGTCCAGAACGGCCATTTGGGTTAGAGTAAAGGCGAACAGAATGAGAGAAAATATTTTAGGTCACAAATGAAACGAAAAGGGGAGTGTCTGCACTTCTCTTGATCGTTAACTATATGGATGAAGACGAGAAAGGAATCATTAGAGAGAGTGTGTGAAATCGAGAGAGACAATGAGACAACGAGAACAGGGGAAACGATGTGTACATTATAAATGGCCTGGTGATTGGTTCATCAGCCTCTCAAAAACTCCAACTCATTATAGTATGTCGCGTGAAGGACTTTCGCTCACCACTTTTTCTCCCCGTCTTCCAATCATTTATTTTTTTTTAATTCCATTCACGTCAATTCCTTCTGCAATGGCCTGTCAATTAATGTTAAGTTATTTAGCTTTGTCGCGTTTCAGAACAATGCATTGAATCCAGAATTTTCGCCCGGTCATCTTCATTTTCACAGTATAATTATCCCCTTTATATATGTAGAATACATATGAGGCATTGAAAAATTTGTTATATTGGTATGCTCATATCGAAATTAATGTACAGCAATGATATTGTTGCGGCTATAGAGTGTTCCGGTAACAGCAGTTTGCGAATATTGAGTGTGGGGGGCAGTGTAGAAATACGGGAGGCGTATAATTTTCATATGCTGCGGGTTTGCTTACGCTACCTCACCAACTTTATTTTCAATTTGCTATGGTGAAACATCAGAAAAAATGTCGATCATGATAAAAGTGTTGTTGAGTGGTTGAGATGAAAATAAATTTTGTTACTTTGATTTACTTTGCTCGGGCGCTGCGGCCTGTTAATGGAAATTAAACAATGGAAAAATTACGCTCACTCAGTAGTTAACGTCGACTCTTTGACCCATATCACCTCTCTAACATCAAATTCTCCACCTTACACATTTCTCCCTGCCCCTCTTTTGATGCACTTCGTCTCCCCCTTTTTGCTCACTTCTACACTTGGAAAATTTGTGTGTATTGCGGTTGCGAAGAAGCTTTAGTCAGCATTTACTGCATCAGTTTGCCCGACTGGACCTTCGGGGGAGACCAAAGGAAAAAAAAAAAAAAAAAGAAAAGAAAGCGCAAAAAAAACCGTTTTGTCGGCAATATTTTTTATTTTACTATCTGACTGTTATTTTATTTATACATTTATTTCCTTCACTTTTCCTTTCTTCATTCTTTCACTTGTTCTCCTTTCTCCTGTGAAGTTATCACCGCCTGCAATATTTGATGTTTGTATTGGGGAACGACGCGAGCATCTTCTATGTATACATATGTGTGTATATGTATTTTTCTGTTGTTTCTTTGGACGTTTGAGTTGATGCCGACGCGTATGGGAACGAATGACTCGTCACTCGTTTTTTTTTTTTTCATTTATTTATTCCTTCATTTTATTTTTCTTTAGTTATTTCGTTTCATTTGCACAATGTATTACCGCGATGTTCATAAAAATTTCAAATTGTCAAAGTAAAGCGAACATCAAGATGATGAAACGAGAGGATATATATATATGTATGTTGAGGCAGTATAGCTATAGTTTAACGGAAGTATGAGGTATATGCCAAGTCATTTATTATCTCGAGAAAAGTTTGTGTAATCTCACGACGTTGTGATACTACATTCTACTTTTTGCCTTTTGGATTAATTATTCAGTATCAATTAGTGGTTGTTTCAATTATGCAGAATATAACTCCCCCTTCACAATCTCGATATTAAACAAGATGTAGCCGTCTCAATTAAATTAACAAATATACACAAGCAAAATAATGTAGATAGATAGATGCGAAGAATACTAGAAATATAAAAGCGAAACTTATTATGAATCTCAACAATTTGACGTTTCTTCTTTGTAGTATTTTTTATTCAAGAATTCGAATTTGTGAAAGGAGTTGGAGTGTTAAAAATGTTGTGAATTCCTTTCGCACGCGGTATCACGCTCAGTCGGTCTCCATTAACGGTCCCTAAATCCCTCACGCGTATTTCAACCACGCGCTCACACCCTCTCACTTTTCCATTTCTCACTCTCCTTTGCGCCCATGCTCTCGTGGCTGCCCCTCAGGGTGGAACGCGCGCGTTCTTGTGCGACCCCTGCGAAAAAATGCCCGTACACGAGTCCGTTAGATCATGACCAAGCATACGGGTATCGGACAACCTAGCGAGCTCATATATACATATATCAATGTGTCCATATATATATAAACATGATATATAAATGAAATATACATGTTTATTCGCAGTCCATTTTGGTTTGTTTGCACGAACGCTCGAGTGTGGGTTTTTCAGAGTAGGAGAAGGTCCGTCAAAGTTGATACCGTGTGTTGGCACTTTTCTCATCCCCTCACAATTCCAACACTTTTCATTCTTCAGTATTCCTACCTACCGTTCCACTCCACCACCACTCTCCCTATTTATGTTTCTATTTATGATTTAATCGGTGCATAGAAGAGAAAATTCATACATTGATCATAGGTGTATGAAAAATTGTATGAATAGAGCACAGTGATGCAAAGTTTAACGTCAATCTATTCTCATTGTCATTTTGATGTATGCTAAATGAACGACACTTTGCATGTGGATTTCATCATTTGTTTATTGAAATTTTCCATTTAATCGAATAATTTACATCGAATAAATAATGAAAGGCGAATGAAAATGGTTGGATGGCGGAATAGAGAGATGAAAAAGAAAAGACTCGTGCAATTCTTCACAATAAATTCACAATGATTAATGGCAATAATAACTGAGCAAAAGGGTTTGTCAGAAATCAGAAGGGAATAAAACGTGAAAGTTTGGCGAGTTGGTGTGGGCACGCGCGACAATTCTTCTCCTTTTCTTTTGGTGTTTCCCATTCTTATTTCTTGGCCCGTGGCCCGCACAACTGTCGGAACGCGAATACTGGATGAGATTGCGGTTAAAAATTGTATGGTATTACTTAAAATCCAACAACCCTCTTTTCTTGACGACTCTGCCGACCGTGCTTTCTTGATGATACAATTAAATTTCAACGTTGGATTTTCTTACGCGTAAAATTATCCAATATTTTTCATCGTGTTTCAAGACTGTAATACCTCAAGGACGATGGATACTGTTCTAGTGTGTTCATAAGACAAGAAAACAGAGTATGGAGACCAAAACGAAGGGGTAAGAGATGGAAAAAAATGCGATGAAACAAAAATTGGATGTGAAATATAAATCGCTTAAAGGGTGGTAGGATTGGAGGATTGTACTGGGGTGTGAAGATAAAGCACCCTAATTTTTGAGTAAATTTGAGTAACACTTGATGATATAATGCAGAAATAATGAGTCGCCCATTACAAATATTTGGAATAATACCCGTATGTATGCATATATTGATAGATTTTCAATTGTCTCTCCTTATCCCGATGTAGTTATATTTGTAGTTTTATTTTTGGACATATAGGAGACAAAAAAAATGAAACAAAGTCGATCGCGTTTCGGACAATTTTCCCTGCGATTTAGAGCCCTCTCTTGTTTTACCCTCTACTGAGCACCCTTTTACCGAGGAGCCGATCTAAATCAAGACTGCTGCCACTTTATTTTTTACTCATCCCCTTTCCCCATAACGTGCACAAGAATCGATAAAAAAAATTCGCATTTTTACGCGTTTTCTATTTTTAATTTGACATATTTCAACGTAAAAAATTTCTCGGCTATGTTTCAGAAGAACGAAGGAATGAGAAGAAAAAGAATAAAAAAATAGAACACAGTGGAGGGAATGAAGGCGAGATAGGGGTGGTTGGGCGCGAAGCGATCTCGCATATTTCACATGCAGGGTGCTGTTTTGCTCGGCCCCAGCAATATTATTACCATATTTTTCACATAATGCGCCCGCGGTGTATGTCTCTTATTTCACATGACACCCTCCCTCCTCTACCACCGCGCCATCGCGAGGGGGGTTGCAATGCATTTTAACGTCTTATCATTCATTGCGCGACCCTTGCCACTCGCTATCCTCGACGTGACTTACCGTGAAAGCTCTCGTCTCCAATCCCTATATCTAAATCATATTTTTCCAATTTTAAGTATTTTCATTGATTTTCATTCACGTTGAGACGAAGGACAGAATTGTGTTGGATCAGCAATATTAATTCATATATATACAACATTATGGAATATGAAAAACATAATATCTTCAATTAAAAGTGTGTTTGCTCAAAAATGTGTTAGGTATATAGAGGAACAAATAAATTATGACTCGACTTTACTCTCTTTACTCTTCTTTTTCTCCCACCTTCTACAAGTCATATTCATGTAAACACAAACGTCGTATAACGTGGACGCTCTATTTCGTGTTTTATATGATGGCCGCACCCTGTAAACACTCGTCAAGTTTGTTTTCCAACGACCTACTTCTTTCCGTCTTGCAAACGAGTAGCCAAAAAAAAATGTATCTAAATAACAATAAAACTGCGCGCCCTCCGTTTTATTTTCCCCCTTTTCTTATTTCCTTTTTTACCGTATAATGACAGCAAAATAGTAGATGAAACTTGATGTACATCTCTATTTTCACCGTAAATCGAAGGATAACTTGAAGTTTTTTCTAAACACAGCGGGAAAAAGAAAAAAAAACATCTATAAGAAAAAAACGGGGTGGAAAATAAAATTTTAGAGTCTTGGAAAAGTGAAGCGGATCTGGTACATGGATATGTATACAAGCCCCAGTACGATCGTGCATATTTGCCCCTTTTCTTCTCATCTCCCTCTATATAGATATGTATGGATATGTGTCGGGGTAGACCGGCAGTTCTAACCTATTCGTGTGTAGATTCCGGAAAATTATGGCCGATAAAGAAACAAATTTCGAATTCCACCAAGCGGCGCGTTACAGCGTTATTCCGCTTGTATTTGGATTTTAACAGTGAGGAGGTATAGAAAAGAAGATGAAACTAACTATCGTTCTCTCGTGTGTACACCCATCGTTTTCACCACACCGCACCCCACATCACTTTTTCTTTTCAATATAACATTCTCATATACCAGGCTATAAACAACTGCGAATTATCCCCGAGGATTAAATAAATTCTGTGGATTTCAATTGATATATAAAACCAGAAGACAAGAGTATGGATATTATTTTTGGCAATTCATCGTATCCATCGTATCCATATACGATGTTATTGTGATATTGGCCAAGTTGTGATGGGGTTGGCGAAGGGCTCCAGTGTGAAATGATAAATGTATATTTCTTGGACATTTAATTGAATATTGATATATATATATTCATACACAAAAGACCAAGAAAAATTATTGGCTTCTCATTCCGCCGTTCATTCTTTTTTTTCATAAAATCAGACATTTATTGAGAAGAATGCCTGATTTACAATGAAGATGAAATTTCGAATGAATAGTTGGATAATTGCGATCAATTTCCGAGATCATATGTGCATTCAAAACTTTATAGGATGAATAATAACGAAAAGATATTGTGCATTGAGAATGTACAGGTGAGGTAAAAGCTAAGATAATTAATTTTCAAAGTTCTGTAGTTGTTGAGAGTAATGAAAACTCAAAAATGACAAGGACGAGAATTTGTTGACAATATGGAATTTATTCTAAGAATAAACGTTGTCGCACAATATCACAGTCATCAATTTAGCCTGACAATAAAGTGAAGAATTTCACATGGAATCTTGCGGTTATGCCCATACCAACACAATCTCGTGTCAATGAAATTTTTTTTCTGAATCTTCTACTTAATATATTATTTTTAAATATAAATTTTCATCTCAAGTTTCTCTTGCGTTTTTTTTTCTGGTTTTTCTAAAAATTCAAGTAAACGAGTGACTTATTGTGAAAGTTGGAGAGTCCGAGCAATTCATAGAGGCAGTTTATATGCAAGGACAGGGTCAGCCGGGATAGATATATATTTTTCAATATAACTCGAATATGAGAGTGTGGGTGGGCTCAGACACGGGATGGAAGTAGAGACACACGAGGGCGACTTTAGAGTAGTGGCAGTAGGTGGCACTCGACGTTATTTTTTATCTTTATTAGATTGCCGAGAATCCGTTAGCAGAGGTTCGACGTGCCTTGGATAAACGCGCACATGAATATCGGAACGTGCACATCCATTGCCACCCTTTTTTTACACACGGATAGGTGGCAGAGGGAGTGATACTGTAACACGTGGTACATTTTACCGTACATTTGGCGAATCTTCTTGGCCATCCTCCGAGAAATGAATTCTCATATTTAAGAGAAAAAGAATTGAGGGGACAAATACAAATAGATTTATTTACTCATACGATTATTTCATCATACAACATGATATTGTTCCATCAATTTCATATTATTTGTTTGCTTTTGTCATCATTAAATTCATATAGCGCGAGAAAATATAAATGTTAATCTTGCAATTATACATGGAGAAATAGCGTCAATTCAAAAACGTAAATTAATGGAGACGTAACGAGTGGGCGTAGTCGTAAGCTAATGTACGAAATAAATCTGCGGTAATAGTAAGTAATTTGGTCTATAAGTCGATAACAAATTGGGTTTGCCAACGGCAGTCCGGTAGCTCGTAATGGCAGGCAACTGACCGGATCCATTTCCCCTTGTTCCTTTCTTCCCTTCTATACTACTCGCTCTTCTTTTCATTCCCCTGTTCCCCCGCAGTCCCTAGTCCCCCTTCCACCATCCCATCGTATTCATATTTCACAGACTTGTAATATACGAAAGTTTTGTTTAAGCCATAAAGGCAGGGTGGCCGAGAGGCGCGACTGCCGGTGGTGCACGTAGGGGATGTGGTGTTGGAGACCAAGTCATAGAGAGAGAGAGAGAGAGTAAGAGAAGGAAAGAAAGGGTGGGTGAGCGGGTGGTCACCCTTCGGTGGACGCGCGGAGAGTGCGAAATAATTCACGTTTCAGACTGGCCTTGCATTCTCTTGCTCTGGATCCCTCCCTCCGTCGCTTTTCCCGCAGGGGGTGAGATGTATATAGAAAAGAGGGGTGACGTGAGTACTGAAAATGTCTTGAATGGTTACAACCATCGAAAGTCATTGGAAGAAAAATTTATAATAGTATATATAAGTTTGCACATGAAAGATTCCTCTATTGTTTTATATAGATTACTACTCCCGATAGTTTTCTCCTATTCCTCATCCATTGTGACTATTATTGTAATAGCGCACTTGATTGTCAATTCAAATTCAATTGCGATAAAAGAATTTATTTATAAAAATCATTGACGTTTAATATATAGAGTGGAACAAAATAGAATATGAATGGATTCGTTGACCATGAGAAAAATAACCAGTCTTCGGAATGATAAAGAGGTGCTAAATTGTGAGGGGTATCACACCCTCAAGCCAAACGAATTGGATGGACTCTTTTGCATAGTGACGACCAACACCTTGCGTGTCCATTAGACAGTCATGCAAAAAGGGCGAGAGCGAGTGGGGAATTGGCCGGCTTTAGAGGGATGAGAGGCCGGAGGGTGGGTAAGAGGTGTGAACCGTAAACGCGCCACGTGCGGCAAATGGAAATGGACCAAATATCGCTGCAAACACTCGACCGTATCGATATATATACGACACAACGTTTTCTCTTTCCCGACTACGTCCTTTTTGCCATTCACCCTCTTCATCTTCATTCGACTCGCTCTTTTCCACCTCGTTCATATTGCACACAACTTTTTTATACGCTACATCTTATATTATATACGCAAGAATTTTCACTTGCAAATTTATGGAGCAAGTATCAAAATATCTCACTGATAAAACTCATGAAATATTATAATGCTTAGACAATGAAAATGGAATTTCATCAATGTGAGTGAGCATCAATAAATTCGTACAATAACATAAAATTCGCATCAACACGCATTCCTGCTTTTGGATTTCGAATGCTCACACGATATTCGTTCATCTATCTACATATCTATTCGGTTAACCATTCCATCCGACTTCCCATACATTGATAAATGAAAAACGAAACGTTTGTCGAGTATGGGGGGTGAACAAGAGAACGAACAGCATCAGAGAGATTGTACGAGAAGGAGCGCGGGGAAATGGCGAGAGAGAGTGAGAAAGAGTGAGTGAGGCGCCGCAGTTGGAGTGAGCGCACGAGTGCTTCTAGCTAAACAAATATGTACTCACATACTCATTCACCTATCCTCCCAGTTAGTTCTCTCTACCTACACTCTACGACCCTTTTAAAGACTTGGCTCAGTGTTACTGCCCCTTCCTATATATAAACCACCGCCAGTCAGTGAGCACATCCTCCCCTCACTTCTCGTATTCCTTTTCTCGCTTTCACTCTCACGCTCGTGCGAGTTATATGAAGAAAAAAAATGCGAATCAGATATTCGTTACTGCTCTCAATTTTTCGAAAGATTTTTTTTTTCTTATGAAACTCATTTCGCGAGGAGATAATTATGATTACAGTCAAGCGTAGATATTTCTTGATCTTGACGTCCAGAAATATAGTAAACGATCGTGTATCGATATTAAGCCGGATGTCTCCGTCTCAACGACATAATATATTGGTGTGATATATTCGCGTGGGAGGGAGAGAGAGGGAGAGGGAAAGAGAGAGAGAGAGACAGAGACAGAGAGAGAGAGACAGTGTGTGTGTGTGTGTGTGTGTGTGTGCATGCTGTTGAAGAAGAGGAGGACTCGTCTCATAAAGTATCGGGCGATTTGTCACGGCAGTTTGTGACGCCAGGGACTGCGAGAAAGACTAATCCCTGGAATATCGTCGTTTCTCGCCCTTTTCTCTTCTTTCTCGCTCCCTCACTATTCTATGTCAACCCCTCGGGAACGTTATCAACCCGCCTCTATCCTCCTTCCCCGTATCATCCAACACTCCTCCCTCCAACACTTCTTCTCCCAGTCTTCTGATTTCTTTTTCCTCTGTGGACACACTCCGATACATATATACAGTAGTACTTACGAAAAATACACCATAACTCTTTTCCATGACATTTCATCTCACTGGAAAAAACTATCGTTCACAAGTGAAACAATTTCTTCCTTACTGTAAATATCGATTGATAGTATATTTCCATATTATTCATTTTCAGTTATCCAAATTTCCAATGGAAATTTTTCGAATTAATTTGGTGATTATGGGGACGTACAACAGTCGCACCAACGACAGGGAAAACACAAAAGGCTTATCCAGTGAAGCATCCACAATAGTTTGTCTCATTCACTCATACAACTCGGCATATTTGCACTTTCAGGTTCGCTATATACGATGCCAGCGGTAGTATGGTGTATTCACCTGCACCTCAAGTCCCACCGTCGGCTGATGTGTAGCGTCGGTGCCTACTACACATCAGTGGATAACAGACGGGCCTATATAAGCTCTGGTGCAAACTTTCCCACTCTATTCACGCAGTGCTTTTTCATCGGTACGTGTCACGAGTCCTATTTGGTACAGCGCACCCGTCTTCACTTTTTGTAGCAACAGTTATTGTTTGGTCGACACTATTGAAAATGGGTGAAAATCCGAAATTGTAAGCGCAGGAAAAAAATGCACTATTGGAAATGTCCGCAATTCCGTGACACATTGCAGCAGGAATGTTCACTGATTCGTAATCACATAATGATTCATGTCTTTAATTCCAATCTTTTCATTTTATTTAATTCACCCATAATACACAAGTATTGTGTAGTCTGTGAGCATATTTGTTATGTTAATTTTACTGAGTTGTTGCACGATTTACTTTATTGTTGCACTCACTGTTGATAAAAGTTTCCAGTTCTGTTAAAAAAGTTTCAACCCCCACGCGGACATTTGGATTTGTTTGGAGAGTGAAAAAGCTGTATAAGCTTGATTGCATCGGAAGTACAATGCGACCGCCTTCACTCACCCCTTTCTAGACAATTTGTTAGTCTCTCGTGCGGTGATGCAAGTCATGCGATTCCCTCTCACTCGCTGTGAAACAAAAAACAAGAAAAAAAATCTAACGAAATAAAAAAAAAAAAATGAATTGAATAGTCGAGAAATTATTCACATTCGTAATATATTAGTGACAATCATTCTGTCTGGTTAAAGAATATATATATCACACAGAGGACTATTCATTTCTGTTTAAACACTCCAATAATTCCGTGACACAATTAATATACACCATCTCATCTTGATTTAAGAAAAAATAAATTTTTCTATCTCGATTCACATGTATCACTTGCTCCACTTATGTTCATAAACTCCTTTACAATTATTCATAGAAGTAAACACAACTACTAATTCAACAAATTTCTCTGATGTGAAAAAATAAACGACACTGTAAACCTGAGATGTTTATGCACCCAACATTCAGTGCAACGAATGGATCATGGAGCAATCACTAACTTTGGAAAAAAAACAAAAAAACGTCGAAGTTTTGTATAATGAGCGAATGAGTATAGAAAGAGGATTGGGGGTAGAGATGTAGAGGGGACGCCATGAGAGAATCAGAAGATGGATGAAAAAAAGAGGGAGCGGGAGGAAGTTGAGAAAGAGTGAGACCTTGGTAGTCCACCCACCCACCCACTCACCCACCTACCAACCAACCCTCACACACATGCACACGTTCTTAACCTTCACAATCCTGGGATACTCCACCACACGTGTCCCACCCTTATGTATATATGACTACCCTAACCAAGTCCATGTGACTGTTATACATGATTATATCTATACGTACGTAGGCATGTATATACATATATATATACATATATATACACATGTATATATGAACATACATACATACATATATACATATGTATACACGTACGTGCATACATACATATATATATACATGCATACATACATATATGTATACATGCATACATATATACATAAATACATAAATGCATACATACATATAGAAGCATATATATATATATATATATATATATTTGTGTGTGGGTATGTGTGTAAGTGTGTGCCTGGTAGAGTGACTTGAAGAATTATAAAAGTTCTGATGATTGATATAGACCTACCGCAAATATCTTGCAATAAGAAACAATAATAAGTTTATATACACTTGAATTGAGATGAATGATAAGAGTGCGGTGTGATGTTGATTATAGAGAAAAAGAAAATAGTTGATATTACCGAACGCGTTGTATGACTGTAGTGAAGCTTACGGGGTAAATGGTTGTATGTCGACAACGATGTTTGGTACGTCGGGGAACTCTGGCTAGCAGTAACAGCTCAACGTTTTAGCAAAAGGCGCGCGGCACTGCGCCGCCGGAGGCCACGGGGCCGAGGTGGTAGGGCGACTTGCTGTGTTGTGTCGGATGCTACCGGGTAGCGAGTACTTGTTGTTGAGATGCCGTGAGGCGCACGGGGGGGTCGAGAGGATAAAGGGAGGCAACGATGGAAGAAGAGGGGGAGGTGGAAAGAGTGAGAAAACGAGAAGAGTAAGAGGGAGATAAAGCTGTGATGAGGGAGAGTAGCGCAGTAGTAGTAGTCACAACTGGGGGGTGGTGGCTTCTCGAATGGCCTTGCGCGCACAACTAGGCGAGGCTAGTGGCAAAAGTGGAGAATAGAGAGGGATATACGAGAGGGTTGGGAGGGCGATGATGATGGTGGTAGTAGTAGAAGAGGTGGTGACGGTGGTACATCTCAAACTGTACGCCTCTAAACACGATGGGACGATGCGCGAAACATAACTGGGTCGTGTTACCTGTGAGAGACCAGTGATGCTAGTGGATGCAGAATGCTACAGGCCAGACACAGCCACTGGGTTGGCGGACACGCTCACAGAAGTGGGGAATGTCTTGTGATTGCCCTCAATATTTCACTTTCATTATTTATTCGTTTCTTCTCATTTGTTGATCAATATCGATCATAATAATCTCTTATTCTTATATCATCTCATGGGTTGTAGAATATATATATATATATATATATATATATATATATATTTATATATATTTATGTAAGGGCTGAGTATTGAGGAAGAAATGGTAATTCATGCAGCACCCCCTCACCATCTTCTATAATTCTGTGACCGAATATAAGCTTGTATGTATATATATATATAATTTCATCTCGGTGGTACTTTTGAGCTGTATTCGTTCCCCAGCGTTGGAGCTTGCAGGGGGCTATTATGTGACGAGAGCAACAGAGTTGGCGATATAGGGGCGGGTGTTTTGTGGTGGGGGATACGATAGGCGGCGCGCAGACGAGCGCGTGGGGCGGCTTCAAGCGCCACTTATGTGTATAGATATATACACAACCATATATAAACATTATATGGATGTATATATACATACACACGCATATATATATACGAATAAGAGTATAGAGAGTATAGCGGGGTAAAGGAAAAAGAGAGAACTCGGACTTGAGCGAACCGGGAGAAGGCGACGTCGACGATGGGGTGGAAACTATTCACTACACATCTATAATGTATCTCCTTCCAATATATCGATGTATATATGTGTATGCAATATGTGCCCATAAATAGATATATATATATATATTCAAATATATCTTCCTGTGGGGATTTTCATAGTAAAATCTATGATTTTATCAATATCGTTGTGTGGCAAAAAATGAATTTCACAATGCAATGTACCGCTATCGATAATTTACTCGTGTATTGAGGGATGAATAAATAATTCATCATACAGGCAATTTATATATTGGGATGGGTCGGTGACATTTATCGAAAAGTTATTGTGGATATGATATTATTCTTCATTGTCATTATACACATTTATTTCCGTACAATTGGATAGGGGTCACGAATATATCGGATGTCTGTAGAGATAGCGTAGTGCAACTATAAACTGTTTCTTATTCACGTTACATTTTTATGAACATTTATTTTTTGTCAAACATATATTTCTATGAATATATACACACATACATATATATTTAGTACTATACTTGGACGTCATAGATGTATTTAACCCTCTGTGATTTTATATACGAGATATAGTGGGGGTGGCTCGATGCTTGGCCAATAAGACAACATGAGACACATATAGACAATTCAAATGCTGTCCAATAACAAATGTCTTTTGTTGTTACGGTAAACTTTTTTTCTTTTCTGGGTTTTGGTACTCAAATATTTGTGTGCCACGTTCTCCACTACACCAACCCTCTACTTTTATTCCATCATTCAGCCTCTTTTTTTCTCCACCCACTTTCTCATTTTTCCTTTTCGGGTTTCGTCAAATCCCTCATTCCACCTTGTCACCTATCGCCTGTTGTCTGATAGTTTTTCTTTCATTTTCGTATTCCCCTCTTTGGATTCCACCACCTCACCCGACCGCACATTCGATCGTATTTCTCGCACTATTTTTCTCCGCCAAAGCGTCAACATATTAAAATGCTCCGCGCAATGCTGACTCTGCTATATTTTCTCCTTTTTCGGTATAGAAATAAAGAAAAAAAATATTCTGCAAAAATATATATAAAGTCTGATGTATGGACTTTGAGTTTTATATTTATGACGCGATCATAATTTTTTTTTACTTGCTCCTCCTTATAAGAATTATTGTTTCGTTTTTTTTTCTCTTGATTTCAATTGTCAGTGATCGACCCAAGTACAAAATTAGAAGAAGAAACAAAAAAAAAATATCACATCGAAACAGTATAAATAAAATTGATTGGAAAGCGCCCATATTGGTGTACATCTGGAGAATGAAAACAGAGTCAATTGACTAAATAACATCAGTTGAAATTAACCATGCGCAGGTAATTCCGCAGAATGCCAAACCCACTGTCCTTCAATATTCAACTACATTCTGTAAAATTTTATTTCCCCGCATTAGATATACACTTATATATTTGATGAGTGGGTGAGTGTAAAATACTCGAGCTAAGGGGGCGGTGGTAAGTAAGAATAAAAACGAGTGCGGGAGAGGAATGTGGATAAAAAAAGATCTAGGGACGACGGAGCGGTGGCAAAATTGAAATTTCTTCGCTCGAGTGGCGACGCAGCAACTCATAAAAAGTTTAAACGTTTCACTCGAGCTCTGTGCTACGAGAGAGCTCGCGCATTGCCTCTTCTTGCCCTTTTCTTTTGGCTTGTTTTTTTTTCCTTTTTCCAATATAAACTCGCTCTCTTCTCTTTCTCGACGCCCTGCCGATTGACTCGATTCTCTGTGCAGAACCAACCATCCCTTCAAAACGACTCGTACTATAACCTCCCTCTTGCTCTCTTTAACTCTCGACTTGACTCATTCTTGTGTGCCACCCCTCGGGATGCTTACGGCTGGGAACTTTTGCCCCGCGAGAAATTAGGGGCTTACTTTGCCGCTATCGTATCCCTTATATATATTTCGACACATATACACCAATACATATGTGTGAGTGTGTTTATCTACACCCCCAAAAACGTTGAGAGTGTATATGAAGAGCGGGAATAAAGAAGGGAGGTTGAGGGGGATGTGAATGCAGACGATATTCCATTGCTGGAGTAACGCTAACTCCTATTTGCCGATATGCTGATGTAATTATTATATTGGTCCACTCTCAATCTATAAAACAATCAGAGAATCGCTTCACCACTAAACATCCATATATGTATATATATATATATATACGTCGACATACACATAGAGAACTATTTTAGGGTAAAATAACAGGGTAGAATTCCAGACAAATCCATTTTTGAAAAAAAAACAAAAAAATGAATAAATAGACAGATAAACAAAAGAATAAAATGAAATAAAAGTATGAAAATTTCAACAGTCGTGACAGAAATTTTTTTCTATCCCTCACGAAAGAACCATATAAAAACTGCGATATCCGATAGAATACACCTTGAAATGTAATTAATTCAAAAACGTTGATCCGTCATATATGTGTATGTATGTTGAGCGATCGTGCACCTGGCGTCTTTACTAGTACCGGAACGGGTCCAGTGGATGCGTCCCTTGGGGGGTGTCAGAGTCGATATCTTGCTGGCTCCGTGTCACGGAACAGCAGAGAGAAGGAGCCCATAGGGAGAATTGAGATCGGAGGAGAGAGATGGAGTTGAATTGGACGTGCAACCGGGGCTTTTGCGAAATGTATATACGAATGTATGTATAGGTAGGAAAAGACAGGAGGTATAGCGTTGGAAAAGCGCCGGCAATAGGGTGACGGAATGGGTGGCTGTTGGCGGAAGTAGCAGAGAGTTGGGCGGGGGAGAGCATGATTAGCATTACACTCTGAGCCCCGATGATCAATAGTGGAAACGTCTCTCCCTTCATTCTCATTCTCTCGCTGTGTTGGCCTTATCTCCCACCCTCTGGCCCCAATCCCACCCTACTCGCGCCATCGGATATGCGCGAATGTCTCTCTCACCCCTTGCATCTACCCCATCGAGGTCCTACTACGTCGGCGATCCTGCAATGTCGCTATATCCCGCTCACGCTTTCTCTCACTTCGAAACACCCTTGTGCATCCAATTCCCTGCACTCCATCGTCCCTTAACCCACTCCCTTTTTCTTTCCTCTCACTTGTTCTCCCACTGGCTTGTACTCTTTCTCTTCTTATTCCACCTCATATTCCCTTTTATGCTCCTTTCATTTCCATCCTGGACCTCGGTAAACTCCAAACTCTATATCCAAGCACATGGTACAAAATTTTTATTCATTTTCATAGCGATTATGGCAAATTTGGACGTTTCATCGTACAATAATAGTATATACTGTGTATTTTGATTCGTTAGTTTGAAATTACATCAGCGTGAAGGCAGAATTCCGTACTATTTCCGTGGGGTTGGACTAGAAGATGCGACTTAACACACAATGATAAAGTACGTCCGCGCTCACCATCGATGTCGTCGTGGTACATAATGTCTGATTATATATCAGTTCTTCCACTATGAATTCCCCTACACTAATATTGCGTTTATATTTGTCAGATGTATTGAGAAACAAAAGCCTAGTTTAACAAATTACAATTTTTTTTTTCCTCCTATACGGATAAGTAACATGAACTCAACACTAATTTTGATGAGCATGGGTATTTATTATTCTATTAACGAACATGATAGACGACTGAAATGAGGAAAAACGCGGCGGCCGGGTGGTGGGTGGATGAATAAGGGTGGATGAACAGGGCGAATACAGAATGGAGAAAAGGATCCTGAGGCCGATACCGAGGCCAAGCAGTGGTTTTGTTGACTTTGGCTAAATATTAGATGGCAATGGCAAATATTCACTTGAACTGCGCGAACCCTGAGAGTTGCCACGACCCTTCTGCTGTTCTACTATTCCCCCACTTCATCTACTACTATACGTCTCAATTCTAATCCACTGTTATTATCATCGTGAAAGGATTCTTCCTCCTTATTCTTGACTTGTATCCGCACGTCCATCCATGAATCTTTTGTCAATTTAATTGTAGTGACTTCAAACATTCAATGTTGCTTTACAATTATTTTTTTCTCTCAACATAAAAAAATATATAATTGACTTTTGTTAATTTTTTTTTAATGAACCTTTGAGAGTCCTCTGCTCGATAGATCGTTTATTTCACGTCAAGAATCGTGATTTTAAACGATAATTGACCTCGCATCTCTCAACTCAGCCCTCTATCCACCATTTACCCACCCTCAATTCCTTATCCAAGAACTCGCAATTATGACCAATGATTATATGCCGAGACAATTACCGCGTGGAAATATCGACTGTCCGCCATTTCCTGCCTCTTTGACAACTTCTTTTATCGGATCCTACTTTCTCTGTCATTTTCATTCTCTCTCACACCACTCTCACTCTCAGTCTCAGTCTCACTCACGCGCTTTCATCGTGCTCCATTTGACGAGATAGACCTTTTTCACAATCTTGTTCCTCTTTCTATTTCACTCCTACATCTTTTTTTTTTTATTTCTTTTTTTTTCACTGCTCCTCGCGCCGTACAAAGTGTCGATTCGTCGGGTTGTCTTAATGGGTGGCAGTCCACTCGTCCTTATTGCGGGCTTAATTACTGTCTGACTTGGCAAAGTTATAATGGCCAACAAGGGGCCACGTTGAGGGTTTAACTTCCATGAGAAACTGAGGAAAAAAAAAATCGCGAAATAAAAATAAAAAAACATAAAGATGAATGAAAGAGGAGAAATTTTTTTCTCTCATTTGATAATCAGTATTTTTTATCTCTCTATGTGTGGATTGAGTATCTATTGCAACGGGAAAATTCGTCCTATAAAATTCTACATATGCATGTCATGAGAAATTGAAAAAAAAAAAGATAGTATCACATAAAAAACACCGCTGATAGTCATGGGTATAAAATTGTAATATTCTTCGTAACGTTCTTTGAATATCCTTGAAATGAGTTGAAATCCATCACTCAGCGAGTTATATTTTTATCTCTATTCATGCATTATACAAGAGTAAAAGAGAATGAATACTGTTTCGAGAATGGAAATCGTGCAGCCAGAGGGCGCGGAGGACTAAAACAAACGGTGGATATAATTGAAATATAATCGCAGATACTGGGGTATAAGGGATGGTCGTCGAGCAAGGATAGTATAGATGAACTGGGTGAGTTTGAGTATGCCGTTCTATTTCTCGAGTGGCAAAGGGACAAGTGGCATAAGTTTTCATATATATAGTTATATAAGTTTGTATATACGCGTCTTCTATATATATATTTTTTTCACCTAAGGGTTGAGGTGAAAGTAGGGGTTGAAGTGTGACGGTCAATGGATTGGATCCATGGATCGGACACGACAGTAGTGGAGAGGTGAATAGACTACGGGGGATGATCCATCTGTTTCATCCCCAGACGTCTTAGCGCTGTTGTACGTGCGAGGGCATAAACTATATACATATATATCTCAAACCAAAGTCCTTCCCTACCAGTGCTCGTGGACGTTGCGGCGCGACAGTGGAGCGAGGTGGTTGAATAAGGGGGAGGCTTATCGACATTATATAATGATGTTTATCGTCGCGTCAAGGAGGGGAATGGAACAATCGTTCCACGAGTAAATATTTAACGTTATTTT
This sequence comes from Meteorus cinctellus, assembly GCA_030523045.1. Lineage (NCBI taxonomy): Eukaryota > Metazoa > Arthropoda > Insecta > Hymenoptera > Braconidae > Meteorus > Meteorus cinctellus. The sequence continues at coordinate 146,702 of JAPYZF010000078.1, read as the reverse complement.
GCGCAATGTTTCGCCTCAATATTTGAAATAAGTAAGGGGGAAGTATATGAATAAATGTTATCGCTATATTCATCATTTTTAATTATTAACAATATTGCATGCTATAAACAATTTTGTATGGTGAATGCTACAAATTCATAAGATATTGTTTGACTTATCACGTTCACACGAAAATATGGATGACGAAACTTGATCTATCATTCGTGCCTGTGACCTTGATCACGGCTAAATATATAAACATTATTGTGTGAACTGTGAACATAATTGGCTGGTTTGATAATAGCTGCGGAATTGCAGGATATATGATATGGTGGATCGCGTGATTTGGTGATTTTTAAAGCTACTGAAAGGAGTAAGAGTGTTGAAAGTGGTGTAACGGAGGGTATAGGATATGGATATAGAGTTGCCTGTGAAAACCCACGGCTACTGTCGATCGTTTTGCCGCGATAGTCTGAAAGAACGGATTGGGCATTGATCGGTACATATATATAAAGGTGGGCGGAAGAATAAGAATGAAAGAAAAAAAAATCGGTGGATATGGTATGGGGTGAACCACAACGACTCAATGTCTCGGGCCTCTATCGACGCTCATATATCATCATGGCTATCATAACGACAAATCTCGAAACTTTCCATTGGATACGCGCAAAAGCTGTTCTAGTTGTCGGTCGAAGGGATAAAATATAAAGAGAGAATACCAACACCCCCTTCTCTTCTCTCTACAGTCCCTTTGAAATTACATGGTGCAATCTTTTAAAACTTCTATGAGAATCAAATGCCATTTTCTTCGCCTCTTCATTTCTCCAAACTTCGTCTATAATATTTTGTAGTATCGGGTAAGTGTCGTTTCTCGAATCAGTTACATTGTTCGTTAATTTATTACATCGTTTTATCTCTACTTTTTGCTACTCCAAATTTTTCGTGAACCTCCGCAACCCTTACTCTCTATACTCAATCAATATGTTTACTATTATCACTATAATTATAAACATCTAAGCGACCGGACTAAAAATCAAAAATCGATTTTTATCTGTTTTCAATTCTTTCCAGTTATGCTTTTTCTTCATACACACAGTTATGGTCGCAACTAGTTGCGTGAACGTATGTATCCCCGATGTTTTTCGTATAGATATAGAGATGATATTGGGGTATATACCATTGATGCGAGTTTTATAGCGTTGAACAAAAAAAAATATGCCAGGGAGAAAAAGGAGAAAGTAATAGTTAGTGGGGCTATATATGGGAGGCTTGGTGAATACGATGAAAAGAGAGTGCGAGAGGGAGGGGTATGGGGTAATGGGTATAGAGACTGCTGACGTTGGCACTGTCCAAGCCAAATGGTCAGCCACGCTTGGTAATGGCCCAATAGATGTTCCTAACGTTCGCCGCAAGATATTGTTTAGGCACGACGAAAATGGCGATTTCGATTTCAACGATATCTGGATGTTATAGCAAATGTGAGCATCTCGATATTATATACAGATCTATTTATACACGAGAATGTTGAGCTGAAATAATCCTATTATATATATATATAGTTATACAAGACAGTGGTATAAGTGAGAGAATGAGCGAGAGAACGACGGACAATCCAATTCGCTAGGTTGTTATTGTTTCCACGCTATTTTCGCACTGTTTTATAAATAAAATGATTTGAATCGAATATAATAAATTTTCAAATGAAGATTTCGACGCTCTGAGTGGAATAAAATATTATCCGAGTACAAATGATGCAACAGTCATCTGATAAAAGTTTCAATATATTCTCGTTTAAAATATGTAAACAGTTCTATGGCTTTGGATACCGCAAATTCAGATCCTGATTCCTTCTATTTTTTGAAATAGTCAATGAAAAATGAGAAGGAGAAATAGAAATAACTTCATTATTACTTGGCAAAAATTGATATAATCCAGACATAGGAGATTAAGTTCGCCTCGAGAGGACTAGAATATTTTTTTCGATTCGAATTCTTTTTATAAAGAGTATAATCCATAAATGTTCACATTGAATGGTTCCATGATTTTGAAAAATCTTGATTTAGGAAAGCCTAATATTAACTTCAATGCATGTGGCAAAACCAACGGTTGTTCACTATATCGTACTCGTCGTAATTCCAGCCAGACATAGTTGAGGGTTGGCGATGGAGACGCACTGTCATGCTGGGCATGCACAATTGGGACATGAGACATTATTCTATACAAAAAAGTCTTTATTCTCCGCCGGGGCATGTCGCAGTAGTGTATTTATATGCATATATAGATAGACATAAGTGTTTTTACAAGGCAACACGATCGCCACTGTCCCTTATATTTTTTCCTTGACTATACCCTGCTGCCTTCTACTCTACTTCCCTTTACTCCTTCAATTATTTATCACTTTTCGTCTAGCAACGCTACTTCAGCTATTACACTTTCTTTTTTTTTTCTGCTTCCTTTCTCTTCTTCATCACCCCTCGTTTGTTTAACTTCGTCTCGAAACCACGACGAGTAGATGTAACAATTGAGGGCTGTGGGATAACCAACCAGTCTCAGCTTCTCTTTCTGTGCATATACAGTCTAACGCTCCTATACATGCTACAGCTAAATAATAATTCACAAATCATATGAATTGAAGTCTCGTGTGGTAATTACGAAAAACGAAAACCAGGTAAATATGAAGAATACAAATGTGCACCGAGATAAATTTCATTCATAACTCAATATGAATTCAATCCACATATGAGTTCTTTTGTTTAAGATAATTCGAATAGCGATAAACTGTTGTATCACTGATTTTATACGGAGTGTATAATTCCTTCACATGAACTTCATGATCGATTTGAAGAAGAAACGAAGTATTGTGTACAAGAACGTGGCGGAATTGTGGGATATTGAGAAATGTCTCTAATGATGGTCAAGCACAATCGGTGTCTTGAGAGTGGGTATTGGAAAAGGGGGATGGCTATCAATTCGGATAAAGTCAATCATGTGTCCGAATCCGTTTCTTTTCTTTCCAATTGATGATTGGCTATCAAGAAAAAGTGAGTTTCGATAAATCACTGTACACACTTGAAACACACCGCTATACAATACCCGGGCTACGGCTCAATTTCTCTTTCGTCTATCACCTAACAGAAAAATTACAGAGAATAATAAATCTATACAATAATATTTATAATTTCAATTTAGATATGAATGAAGCTTTATCAATAAAATTATTCTTCAAAATCACGAAAAATTCTCCAGATTCCAAACCAACTCGATATTCAATGTAGAATTCATTATTCCATAAAACATCTAAAAATTAAACATTATGAACCATAAAAAAGTGATATATCGACAATAAAGTTAAGTAGTTGACTGTTTTGATTCACTAATTTTGTGGTATGTTTTTTATTGTTATACGATATATAATGTCTGCTGATGAGAGAGCCCAGTATCGAATTAATTTCATTTGTTTTGAACAAATCTTACAATTTCATGCGTCTACTATATATTTATGTATATATATTTGATATACGAGTGCAATGAGTGTGCAAGTCAATTTTGGTTGAAATTGAGACGGAATTTTGCGACTGCGAGCATTATATGTAGAGGGTTGAAGAGTATAGCAAATGCGTAGAATGAAGAGAAGACGGAGAATGAACGCGAGCGAGAGTTGTGGAGGGTTAGATATAGAACTGAGACAATATCGCATTTTATAGTTGTAATCGAGGATGATAATCGCGCAAGTTTGTACGTCTTCTCTACCCCCTTATACTTTGCGTCTTTCCCGTGAATGGCCCTCTTTCGTCTCCGAGACACCCTTGGAGAATGCCTCGGGTGTCACGAAGCAGCATCGTCGCGCTCCCTTCCACAACCCCTTTACGTCCGCCCAACCCGCGCCCTCACCGTGTCGTTCTCTACCTCCGCGAACAAACCCCCAAGAGTACCAAGAGCACCAAGAGTATATGCTCGCTCGTATAACCGTGGCTAACAAGATTTCGTATATGTAATTGGTCGAGTATTAAATTGTGTATTCGCCAAGGGGATGAGTTGGCATGAGAATGAATACCCCGTGCACCCGCTATCTTGTCAGGGGCTCGGGAAAATTTTGGGGAAGATGAGAGGTTGGCTATGTCGCCGTATACGTTGGATCATTTAGTAACATATTGTAGCGTCGATTAAGTTTCAACAACCCACAAGAGGGTGACATTCACCATTTTGTGTTTGTTTCACGTCTTCTGATACCATTAGCTTCTTTTCTGATATATTATAGCACTACATAGATATTTATGAAAATGTTATTCATCGTTGATGATAGTAGTGTGGGTAGGCAACAAAATATTTTATGTTTTGTTATGTCTATATAAGTGGTGGTTGCATTGTCAAGAGTGTTTCTATGTATATAATATAGAGAACGGCAAACGCAACTCTCTTTCTCTCTCGCTCTCTCTCCTCTACTACTAATACTACTACTACTACTACTACTATGGTGCGTCCCCACAAGACCTTATAACTGCCGGCCAATTTACCGGAAGGCGTCACGGTCCGCTAATAAACGCTGAAATCACTAAACCAACTACCGTTTAAGACCTCTCACCACTACCATACTATTCACTGTCAATGTGAGCGTCTTATAGCTGTTCGTTGTCTCCCAACAGCTTGGCATTTAATTAAACTCTGAAGTGGCCCAATGGTCGTGCGCGATCCAGCACATCCCAATGAGAAGATTTTTAAATATCATATTCATTCGTCATTAATTATGCCACAATTTTTTATAATTCATCCTATTGTTTTGTCGTATAATGACAAACGCGATGTTGTTATCGGAGAGCCATATATATATTAGCAGTCACATATCTATATAGAAGATCCCAAAGAAAAACAAATTGTCCTGCGGCAAAACAATTCTTTTTCTTCGTCACCCATCATTCCTATCTCCTCACATTCATATATTTATCTGAATCCACTGAAAATCCCCTATCTTTATAAATATGCTGAAGAAAGAAAAAAAAAACATTCATATTTTCTCTCCTCGTTCCTATTTCCTCCTTTTTTTTCCCTTCAAGTCCAGTCAAACACTTGGTTCATGTTTGACTTGATTAATAGAAGAGGATGGGATGAGAGAGTCGAAAAAGAGAAAAACAAAAAAAAAAAAGAAAAAAGAGAAAAAGAAAAATATGGTAGAAAAAATGGTAGAAAAAAATCTGGGTGGGTTAAATTACATATTTACCAGAATGAAGGCTCAAAGGATCATGGGGATATTTGTTTCGTTTGGATTTCTCGTGAATATACGGTTAACATACATCGTTCAACGATGTTTGTTCCCGTGGTATAAGCTCCAAGAGACTCAACACGCTGACGATGATAGTATATATGTATGCATATAGTTGTAGATATGGTTATGTATATATGGTTATTATATGACGGAGCAAAAAGGATAGGAGAGCGAGGAATGAAGGGTAGGAGCGTTTGGGGGGTGGTAAAAGCGTGGCAGGCTTGATAAGCTTGCGCGAATACTGAATGAGGGAGCGAGACAGAAGTAGAAAAAGGGAGAAAGTGCGCCCTGCGGGCAACCTGCGACTTGTTTAACCAGCCTTTTAATTAGAAACACTTAAAAATTTAGCGCCACGAAATACATGCGTGCGGGCGTCTCTCAAAATTGTGTGTACGGTCTCAACAGTGTACTAAAGCTGTCTACCTCTCACTCTCTCGGGCTCCTTTTGTGGCAATGCCCATTGTCCCGTGCGACTCGATATTTACTCCCACCCACACCATTCCCGACATCACCGCAAGGGGACTTAACTCACCTCCTCGACAAAAAAAAAATAACATAAAAATAACATAATAATAATAATAATAATAATAATAATAACAGGATAAATGAAACTGTTAGACGAATTTTTATTAATACTTGATTTCAGTGGTATGCGAAAAAAAAAAGTTGTCAGTAAACCGAGTGAGGTCGCAACGGTTGAGGAGCTTTCTGAATTTACTGTGAGTAGTTGGAATAGGGTTGGAAAACAATGCAAAATTTTATATTCCACTCGTGTGTGGTATATTTACGCAGATTTTCGCATTGAATTGTCGTGGCAAAAGGGTATTAGCGTTAACTACTGTGTTTCATTTCATACTGGGTTTTTTTTATTATTTTTTTTTTTTTTACATACCGCTGCTCTACGTCTACCATCCCCTCTTGAGTATCTGCTTTTTCTTCATTTCCCTCGCGTTGCCACCCATGCCGCGAGTATTTATGAACGAGCGTGCCCGATTCTATGGTGGGACAGTTGCACACGTGAGCACACTGAGCGTCGCACACGCTTTGCGAAAAATAAAGATGAAAGATGGAAAAGAGAAACAGAAAAAGGGACAATAAAAATAAAAACTGTAGTGGAGTTAGTAGTGAAAAGGCATGAGAAGACACAGGTGGAGAGAAAGAGAAGCGGGAACAAGTAGAGTTGGATGATACAAGCTCATAAACGGGATGCGGAGGATTTTTACTCGGATTTACAAACAGTTTTGGCCCTTGTTCTCACTTCTTTCATAACTTTCCAATTTCACATGCAAAGAGGAATTTTCGTAACTTATCCCTTAGCACGTGGATTTTGCTTTCTCTCTGTCCCTCTCAACATCAGTAAAACATTACAATCCATTATGATTCCAATAATTTTGATCGAAACACAGTCATATATATATTACATATATTTTATGCTCTATTCATTTTCAATTCAAAGTCACACTAACTGTGTTCACTTATATTATTCTCACACCAGTGATTCAGTTTATACGAGTATTCCTATACGTCATTTATTTTTCACATCTCTCTTCCTCACCTTCACTCATGTATACTTTCACGTGCAATATTGAATTTATTCAGTCGCGCTTCCACCGAAGTTGCGCCCTAAGTAAAAAGGGTTATCACTTGAAAAATCCCCCTGTCTCACCTCTTTTTCCCCCAAAAGTCTGCCTCATACTCCGCACCCAGTTTCCTCACCCAGAAACTTTGACAGAGCCAAAAATACCGGGACATTATTAAATATGATTATCCACCAGGGATGTATAAAGCGCAACGGGAGTTGTCAAGGGGTGCAGGTATATGAAGAAGGGGTAGATGGTGGCCAAAGTAAAAAGTTGAGCGAAGAAAATGAAACGAACACTTTAAGAATGGCGAAAGATTGCGCGTACAAAAGTATATGAATGAAGAGAGGCGAAAGGGAGATGAAAAGTAAGGAAAGAAGGTTGATGCGACACTTCAAGTCCTGTGGCTTTCAAACTTTGATACGATTAGAACAAAACGAATTAATCTTCATCCGCCCACGGAACGATGATGACACGGCTACAACGTGCCAGGAAAAATCTAAAAAATAGAAAGGGGTTTAACGATCTGCATGGTATGGAGCTTGATAAAAAGGGTTCACGAATCCACCCTTTTTGACTTACGAGACAGTGGTGCCCCGTCAATTAGGGTGAAAAGTGACGCGACCTTATCCAAGGAAAAAATTCTCATCCCGTTAATTATTCAAGACTTTCCACAACTCTCAGGAAGATAAGGGAGAAGGAGGCAAAAAAAAAAATACATCAATTTGTAACATATAAGAAAAATTTGTCAAATTCGCAAGCTTTATTTTCGTTTTTTTATTGAAGGACGTATACGTCGTGTATTGACCGAAAGGAATAACTGTCGCGTGAAAATAGTTTATAGGGGTTCGGGGCCATTTGGTGTATATCCACGAGAAATCCGCCCCTTGTTCGAGGTCTTTTATCATTCTCCACGCCCGTACATCTCGCTCGGCTATCCGCGAAAGAATGACCACCTCAGCGAGTACCAACACTCCCAAAAGGTTTTTCTTGTGCATTCATCTCCCCACACATACACACAAAGTTTCGTCAGCTCACTCTTGTCACTAATACAACGCCGCTATGTAGCTAAATACTACTGTCCTAGATACATATATACGTCTATGTCTATGGTCGACCAGACTATTTTCCCTCGTACTGTAATTTTCGCAACCCCGACGAAATCAGAGGCTTCTTTCACCCCCGCGAATAAGCGGCGGGAAATCAAACTTTATTGCTAAATACTATCCCATCAGCAGGAACCGCCCCTTCACGAAATGTTTGACGTTCGACAACGTGTCCCGTTGGGACATGTGTTCGGAAAAAGTTGGAAAAGGGCAGATGAATGAATTGAGAGGAAAAATTGTTTTTTTACACTTAAATATAAAAGTCTATTTTTGCATGACAATGAAAAATAGAAACAATTAAGTGTTTTGAATAATTTGAATTATTTTTCTGACAGTTTTTTTCTGTTCTCGCCGTTACAGTATGATGGTGCTGACGTACTGCCAGGAGTAATTTCATCTACATCGATAAAATTGAAATGACCCTGATAGCAACCAAGAATGAAACTACATTCGATAACAATAGCGAGTTTAAAAAAATAGCTCGCCACTGTGGGTTGACCACTTGCTGAGCGCGACGTTTCTCCGTTTCAGACATTCGCATCCCTTTACTATCTGCAAGATTTTGCAAATCATCAGTTCTATTCCAGTGAATTCTAATCCCCTCAGGAGAGTTGATAGTTCTCTTCATCATCCTTCACCTCACATGCTTCAACATTCCGTATAGCCCTATCACGTTCTCTCCCGAACATACCATATGTATGTATATATTTGCAAATAAGAATATGAAAATTTTTTTTTGCAACAGTTTGCGGAACAGCAAAGAGTTGGTATATTGCGGTTGAAATAAAAGTCAAGTTCCCGAAGGAGAGAATCTCCCTGTGTATATCCTCTCGGTGGAGGTAGTTTGAGTAAGGGGCCAGGGGTTGACATTGAAAGCAGAGAGAGAATGTATTTACCCAATCGCGCGCGGTATGGAAAGAGGTATAGGGGGTTGGAATGAGGTCGCGTCGTTCAACGCGAAGCAGAAGGAAAGTATGGAATATTTAGCGTTCACTGAGCTATAAAAGCAATTATATGGAACCTATTGTTTGGGCGGGAGTGCGCCTCAGCGATACGAAGTTGAACTGGTGGCTCGACGTTAGCGGATGATTTTTTTCTTTTTTTTCCTCATCGGATGCTGGTGGGTGGTACAAATGCAAAATCAAGAAATAGGAAGCAATAAATACAGTTGAGTCGATACACCCCAACCATCTTGCACTACACTTTCATCAATCTTCCGATGTCACAATTTGATATACACAATATCAAAAAAATATTTATACTTATTCATATGCATTCATATGAGCTAGGTACAATTTCATAAACATATCTGTCCATTTGATTCTACACAGAAAGTGGGAAAAAAATTCAGTCTCGCCATCTTTAGATGGACTATTTTTTATGTAAAATTCATCCCCTCCGTTTTTCACGATATTTTGTCAGCGTGATAAATTTCAATTCGACAAGTGCTGTTACTTATCCCAGTTGGTCTATGTCAAGTAGTAGATAATTGTTTTTTAATACGTAATTAGGAATAACAAATTGGATATTTCTGTTCTTTTCTCTCTCGTAAGAAAGAAATTGAAGAGTAAAAATTAAGAGCTGGAGGAATGAGAGTGGAAGGACAGACTTGCAAGTGAGTAGCACACGGTATAAGCTCAGTTCTCTAATATAAATGTCTCGGGGGCCCCTAGCACAGGCGGAACACTGAGACATTCGCTAATTAAAAAACTTGAAAAATTAAAGCATATTTCGTCCCCTCTCCCTCTCATCTTCTTACACTCACTCACACTCTACCTCCCCCTCTCACTCTTTGGCCTTGCTATTCTTCTTGGTGTCCTATCTCTGTCTCTATTTTCCCTCTCTCAGTTACTATATCAGTTACAAGCATACATAAATGTGCAAAAGAAAGTCGAATATAACAGAGAGAAAAAAAAAAAGAGAAAGATGAATAAACGGACGGGTAACAGAGACAGAGAAACATCTCCCTTACTTCGTAATCTTAATCTCTGGTATCTGATCGGCCATCTGTTCCAACTTTCTTTCCATCTACCCAGCAAATTGAATTCGTTCATTTCGCACCATAAATCGACATCGGATATCTTAAATAAAATATGAATGATTGCTACGAGACTTCACTAACAGTAGCTCAAATGAAAATTGAATAAAGCAAGATTTATATAAATACGTTATTTCATATGAATCCATAAAAAAATAATGAGAAATTATTTATGTGCAATTAAACGGCGGGATTAATTAGAAACAAACCGTATGATCTCCCTCAGCGGGGCATCTAATACAAATGGCGCTGATGTGAAGAACGAAAAGAGGGCCCAGACAATGAAAAAGGATAGCCCAGGGGTAGTAGAGAAAAGGTGGAAAGACTCTACTCTCTGTGAATAGGCCTCGCGGAGACGCTGCGTGAACATTGGTACAACGCAAAAGAGACTTGGCGGCGTTGTCAATGGCCCGGGCAGTTAAGTGCTCCCGTCTGGTCTCCAACACGAAGTGGGTTCTTCAAAATTACACTACTCCTTCTATTCTCATCCCTCACCCAACCCATTGTCGCATTAGAGAGCCAAGAAGTCACACGATTATAGAGAGTGTCGTGAGGGTTTATAAATGCGAAAGAAAAATTCTATTTTTTTTTTCTTTTTGCATTAATAATTTTTGTTTTATTTTCTTTTCCTTTTTTTTTTCTGAATTGAAGAATTATCAAATTGGGGGAACGGTGAATGAAGTTGGTGGAGCAGTCTGGCCACCATTATAATATGACAAATAGTCGTCTTTTCATTTCGATCACTCGACCAGAAGTAAAGTGAATTAAAGATTCTCTAAAACGTCTTATGCTGTCGTTCATTTTATTTTTGTTTCTACCTTCCCTTTCGAATTCTTCAACTTCTTCAACTTCTCCCTCTTCTCCATCTTATTTCATTTCTTTCCCCGATTTTTTCTCTCACAACACTTTTGTTTGTGTTAGCGTTTGAATGTATTACACTCATGTATGTCTACATTGATATTCATATGAGATGAAGCGTGAGAAGAGTCTGCAGAAGAGCACAGATAATAAAGTATAAACAACACTTTAACATATATAATTAGGAGACACGAAACACGAGGACTAAATACGATAGATGTGTGGCTAGTATACTGAATAGATAAACACTTCTTGGTAAATTTCATGTATATATATGTATGTACATATATGAACATATTTAAAATGATGGCGTGAGAGATAGAGGCTTTGAATGTCGTGCAAGTGTGTGTCATTGGAGATGGATTCGCAACTTGAAACTTGTCGTATTATACTTTCTGGCGCCTATACGTCAGTTTCTTCCCAGTTACAGTATGATATGAAAGCTGATCTAATATATATAGCACTTGTATTATATTTCCAATACATAAACGGCAAGAAAATGATGTCCAATTCTCACGTTATCATATTGTTTTCACATTTCCTATTCCAATCCATTTCATCCTCATAAAAGATGTGGAAATAACTTCAGAATGTCATTAATATTATTAGTATCGCCATTATTTTTTGTTGCCAATGGAAATGATTAAGTTTACAACTATTTTTTACTTCATTTCTCTCGCTTGTTGTTCACTACCTTCTCTCTGTAATCCGCGATTGAGCTCCAGGTGGAGATAATTTTGTTTGCGTTGTTTAGGCAAACTGACTTTTATCATCCACACATGCGATAAATATGTATTCCTACCAACTGCCACGCAACAGAACAAATACTTATCTCATATATTATAGTAAAATTTGTTTCATTGATTTCTGTGTAGCTCCATGTTTCTGAGAATCATCATCAACAGATATTTATCAGTATAATATTATGAACGCCCAAAGTGTGAGAAATGATGGAATATAACTGACGATATTGTGTAGCCAGAAACGGAGTGTAAGTTGTATATATGAAGAAAAGAATTTATTGAACAAGTTTTACTCAGCCCAAAGTGTCCTCATACGATAAACACACTATGTGAGAGCGATCTCAATAGCTCTATGGTGCAGAATGTTGAGTAGGCAGCACAATATCACGAAAAATTTTCATCTGTCCGTGTAAATGTTCTGCATTTACTAGTGCGTTATTACGTAAATTCAGAGCCTCATGACGACACATGAGAAAGATAAAGATGAGCAAAAAGAAAACGCTAGAGGAGGGCTGAGTATGATTTCACGACCCGGAAAGTAGTGTAACTGGGAGATAGAAACAAGAGAGAACAAATATATATATACATATATATGATTTCAAGAGACTCTTCATTTCGTAGCATCCCTTCCATATGAATTTTGCCCCTTTTTCACATCCAAAAATGACCTTATCACGCGATCGTATGAATTTTCTTCCACGTACAAGAATATCTTGGTGAGTCACTGCGTGTCACTGCGATGCAGTGCTGTAGAGGCTATAGAGGCAAACTGTATGCTCCTATATATATATATAAATTAGTAGGGGAATTAATTCGTTTCACGAGTCATGTAGAAGAAGATGATATGCATAATAAGAAAATATAAACAAAAGAAAGAATATATATGAATTCATTATTCTGAAATCATATGAAGACCGTGGCGGATATTTTTTCTGCTCTATCGAAAAATTAAAATAATTGGTAATCGGACTGGGGCAGATATTGTATGATTGCCAGGCAAATGATGGATTTATTTAATTATTTTCTTTGCTCAGACATTCAAGTTTTTTTGTCATTGGCTGACTGACTCGTTGGCTCTGGGCAAATTCTGGTGAAATGTTTGAATTGATAAATGAATCTAAGAGCATTTATTTCATAGTGTGTAGAGAAGCTGTCAAGGCTGTAATAAATATGTATAGGTGGTTGTACGAAACAGATGGCGAAGCAACTTATACATATATTGATTTTGAAATAAATAAATAGATTAAGGTGTTCTGTTCTGTTGCAAATATTCTGTATAAATTACCGAAAAAAAAGTTTTGGAGATGATTTGAATTGATGATTATTATCATGTTTTCTTCCAATTTTTTCTGATGGATAATACAAGTTACTTTTATAAATAGATTTTAAATCCTATATGCTCATATTAGGAGATTGTGTTGCACATTTCATATTCACAATGATAATCCGAACTTGATTTTCACATGTCCTTCTTATCCGTATTCGTTTATTCCGAATAATTTTTTTTCGTCCTTTAAATATTTTATTTCAACATGCATCAAGTATTTTTCAACGCTTTTTCATGTACATTCCCTAATGTACCCTTCCACTTGTACAGCTTTAGGTTGAGCTTCCATCACGATGAATAATAGCAAGCACAACATACGCATCGCATATCTTTTTTTATTCTTACGATTTGTTCTCTTTTCGTTCATACACGGTATGTACTCACTTGATACGCCACTCATATATAATTCTGAAGAGCAACTGAATAAATACAAGCAAATAAAATTACTATGTCTATCACTGAAAGTTGAAAAGAGAAAATATACAAATACAAGTCGGACTCGCCAATAACTAAATGGAATTGTACGAAATAATTGAATATATATACATGATGAACATAATTTATCTATTTATTTTTTCCGCGGTGAAAAAAAAAATTATCAAAGAGAACCGATATGTCAACACACACACACACACACAGCATGTATTATACAAGACATACATGGCTAGTCTTTCCTCGTGTTAGCAGGAGAAGCAGGAGAAGCAGGAAACGCAGGTCAAGGGATGAAGCAAGTGATGAGAGAGGAAGAGAAGAGAAGAGAAGAAAAGAAAAGGAGAAAGCTAAAAGAAATAAAAGGAAGAAAGAGAGAAAACAAATTGTAGGCATGGCCAAAGGTAGGAGAGACACACGAAGGAAATACGCGGTGCGACCAAATTGAATTTGGGTTCAGGCCTCTGTTTAGATTCCTCGTTGGTTGTTTAGTTTAGAGGAACAAAGAAAACATCTATGTGTTTATTCTAGCCGACGCTTTGCCTCGTTTCTTCTCTCTCGCGCTCCCCCTTCACTCCCTTTCCCATCTAGACTCACATCTATCCATCCTTTTCTCCTTTCAATCTCACACTGTACACCCGGCGTCTTTTTCATCTCCACGCATATATATGTATATATGTATGTATTTCTTGCTTTTTCTCTCTCCCTATATATCATACCTCCACCACCCTCTCTCATTCTCTCCATGAGATAAGCGATTTTCTCATCCATTCGGTTTTCACCAGTTAAATAATATTTTTATTTTATTTTGATTAATATTTTTTTATGCCGCGTGTTTCTGTTCTGTTGTTTTTATGGAAAGGTGAAAAAAAAGGACAAGACATGGAAAAGTATTGTCTTTTACTCTTACAGCCATAGTTATTTTGTTTCATTCTATTGCTTGCTCTTTCTCTCTTTCTTCATGTCACACTTTCAATATTTCTCGTGTTGGATATATATTCTCCATCTTATTCCGGGCTTATTCGTTACTTTCGTGGTATTGGGCTTCGTTGAGGATTTCAACTCACTCTCTGGGGTCACAATCGCGTGCGCGCGCGACGCAATTTCCAAAATAAACGACAAACGGCCGGAGTTCTGCAAATAATCATCGCGCGTGCTTTTAATTAAGTTTATACTGTCTGAAAGCTCGTCCGAGAGTGAGCGCAATTTGAAGTAGTAGAAAAGGACGTGAAACAGAACAGAACAACACAAAATATATATATGCATAAGTGTGTGCGTAAGTATGTACATATACGTATATGTATATGCAGCCATAGTGTCCCGACGCTCAGATACTTCTCGAAAACCGATCAAAGAACCATTGCAGAACTTGTCACAAAACAAAGATTGAACACGTGGTCTCCACGTCACGTCATGGTCTTTTTCTACTCGACTTTATTCTTGATAAATCATATATCAATGTTTGGGTGTATAAACATTATAAGAAATGGCATAGCATCATATAGAAATCACGAAAAATGTAAATCGGGCAACGCCTCCTCCATTCGTTCTATACTAGGAGATAAGGTGCATTTCCCATGTACGGCATAATGTAGAAGCGAGAGGAAAGACGAGCAATACGCCTGTAAAGGCGAAATCTAGATGGAGAAAGGAAAAGCATCAGTGAACGAGTGAATACATGGCAGCGTGAAAGATGAGCACCTGAAACAACTACGCGCTCTCACGATTTTAAAACAACTTATGCCCGTTCCAAACACGCACATTTCCTCCCTCATTGACTCACTCAGTTATTATCCTTATTCCCATCCCATCACTCTTCAACATATATATATATATATATATGTTATGGCATTATCGATTAATTTCATACGCATTCAACAGCAATTAAAATGGAGGAAGGAAAATGATGGGCAGCATAGCCACCTCTCTATTTCAAGTTTTTCGGCGCTCATCTTCGCAAAATTAAACTATATGTGACAATAGTTTGAATCATCAACCAATTTTTATTGATTTCATACACCAATGTTTCGCTCATATGATTACATACTTTTGAAATGCTTCAACAGTGATGACTGAATATATGATATTATCAATTGTTATATTATTATCCACGCCCCGTCATCGCAGAGAGAAAAATACATGTCAACCAATTGTTTTAACACTCGCGTATGTGTATGTGTGTGTGTGTGTACCACACATATCGATTGTTATTATTTTATATTCCATTTATTTTTCTTTGCCCGTTTCATTTGCGTGCTCAACATCATGACGAATCAATTGTTGATAGTTAATGGTTATAATACTAAAGACACGTTTCGATCGTTGATTGCATTAGCTCATCGAGAAATGAAGATAAAAGAAAAGAAAGAAGGGTGAGAACGACGAAGAGAGAAAAAAAAAGTAATTTTGCGATTCAAGCTATAGCATTGCATCTATATCATTTGAATATACGGAAATAAGCTGATGATGGCTGAAACTAGTAATATGTTTGAACGTACATAAACGTACACGAGTATGTGTGTATATTATTCTGTGGGTATCACTCCACGACTTGGCGTGTTGGCGTGTGAATAATGGAGGGTAATCGCCGATACGAGGCTTCGCCGTCTCCATTGTCGTCATATATATGTATATATATATATATATTTGTGCCTTTCTCCAATGCAAAGAGAGACATTGTAGAATATTGTCAAGAGCAAACGAGATTCCTAGATTCGATTTAAGTACACAGCCGTGAGGTTCCGAACAATTAATAATGCAGAGATAAAATCTTGACTTGGCTCCTTGTATATATTACGGAACGAGATGTGCGCGCATCACTTGCGACACGAAAATTTTAGACGACCTACCCCATAACTTCCACCACACCAATATATCTCCTCACTCTGCACCCATTTATGTATACACATATATATGTATATATATATATGCCACGATGCGTCCCACGACGCAATTTCACCCTTGTCACTTCATGCCCAATACACCAGACATATGGGCAAAATTCGTTAAAAACGAAAAAGAACAAGTATACGAACACATACATATTTGATAATTTTTTATTTCTCCTTTTTTTTCTCCTTTTTTTTCCGAGCATATACTAAAGAATTGTGTCAATGGTGTTTGAACAGTTGGATTTAGTGTGGAAGGAAAAAAGGCGGGTTGGATCATGTTGGAAAGAGAGGAAAGAAATGCTGCAAGAAGAAGTATGGAGTAATACTTTAGGTCAATGAACGATTAGACGTCATTAGCAAACTTTCTGGGAACGAAGAGAGAAAAAACGCATTATTTTTTTGCTCAAATAAAAAAAAAATCCATTTTTATACATTATTATTGAAAAAGTTGAAGTTCTATCAGACAATATGATGTCGAATTATTTTTACGATTCATCCAGCTGTTTCTCTACTGTTCCAAGATGAAATTGCAAAAATTCTTTCAATTACGTAAAATTTCGTTGATAAAATTTTTTCACAAGTATCGATATTCATTGTAGGAAATTTATATACATATGTATATATCTAGAGGGGAGTCAGACGATCATAGTGAGTGGCTGAGCAAAGCCAAGTGGAAATGAGGGAGGAAAAAGAACGGATGAATGAATGAATGAAACAGAGAATGAAGAAAGTGGTATAAGACCGGTAGGAAGACGATAGAACACGAGAGAGCAAGAGAAAGAGGAAGAAAAGGCGATCAGCGATCACCGTTGATTGGAAAAGACAAGACTATTCGTAATTTGTGAATTGAGGGGCTGTGCTGGTGCTGCGATGTTGGAAAGGAAAAATAGTAGTGGTGAGAGTTTACTCGTTCGTCTTTTATAGTATTCGAATATACCCAACTCCATTCGCCTTTATTTTCATCCCTAACTTTATTTATTTTCCCACTTTTGGACCCCCCCTACCACCAATTTTTGCATTTCAAGGGAATCATTCGGGACTTGACGTAAATTTTCTCTATTTTGCTTCATAGCCAATAAGGGATTGCCAACAGATAATTCTGGGAAGTCGAAAAAAATTCTAAACGCAAAAAGAAAAGATTATATATCGCTTTAATATTTAATCATGAATGTTTAGAGTTGACATTCAAAGTTATAATACAAAGGCATCAAGACTCTAACGAACATCTCACAGTTTGAATTTTGGCGGGCACTACAGTGCTGGGTGCTCTTGCGGTCTGAATCCCTCTAAATAATAAATTACATGAGATTCACTACACGTTGGTAGACTGCCGACGTCTCTTATATGTCGTAAGACGGATATATATATATATATACGCGCGCGGCCACACATATACATGTACGACAGGACTTTGAGAAGTTTGAGGGACAATTTCTTGAGGCCATTTCCCAAGAAACACCACCATGTATACAAACATGTATGTGTGTACCTACTTACATATGTATATATATACTGTCTACAATGAAAAGTTGCCTCAAGTCCTATTTCTAAATGATTAGACAACAAATTATTACCTCATATCATTTCATAAAAACATCTCCTCTCCTTTTCATCAAATTCAACGTATTGAAAAGAATACGTAAGAATAACTGAGAGAAGAAAAAAAATAAAAAAAAGAAAACGAAGTTTTATTTTATGCAGTCTGTATATTTGCACACATATGAGGTGACTGCGCGCGATCTTTGAATCGGCGTGATTCGACGTGAAAAAGGCCACTTTTAAAGGGCTATAAAACATTTTGTTCCTTCTTCGCTAGCTCACTACCCACTATCCCTCCAACACAAGCCAGTATGTATAGTAGCGCTCCTACTCCACACTTTGACGCATGAACGTAGTGACGTCGCGCGCTTTACAGTGTCGGACGCGACTGCACGCGCGCGCGTGAGGATACAGAATTGAATTTGAAATCAGGGGCTCGATTTTATGGCGACCAAGTGCCAAATGTGTTATCGTGCAGGATTGTATTCTATGCAATACTCACTCTATACCTTCAACTCCGTCAATTTAACAAGAGGAAAAATCGAACCGAAAATAGTGTATATACATTGATGGAAAACAATTTTCAAGGGGGTATGAACTATATGTATATAAACCATAAAATGTTTAGATAGGTAATAGCATTGTCGCTTTTTTGCTGTCTGTACCTGATCTTTGTCGTGTTGCTCTTGGCTATAGACTGGACCATCACCATTCGGGGTAGTTGAGGCGGAGGGTCGCTGGGACGTTGACAAGTTGATCGCGCCGTCACCGTCTGTGTCATGATCCATTATGCCATCATCCTGGAATCACATCATTTTTTTTTTTTATTCTTTTTCTTTTGTTTTATTATTTATACATTGTCGTTTGCACGGGATCTATTTCCACAAATTGAACCTTTAGTATGAATCTAATCAAAATCAACGTAAATTTAGAGATATATTCATTAAAGATTAACTCATATCACTGAATTTCAAGTAGATATTAAAGATTTAGATGATGAAAGAGATTATATTGGTGAGTTATACTGCAAATTCATCGATCGAATAATTGATCATTCAGTGAAAATTGATATAAGTGAATAGATGGAAGATGAGGTCAAACTCTCTTCATTATAACTGCAATATAATGGTTAATCAAAGTTCACTCTCACCGTGAAAGAATATCGTTTTTTTCCCTGGAAAAACTCACATCACGTTTTTCTTGTACATGAAATTGTATCCACTAATAGAATCACTCCGCGATCTCACTGATAGATCCAAACCAGACAATAAAACCAAATGAAACAGAAAAAAAAGAAACGGGAAAAAAAAAAAAAACACTAATCACAAATGCACACAGAATTATTACAAAATTCGGAATAAATCACTGTACACATTTCCAACTACCCACTGAGTATTAAATATTCTTCATAACATATCACCATTATTTTTACGTATGCAATATCAATTATTTTCTTGACCACACAGCAATTTCTACATTGATGAATTAAAACATGATGCATGGAAATAGTGCGCGGCCGGCGGTGGGGGGATCTTTCCCGATATAGCGCGCGGTAAGTCTTGATGAGGAAGAGGAAGCTGAATGGAAAGGATGAAAATAATAATAAAATAAAAAGTGGGCAGAAAAATAAATAAAAGCAAAAGTTGTTCCAAAAGCCGACTAAACGAGTAAATTCGCGTAGTGTTAAACGCCGTGGCCGAGTATAGGCAGAGGACTAAGCACTAAAAGCGACGATGCCAAGCGTACAGAGTCGACCGAACCCGCCGCCGGGGCTGTTGCTTATTGTGTAAATATAAACAAACATAGTTGAAACCAACCAACAGGCCTGCTTTTACCCCCCCCCCCCCCCCCCCCCCCCCCCCCAACGTTTATCCACTATCGCCCCTCTCCACGTCGCTTCCCTCTCTCTATAACAGTTCCACTCCAAACGCCCCGCCGACACTCTTTCACTTCTATTCCCTCTCCCCTCAAATCGGCCCCACTACCGCAAAGTATACGTCAGCCGTTCATTGTGTCTCACTTCTTGACGCGCATTCCTAACTCATTTGCACTTGTTCCAACTCGATTTCTCACCATATTCCTTCTCCCTTCATCTCACTAACTCATCCGCAATTTCTTATCCGCGCTCTTTTTTGCTTGTCTCTTATGTCGCTCCCGTACCTCTTCTCCACCATACAATTCTGTACTATACCTCAACTATAACCTCCACAAACATAACTATTCGCATCGAAATTCAAATAACATTTACCACCATATGCTTGCCACATATCAAATGACAGAAAATGATTTTCGGTACGCGCACTCGAGACATGCTGACGTTAAGTCTTTGATTTTGTACACTTGAGAGAAATTATAACTCCGAATATATATGTACATATATATTTATACACACATGATATACATAATGGACACTTCATCGTGGGAATGCGAGAATTCAGCTGCCATGTGAAATTTATTTGATCGCAATTGAATCGAAAATAATATACATACGTATCTATGCTTTATTTCATCTATTAATTATTCATGAGTTGAAGAAAAAAAAAAATTCTTTTGTTTAGCATTGTGCGTATACAGATGTTGACGAGTAAACATCTTCCAGAAGATTAGTATCCCAATAACATATGCTCTCACAATTCCTCTTGTTCGTTCATTCTGAGAAAAAAAAGAGGAAAAAAACCAGAGCACGAGGGTATTCCATATATACATATATATGTGTATATATATATATGTACACATGTGTATACAAGTATATGTATTCAAAGCTGAGGTGGTCGGTTGATGCATGACGGAAATGAAACGTTTGATTCCATAGAAAGAAATAATAAAGGGAGAGAGTTTTCTTTCAAACTCCGAGATGAATATTCGGCAATATGATGCTCGTCATTTCAAGCATAAATATATCACTGTATACATCCAAGTATATATTCACATATACAACAAGTTATGTGAATGTTATGATTTTAATATTATTCTCTCTCACTTTACGAGTCATTGAGAACATTTCAACCCCTTTTCCAGTCCAGCGTAAGTGTATTGTACACACTCGCATACACACACGCACACACACGCACACACGCACATACACGCATGAGATTGTCCACAGGTTTGAGAAGCCTTTGCAAATGTTCGCGGCCTGAACAAGAAACCGCTCCAGCTATCAGTAAAAACAAGCTTCGACGCAAATCCCATAGGCTTTGCCAGTTCATTGTCGAGTTCCACAGGAAGAGAGAGGACAAGTAAGAGAAGAGGGTTGCAATTGGTAGACTATTTATGCTCTAGGGTGAAATCCTTATATGCTCCCTTCCCCCTTCATTCCCTCTTTATTTCTGTCTCTTTTCTCCCCCGGTTTTTATTCACATCTCTCTCGACCGTTGTGTCCTATGACAACAACACGACTGCTTAAAAATTGGTACAGCCGGCAATCTACCCCTCTACTTTTCCAAGCACATATTTATTTAATAAACAACGGATGCACCCTCTAGGCTTTCTGTTTTTAATAGAATTCTGGGAAATTTTTCGGTCATTGTTCTACTCTCAATTTCGCTGGTCCTCATTAAACTTTCACTCATGACAAATATTTAATTATCACCAATTTTTGTTTTCCACATCAAATATTTTTGGTTATTAATATATGTATATATGTATGTTCCTTGTTCCAATAGGGATATTGAATTTTGGCGACGCAAAGAAAAATGAAAATGAAAAGATTATGTGCAATATGAAAAAAATAAGTATAAGACACTAAGAGAAGGGTATATAATGGGGAGAGATAATGTGTAATCAGAGAGAGATTGTTCTTTTAGTTAATGGGGAGTTGAATTAAAAAGAGGGATGGACACGCGCCAAGGGTCAAATATGCAGACAACATGTTGTTGAAAGGAGGAGATCACCATACCATTCTCTTTATAAATATACATACATACATATATATATATATATATATATATATATAGTGTTGAAGAAGAAAAAGTATGTGCGAGGTCTTTCCACCCTTCGGTAAATAATAAACGAGAGGATTTAAGCCCGAACGGGACCCACAGACTGAGTACAAGGGTGGCACATAAAAATACTTGAATCTGAGAAATTAGCGAGGTAACGGGCTGTCTGTAGTTTCGGACATAGAAAGGGAAAGGGATGATGAGGAAGAGATACAGAAAGTCATGGAGGTTATGGGCGCCAGTCGTTGGTAAAAAGTCGGGAAGCAGGGAAAATAAGGGAGGGCAAACCTAAAAGGGTTGAATTAATGTCGCGATAAATATATGATTTAAGGTGAAAACGTTTGCAACTCCGGCTAATTTTTTATCTCAGAACCCTTGTCCGCGGTGGTGAACACCAGAGAGTTTTTACATTCTCTGTTCCATCTTCTCTTGCCCACCCGATTTCAAATCCACCACCATCAACACATTCACTCACATACATTCTCCCAACTTCCTCCCTTCCTCATATTTTCAAACACTTCTTTTTTTTTCTGCACCCGCAGCGATTCAATGTCGACAAAAAATTAAACTGGACACATATTATTCGCGTGCCAGTTTCTCGTTTTTCATGTTATGGTTGACACTATTGTTTCACTAGTGCGTCTGCCACAGAGCTAATCACCTTCTTTTAATTACTCGCATAAGTTTGAATAGGAAAAGTGGCATTAGCTGTACACATACAGTCCAAATGAATAATACGTACATTAGAATTGGCTTAGAATTATCGAGGGATGATAAGGGAAGAAATCATTGAGTATATAAATAAAGTAAGGGCATGGATATTTAATGTCGCGTGACCGAGTCCGGTGGACCACTGATATTTCTCGTGGATCTATACAGGAATGTTTTACGAGTCCAAGATAATGCGATGAGGGATGCAAACGGTGACCAGTCATGCCCAGTGAGGGATATGTTTGGCCCATAATCCAAAAGGGTGGTATACATGTGCATGTGGCAGTGTAAAACGTTGCGCCTTGAAATGAAAATCCTCTTTCTCGTAAGGTTATCAATGATAGGAAGAGAATCGTATGAAGCAGGAATGGTAACCCAACCCAGCAATATATCAATTCCGTATTCTAATGTCCGGCGGTTAATCCGAAAAGTGCAAACGTCGCGGAAAATCCCAATGGCGACTGCACCCACATCTTTCCGGGCATGAGCTTTTGGGGTTGTCCACACATTCAAACTATAGAAGAATGTGTGATGTTGGACGGGCGATTCAGTTTTCGTCGACAAGACGCCACGCTATCCTATACGTCACGTATGACTTGCTGATACGTGCGAGATTCAAAGTTCCAGGACAAGGGGATTCGTATCACGGTATAATAGCAATGACCCTTGGCACTTGCGTCATGGAGCATTGGCAAAGATAATTGGGTACACGAATGTTTGTGGTCCCGACGGTATTCTTGCTAAAACTATACAATGTATTTGGTCGAGTAACTGTGATACCGGAACGTGGATGAGCACTAATCGACTTGACGTAACTAATCTACGCTATTAGTTTATCCTCGTATAATGACAATATTTCAGACAAAAAAAAATAAACAAACAATTAAACTTCAATAAATTCTCATCAACAAACACAGCTTGTATGAAATTGTTGCGAATTCACAACGTGTTTTAACGTCATCAACAATAATCATGAAATGAGGCTGATTATAAGAGTCTCCGATGAGCTGATGTTTCCCTATGAGCATTAACATTGACAATGGAAAAAATGTCCTGAGAAATTTTGCGTAAGTCTGCCGTTAATTCGCTTGTAACAGCATATTCCCTCTGACATTCTCTTGTTAGCATACTTATCATCTGATGAGAATTAGGTAGGGGAATGAGTCACAATGTTGTTACTTAGATATAGATTTTGGATTTAGTGTGAAATGTCTGTGAGTGGAGCCATCGTGAAAGAATAAAAGAGAAGTGAGACAATCGGAGGAGAAAAAAGTATATGGTAGAAGTATGAGTAAGAAGTAATGATAGTGGGGATGAAGCTGATCCTGCTGATAATATCGGACTGCGTTGAAATCGAACGAGGACATTGGTTGGTAGACTATTGTCAGAGTAATGTTGATTGGATTCAAGACTGGGAGCATTAATCTGCCTCTTTTTATTATCCACCGAGTGAAACGAAACTCTCCTTCCGTAGTAGCATTTTGATTTCACTTTCAGTCTTATACAATTGGAATATTCGCAAAGATGAATGAGAAATGTTGAAAAACAAGAAATTATATGTGTGAGCAAACGAATCTGAGAACATGACGGATAAAAGCTACGGAGCGAGATAAATGATGGGACATGTATGGTGGACAGCAACCGATAAGGGTGTCCAAGGCTTGGGTGAATGTCGTCTGGATGTTTAAGAGGAGGGCGATCGTTCTCGCGTGGCGGACTATTGCAGAAGAATAGACCTATCTGTTTAGCCGTTTATAGTGGAAGAGATTTGGCGGGGATTGTCAGCGATGCCGATAACAAAATGGGCGTTGCAGCGGTGAGCAGGGTAACTTCAACTCACACCATGACTATGATATATATCGGGTATAGCGCAGCACAGTAGTGGTCGTTCTAAGTTCGAACATGTCCTGAAACTCCGGTTGATACCGTCCGGTGCTTTTTCACCCTCTCTGATTCTTCTAGTCTGTGTCTTCTTTTTTTTTTCTCGCTTGACTCGGCTTACTGGCTTCAAGTCACTACCGTCCATTTCCAGCCCCTAGGCAATGGGCATGAGCATTAGCTGACAACAGAGGTGTGGACATTGGATTGTCCCTAACACACCCTCATGCAGTAAACATCACTTGAACCAAGTACGTGCGATCAACTCATTTCCCTCAAT
Organism: Meteorus cinctellus; assembly: GCA_030523045.1. Taxonomy (NCBI): domain Eukaryota; kingdom Metazoa; phylum Arthropoda; class Insecta; order Hymenoptera; family Braconidae; genus Meteorus; species Meteorus cinctellus. The sequence continues at coordinate 122,145 of JAPYZF010000078.1, read as the reverse complement.
ATTCACCACATCCTTTGCATGTAAAACGCCGTCGTATTTATGAGTATAAAGGGGGCCGGAATCTGAATAAAACTGTTGATTATTCTGATAAGATCTAATTCTTCTGCATCATTTACAGCATAGCACAATCTAAGATAGAAATGTGAGTGACTCAGGTCCGCAGATTGTTAATGACTTTGGAATCGTCGGATTCTAATGCAAATTGGCGAAGATAATGATTAATTTCAAGATAAAAGTAGAATAACGAGATAAAATGGACTGTAGTGGCTGGAACTGTGAATATAATAGTTGAGTATATATTTTCGGAATTGACAATTGCCATGGATATTTTCAGAAAAGGGCCTCTATAAGCTCTGTAGAACGATGGGGGTCTGAAGTTATACAATAATGAGCTAATGTGGGTAATAGGATTACTCTAAAGAGAATCTCCTATAATTGGCCAGTGAAAAGGTGAGCTTTGGTTTCGCTAATGCCTCCCTCCTTCTTCCTCCCCTACACTACTGCTCCTTTCTCATCAAGGTTCGCAATTCTTCATATCTCTTTCCTCTCTCTCTCTCTCTCTCTCTCTCTCTCTCTCTCTCTCTCTCTCTCTCTCTCTCTCTCTCTCTCTCTCTCTCTCTCTCTCTCTCTCTCTCTCTCTCTAGAACGAGAGTGAGCGTAAAATTTCAGAGTTATTACAAAACTGGTGTGGAACGGAAAGAGAAACTAACAAAATCGAAAGATCCCTCGATGTAAATTTTATTTTTGTTTTGTTATAAGCTCAATTGAATATTGAGTTGTTTTGCAACCGCAGTTGTTGTGGGTTATTGGCGGAAACAGTTTGCCAATGATTTAACAATAGCACACATAGTTGGAAACAGGAGAATGAAACAGAGATGGAGAATAAGAATTATTAATGAAACGCTGGCTCGTACTGTATGACAATGTATGTGACCGTTTGTAAACTTCGAAAATGATGTATGACTGTATGCCAATCAAACGAGTTTACCCCGCCGATGCGTTATAGGTTTGTCATCAATGCTGGGTGATATAAAATAAAACAAGAATTAAATGCAAACAAATCAATCAAGCCCAGATTAATTTACTGTAGATATTCACCATCAACACATACGTTTTAAATGAATTATTCCACGCTATACAATAATTCGTAAATGATGATATTTCAAGAATGCTAATAAATTTCACGGAAATTTATTGCCCGGTCATGTATCAAAGTCGAGGAAATGAAATTCAACGTAGGGTTTGGGATTACTGTAGAAACTTGCAGACTCACTGGATGTATTTACTGTGAGAACTGGTCAGGCTATCGCTGGATTATCGTTGTGCGAGCGTAGCAATATATGGCAGAGAGATCGACATCGTTTTCTTTCTTTTCTTCCCACCCATACACACATATTTTTCTCACCCGCCACTTTCAGGGTAAATAAAGACGAGAAGCAAACCTCCTATCTATATGTGCCTGTATCTTTTCTGTCTGACCGTCGAGGGTACAAAGAAACGTTACCACGTTTGCCTAGACTACACCATTTCCAACTGTCGACACAAGATAGACGCATTCGTTGATTTATGTGTTTGCTTACGCCGATATCGATTTACCAATTATTGAGATTAAAGTGAAATGAATCAATTCAAATGAATAACATCGGGAAGAATGCATTTCCTTATATGGCACTGACATTCTTTTCGTATATGAAGTGAGTGGACATTTCGGGTCAAAAAATGAGAGCATTCGATAGAAGTCGGAACGAACTTTCAAGCCTATGTTAAAGACACTTTGTCCCTTGGACTCTATATTATTCGTCGACCCCATCAACCAAACCTACTACAACAATATTTTATGTACCAAGGGTGGCTAGAAACCGCAGCGACGTCTCTGCTGTTAACAATCAACAGTGGTTCAAAATCGGACTTATTCACACGTGGGTGCTTCCAACTGCCCCCTTTCAACGAGAACTGCTTTAAGATATTTTCTTCCCAGTCCTTCATAGACTTTCGTTACCCTGGTGGCTAGGCAGCCCTTTCCAATTCCAACATACTATTCACGCATATACATATACCATAATTTTACTGTGCGATCATTATGCCGCGCCTTAAGTCGAGCTAATATCCCCCCGCTGGATTTTATATCCTATTCATATCCTTACGCATATCCTTCCAGCTTGACGTCACAATGGGGACAATTTAACACCGTTTTATATATTGCATAATTATGAAGCGCATTGTTCACACTCGCGTTATTATATCTGATATTTTTTCTTCCATTTGTGGTATGATAAATTTTCAGTTTTTTTATGAACAATTATTAATGATTGAAACAACGATAAAAATAGCTTTGTGGAGAATTTTTTTTTTTTTTTTTTCATTCCTATATATTCTCCAAGTTTAGTGACATTTGAGAAGCGGAAGATGTAAATCCCTTGGAGATAGAATCCAGAGACGTCTCGCGAGAAAATCCGCATGAGGGCGGTTATGAATAATAGTCGTTGGCTATATCTTAAATATTTATAATGTACCCATACCTATATTATATCTACATAGGTTGGTGCGTCTCACCGCCGTTATCGTCGACTTATCCAATCATTCCCTTATTACGATATCGATACATTATTTTCATAATGCCACAGAGTTTCAGAGGGTTATGGTTGGCGAAGTGTAAAAAAAAAAAAAAAAAAATACCCGAAGCGTATTTGTGGTGATAGCGTCAACGGCGCCCTTTTTTTTTAAGGCAAGACGGTAGTGGTGGAAGAGAGGAAGCAGCAGAAGCTCAATAGGAAAGACTCGTTGTTCTCACACAGTGTCAAACTATCGATTTGCCCGGATTAGGTGGCAATTTTTCAGGCCCATTGCAAATAATTAGTTGATACTTTTTAGGAAAGTGACAAAACCTCACCGTTGTTTTTTTAACCATGTAACGAAAGCCCCATAACAATGAAACTATTTCATAAAAGAAAATCATAACTATAACAAATAAATATGTTTCACATGATTCAATATGTATTATATTATATACGAGACTGAAAGCATCAACGCAATGGACGTATGAGATCATCATTTGCGGCATAACTTAATTTATGGAGGCCCAACTACACAATCACTGGGTAATTGGTGCAATTTTTTTTTCTTCATCCCTCACCCTAACCTTAAAGTGAGATTTGGGAACGAAACCAGTTGGAGGCAGGATTTTCTCTCGAAACGACTTAACCACCGTTTTCTCCTGCATATCGAGACACTTTGAATCTTATACTCTTCCTACTATAAAAAGAAGCAAAGGCGAGGAAATGGTTCAATAAGGAAGCTTAGCTGACTAAATAGAAACATTCTCCTGCTTTGAGTCTACCAGCACCAAGTAAATTGATATTTTTATTTACATTAAAACCGCATTTTTCATCAGTCCAAACATCCCATTCAAATTTCAATCGTTATTTTTAAAATTTTATTTATCTAGCTGTTTCTAGTTATACACTCATTCATTTATTCATCGATGTTCTAACTCTTCATGATTTTAAACTATTTGGAATATCTCCATATTGTTTTGAATATTGCGATCACGTTTTCTACGAATTGAAACAGAGAATCTAGACATTGAAGAGGGCTGTGGTATATTTTTTTGTCCAAGGGTCCAATAAAGTTTCTCCACCCTCATACAACCGACTGAATTTCAGATTGAAGGTACCACTGCGTCTGTTTGACGAGACGTGATAATTGGAGATTTAAAGGAATGAAAAGTAAGAGAAAAAGCTTGGATAAAACTAAATAAAGAATTGGAGTAAAAAAAAAAAGAGGAGGATTTTGATGGTACCATTTGGTGGTTTGATTCTATGCAAATCCATGAAAAAAAAAAAAAAAAAAAACCCTCACTTTCATCAACGTTAGGGAACTACAAGTATGAACTAGAGATAAAGGCAATAACAATAATATATGAAAAAGAATTCGGAACAGAGGAAATAAATATATATTCATTTGCAAATAGAAGAATCGTAATAAGTTTATTCTGCCTGATGAACGAATTAGTATTTTGAATTTATATTCTTGAAGTAAAAGTGAAAAAGATGACAGCTACGAGCACGATGAATATAATGAAAAATGTCTTTGTCTGCCATTTCTTCTTTCAAATAAGTGAAGCCAAAAGAATGTACAAACAATCGTCTGGCATATTTTCGATTATCGGCCAACGGAGCGTAATCCAAGGGAGTAAATGGAGGATTGTCTCTTGGGTATATCGCAAAAGATGAGGTGATGATGATGGTACGCAGAAGAGGGGAGAAATGTTCTCGATGAAAGTTTTTCGCTGAGGGGTGAAATGGGCAAGGGGTTAGGGAATGTTGAGAGCCCTCCTTTCAAGATATACAGAGTGAGATAGTAAAATGGAAGAATAAGAAAGAACGGAAAAATAAAAGAATTAGAATCAGAAAGACAGCATGGAACCGAAACAGGAAAAGTATGGGAGAAAGCAAGAGAGGTCACAAACTCTTTCTCACTAGCACTACTGAAAGCAACTCTTTAAAAACCAAGCAGGATAAACAGACAGTTTGCATCGAGAGGAGAACGAGGAGAAGGGAGATAGCACGAGAACTGAGCGGAGCAAAGAGGAAAAAGAAGTGAAGAACGCAGCAGCGAGTTAAGGAGTAAGGAGATGAAGAACTCTCTTCTTTTCTCGGTGAGGAAATGTAAATTTCCAACGAGGTGGAAAGAGAAAGACGAAAGAATAAGGGCTCGAACGCGCTGCTTGCGCTTGCCTTCTTTTTCGTTTGTTTTTTTTTTTTTTTTTTTTTTTTTCATTTCATTCATTTTTTCTCGTTTTTGCCTTCACTGAGTTCGTTCCCACCCGTTCTTCTCCACAAACTCCATTAAATTCCACGTGTTAATTGCAAATTATTCTCCACACGTTGTTTTATTTCACTAGATCCTTCATTAAAGAATTCGGCGGAATTTTGTGTAAGGACGATTTCAAGTTCTTATTTCCCCATCCCCTACATATTCTGAATCGTCAATTGCCAAAGAAAAATACATGATGGAGAATATTCAAGGCCACGGTCACAAGGACGTCGGCACTGGAGGTTGAATACCTTTGGGGGACGACTTGAATGATCTTATAGAAATAGAAGGCGGATAGATCGCTGTCCACGTCGGATAAAGTGAAAGATTTTAGGGTAAACCGACCCCAAAAGTGGATGAGAAAGAATTTAGAAGAGAAGAGGATTGGTCGCGTGAAACGTGCTTGGAATTTCGGGAAAGAGTGAGACGATGGAAAAAAACTTGAAAAAATGAAACGGAGTAGAGTATGTAGAAGAAGGAATGGCAGGGAGGAGATGGAGCCTTTCATGCAACAGTCGCTGAATAAACACAAAGTCCGGTTAAACTCGTAATAAATGTCTCCTGGCTTCCGACGGCAAACGAACAATTCTTGGCGCCCAGTTCCTTTTTCACTCTCTTTGTCTCTCTGTATTTCTCTCACTTCCGCCGGAGACAAACGGTATCGAGGGTGAAAATTGACGGCTTTATCGAGAGCCCCGCAGAAGAATTCGCAATCGCTGTTTCGTTTTTCCGCCGTTGTGTCAAGATCTGTTGCCAATCGTTTTCTTCTCTTACCTTATTTCTTCTCCTCCTCATCTTCACCTTTTTTTCTTTATTCCTCCTTTTCTTATGAGAATTCCCGCACACACATTAATTTATTCCTTTTCCATTCGATTACCAGAGGGGTTTTATTTCCATTCGAGTTTAATTTACGAGTATGTCGATATTATTGATCGGCAAGAAGTTATTTCCGTCGCATCATTCTGTTCAATATAGACTTTAGAACACCAATAGGAGAGAGGGAGAGACGAATTGAAAGATTATTACCAAGCCAACATTATTCGTCATATACCATCTAATGGTAGGATACTAATGTACTGATAACAGAAATAGCAATAGAACTGGACAATATGCAATATGGACAATTTCATGGCAACTACCTAACGAAAAAATGTTTGAATTGCCAATGGTTTATCCGCCATAAAGTAAATAAATTCATTAGTGTATACATACACAATAGTTAATACTGCAGCGTTAGATGCAAATAATTTTTTCATGAGTCATCTAGAATATATACGTGAAAAGCATAAATATACATGTATATATGTATTTAAATAGCGAAGTATAATATAAAGAGGGCTCTGGCAAATCGCCAATTAAAATCGGCCCACGTCCGTGCCACTACACTCGACCCGGGAATATGTAACATGAACAATAATTATAACCCTACTAAATACACATACACGCATATATATATACATATATATATATATACATCACCATATATATTCGTGTTATATGTGTCTGAGAAAAACTTAAAACTTTATGTTATGAATGCCAAAACAACTTCTATTTCATACGAATTATTCCATCCGCAATAAATAAATTTGGTTAATTAATTAATCGAACAATTTATCAGCGGTCATAAATTTTGTGTACTTCTCATCACTATTATTATTATTTCATTATTTATGAATCCAAATTAAGAAAAAGATATGGCAGATGGAACTGGAGCCCGATGAGTGTTAGATGGGGTAAGACAAGGGGATGCTAAATTTTTGCCATGCTATTCTCCTATTGTTTCTTTCCGAATTTTTTTTTTTGTACTTGTGTGGCATTATTCAAACCATTCATAATAATGGCGGCACAAAATGTCACTATAAAATCATTTCCATGCCTTCGCTGGCTGGTTTCAGTTACATATGACTCACATGGATATATCGACAGATGGGAACTTGTGTAGGAGGTGAATGGATACTGAAAGGGGGATGTGAGACGTCGTTTAGCAATCTTGGGGGGATTCCCTGGATACAATGGGGATCTCAATACATCAACTGTAGGCTAACCCGAGAGTCTCGCAAGTCACCTTAGCAAGCTTTCTCAATCCTCCTACTACCTTTCAGAAAACCTATCCTAACCCCCTAACCCCCTAACCAGTCTCTCTGGAGATGGCATAATAACTCAAGCGACGTTGTAATAGCGCCCCTTCTACAAGTAATAGCTCAACAACGACCAAAGCTTCGCTCCTCTCGCCTTCTCTCTGATGTCCTTCGGTTATATCTTCTATGGTTGCACCACGCGGCTGCAACGAACAACGCCATCGGGATTTGAAGAATGCGCTTCCAAAATGGCTGACTTTCACTGTTACCAAAACTCCATTCCATACCAACTACATATCTACGTCTATGGATGACGCTTTTTTTTACCCGTAATATAAATCTATCTCGAGCTATGAAAAGTTTAAACACCTTTCTTTCATTTTTACAGTATATATCTTCTGTCCTCATTCATCCCCATCTTTCCCCCCCGCCCTCATCTATCCCAATCGAATCGCAATGCATGCTGGATGTAAGTCATTATCAACCTCCTATCTTTAATAAATCAGTGAGGAGAACGAGAAGACAAATAAATCCGTCAGATTTTGTGCATACCATGCGATACATTCCTCTACTGCATGTTGGATTTGCAAACAATATCGGTAGTCGCGGTGAAGAAAAAAATAAACAAGAGAATAAATAAATAAAAAGAACAACTATCGCTGCCTGTAAGTTTGTCTTTCTCTTCCTCTCTATCCCGCCTATTCCTTACCCCTCAACTCTCGCAAATCCGGACAAGTCGCGTTCTTGGCAGCCTTGGGAATGGTGGTGATGATAGTGGTGGAGCTAGTAATGGTAGTAGGAGAATGCAAAGGTGCATTTCATCAGTGTTGGGGACGTTGACTCTGGAATTCTTCCACACATCGCTCTTTCCCCTCACGTTTTCTTTATCACCACCGGGATGGTTGCCAGAGTTTAGTGAGTAGGGAGAGCACGGTTGCATCACCACAAGGCGATTGCTCGAATTCTTCGTGATGGTGGGGAAACTGCAGGGATAAAAAATGGAGAACGGGATATTACGTTGTCGTTATACTCAACGTACTTCTTCACATCGTCGTCTTCGTCGTCTTTGTCGTCATCGTTGTTTTGCTCTGGTATTTTAGAACATGAAGGCGTGGTCAGCGTTGGCGTCACCGCGCACCTTTGCACCTGCTCATCGACGCAAAGGACACGCCCTCACGCGGAATTCGCTCTCGCGTTCCGCCCTCTCCCACTTTTGCATCCAACAAGTCCCACTCACTTTATTCCCTCCTATTCTACCGCGACCAACTCTCGCTTAGTCTCTCTCCTCCTCTCTCTTCCATTCTCTTTCACTCACTCTCTTCCTCGTCTCTTACCCACCCCCTTTGCCCCTGCATCCTTCTTTTTCTGCTCTCTCTATATTCATTCTCCCTCTACTCCTACGCTACTTCCACTATGGATACTCTCTCTCTCTCTCTCTCTCTCTCTTTTCAAGAATTATCTCTTTGTTGCTCCCCATTTTTTTTCCTTCCTTCCTTTCGACATTTATATATTTTTATTTTTCTTCACCTTGTTCCTCCATCCCGATCATTCAACAACATTTCGAAGTACAGGATTTATATATTCTCCATATAGTGCAAGCAACGTTCGACGCAATTCCACCTTTTTAAATTTTACTCCTCATCAGTGAGCAATTTATTCAAACTTTTTGTATTCAATTGCGTAAAGCCTTGGATTTTGTATTAAGATGATGGGGTATGACAATTAGGGGAAGAATGACGGAAGAATTCAGATTGGTTGAGAATTTTTTCAGAGTATTCAGACGTGACGCTATTACTGGCTGAAACTTATCAGAATGAGGAAAAAGAAATGGAATGACAGAATCCGATTGGAGGATAGACAAAGTCAAGGGTGTCTCTAGGTAGGAAAGATAAATGTCACAATTGTCTGGGCCACATCGAGTATCTTTCTATATTGCAAATGCATTCAACACCATAGTGCATTGAGGCTATAAACGCTTTCCCGAATATATCTTGTTATTCATACCATCTATTCATGAATGTGATTGCAATGATGAGTAAGCATTATTGCGAATGAAGGATATATTATTGGGTGATTATGTTATATGTATATATAGGTATGGAATAGGTATAGAATAAACAGTCTGACGCTAATAGGTACAAGTTCGCATCGTACAAGATCTCGGAAACTTGTTATTGTTGCTGCATCAACACATACATCCACGTAACTATTCAAAATACAGTCCAACCATACCATGATGGTTTTGAATCTCATGGAAGATGCGTAAAAGATGCCAAAATAATACGGCACGAAAAATAATAAAAACAACTCGGCAGACAGTTCTAGTGACAACTTTCTTATTCTCATTTCTCTGCATGCCAAATGCGATTCCGAAGTTTATGGACGAAAAACTCCGGCTACAGTAGCATCTCCTTCATTCACCCTTTTCCCATTTGCGTTTAACCCACCACCCAGATAGCTATATAAACTATTCCAATGAATTTGGACTATAAAATAAAAAAAAAGTTCTGTGTCTATTATATTGTGGTGTTATTGCGATAGTTTCCATTGTCATCTTTGAACAATAAAAGATGTACATTGATATATGAGATATAAGCCATCGTAACTTGAAAAAGTGAAAAAACCTTTTTGTCAAAGTAGAATCTCGTGTTAATAATAGAAATTAGAATTAAAATGCCACTATCAAACCGGTATGAAAATGAATGACATATCAAATGAATTGATATATGAAAAATTTTCCAAAAGTAAATATTGTATATCCACGTGAAGGCGATTGCGTTTGAGAGTTATTTAGAGTGAGAGGAGGTTGAATAGGATGAAATGGGAGATATAGCGAGTGAAATGGAAAGAAGTGAATATATATAGTACACGACGGAGGCTGGCGCGACGCGCGCCTCTCTCGGCCCATCCACCGTTGTGTATATCTGTCAGACGGGGTTACTATTCAGCCCTCGGCGTACTGCGCCACAGTGCCACCGCCTCCCCCTCTCCACTTGTTGTGCTTTGCCGTGTTGCTATGTTGCCTTGTGTATCGAGAAAGTTCAACGCCAAGCCAGACGCGATGTTTCTCATCCCTCAACGAGTGAACATTGAATCAACAGGCTTCCATACCAAAAATCTCTTCCTCATCAACTCACCACAGTTCTACAATATGACACCGAAATATTTCATTTTTCTTTTGTTTAATTACGTCGAAGAGTCTTTATATTGGAAATTGGAAGACAAAATAATTCCGTTATCAAAATATGATATAATGACATTTCACCAGAGTGAATCATTCGAGTGCCTGATTATAAACTCAAAATGTGCATATATCTGGGATCATCGATGTATCTTAGCGATGAGTGAATTTGGGGGAGTATAAGGAGCAAATAGCTGAATTCAAATCGCCAATTCGTCGTTCAAACTCTTGATGTAATTCACGGTAATGTATAGATATATATATCGACATAGTCTCGTGGGCGTTGGATCGCATTCAGGTATTGGGAGGGAGAAAGCAAAAGAGAGATAGAGAGGGGGCGAGAAGATTAAAGGGGGTTAGAACACCATCCCCCCGCAAGATCTTTAACCTTTCTACGGTTGCAGGTGGCCACGTAGGTCCTGGAGGGCGCCAATTGGTATGCAAGTAGCGCAGCCATTCATCTCCCGATCTCCGGCAGTCATCCTTACCTACCACCCCCTTGCCAACCCCCAAGATATAAATTAGCTTTTGTTTAGCATTCAATGCGAAGCGCCTTACTTCCAGTTATCTTTCTCTCCCCCTCCCCCCTCCTTTCTATTCCTCACTCTCACCGTCTCACTGTCTCTCTTACTGACATAATTTTTTTCGCTATCATTCTCTCACTTGTTCTTATTCGACCGCTGCAATCCGCAGCAATTAATGTAGCCACCTTCCGTGAAGACGGTGTGAAAGGGTGGGTGGTAGCATGTCTGTGCCAATTAAACATTTGCTGTAAAGAGGGAAAGTCGCGAGGAAATTCAAAGGGGAAAATGAAATTCATCTTCTACCCTTCAATCAGATATTTAATTAACAGAAGAAAAAAAAATTGTTTATTTATTTAGTTCGATATTACTTTCCTTAATTTGAATTTATTTATTTTCTATTGTTTCCCCCTTCGGTTTTATTTTATTTGGATGTTCAATTATAGAAAGTCACAGAAATACATGGGGCAAATGAGAGATTGAATACCAAATGAAAGCATCCGAAATGATAGAGTTGAGGGTAGAATACCAGATAACTGTCAAGGTGAAATAATTTCGAAATGAGTGTGAGAATGAGAGCGCCAGAGAGAGAGAGAGAGAGAGAGAGAGAGAGAGAGAGAGAGAGAGAGAGAGAGAGAGGGGGGGGAGAGAGAGAGAAGGAAGGAAGGAGAAAGAGAAAACAGTGTAAAAGTGAGAGTGGGAGGATATTTGAAAAAGCAGCTAAGTAGAATAATTAATAAATGCGAACATGCATTAGTATGCGACACCACAGAATAGAGAGGAGGGTTAGAGAGTGAGTTAACAAGAAACACCCAAGCCAGCTACCGCCATCTACCCCTTTTCGTCTAACCAGAAGCCACCCACATCCACGACAGAGAAATTATAAAATAATAAAGAGAAAATTACGCAATGCGAGGATGAGATGAGAATTAGAGGAACAATGAATACAAGGTTAAAAGTCTTATTGCCACAGGCGTGCTTCTGTGTATTCGTGTGTACGACATTTATACATATAAGCAGTATCATTATGTGTATACATAGTCAAAGGTTCAGACGGAGGGTGAGGTATTATCCTTGAAGTTGAAGAGACGCGGAGGTCGAGGACCAGACGTCTTAATGTCTGTTACTATATTGTCTCACTGCGACTATCTCCACGTGACCACTTTCTATTCTTTGTCTCGAAGAAACTTCCATCTCCAATTGACTTTAAAATCATCGTATAAAAGAGTATTATTATTATTATAAATATGCCTCGATAAATGAGCCAATCGAAGGGGTTGACAAAAAGATTTTTTAATTTCAATTAGTAGCTGCGAATGTCTCGTCGAAAATATTTCAAAATCATAGCAATCTCATGTAATTAGTTGAAAAATTTTATAATCAAGAAATGGATCATCCCTGACTGACTATCATTCACTCACTCTTCAGAGTGACACCTTACATTCTTTCTGCTTCTTGTCTTTTCATCCAAATGATTCACGGAACGAATACCGTGAAAAAAACAGAATGGATATCAAATCCTATAAATGTTTCAGATTGTAAACATTTCCAAAAGACAACGTCAAATAAAATTCATAATGTTAGACCAAATCTATTCAAACTTATTTTCGCATAAGACTGGATCCTTCGTAGTATTGATCGTGTGAACCATAAACATAAGTGTAATAGGAAAAAATGAGATTGCAAAGGCTGTAGTCAGCATTTTCACGGTCGCAGTGTCGTACGATACGATGAAGTCATACGTCGCGTGTGAGACTGATGACAAATAAAACAGCGAATGGAAGCCAATACATATATCTATACATATATGTAGCTACACAGTTTAGGTCACACGTCATCGTTACACTCCTGCACACACTTATTAATACTTTCAACCACTATTTTAATGCATAGGTATATATATATATATATATATATACTCAAGAGCATACAGTATATTCATCACAGTCACTCATTTTTGTCGGCATTCACCCGAGAGTCAAGAATTTTCCTTCTATATCTAGCGATGTGTGGATCGTGCGAATGCGCAAAAACATTGGCTGACGCGACATGCTGTATCTACTTCCAGTTGCCTGAATTCCAGTTACTCTTTCTATACTATAATATTTTATTTTTATTTTACTCCTTGTGCCTACTTTACAGCATCATTCATGCGATAATTACGAATAGCTGTTTGACAACTATGATCCATAACGCACAATGATATTGAAAAAAAAATGAAGAATATTAAAAATAAAAAAAAGATGAAGTAGTGAAAATGGGCATTGCGTCCAATGAATTATGACAAATAAAGAAGACAAAGTTTATGATAATAAGTAATACAACAGAGTCTTGCATAATATTTTTTTCATTCACCGGTACAAAGAGGAAGGAATATTTTATTTCCTTTTTCCACCCTCTTGACTTAAGAGTTGAGACGGTAGTGGGGACAAGCAACATGGCATTTACGTCCGGACAAAGTAAGAACATTTTTGCTTTGCCTAACAATGAACCGACCGCTCATATTTTATACAATACTTTTAAGTCTCTTCATTTTCATGTTTTTGATATAACAATAGAAGAATGAGTTGTCAATGGAACAAAATCGTATCGTCCCGCAAGATATAAATGAATTTGTCTATCGGATAAAATGTGTAGAGCAGATAAGTGCCATTGGCATGCAAAGCTGCTACTATATTTAACTCTGTACTTTATTGGTCTCTAAAACCTTGGAATGGGTCATTATGAGGTGATTTAATAGACAACAGATATATTGAACTTAGTTACTATGTACCTAAATGAGTCCAAATTGGTGGGCATTGCTATTAAATGTGTCATTTAAATTATATCTCACTACACAAATTCCCATTGAGATAACATGTGTTAATTATGGTTTATACATTTTTGAAATGGTTTACGATAATGTTTTCAAAAAATTAGAGTTTTCGTTTGAAACTTACGCTAGGTCGAGAGTGGCCGCGCGAGTTCAGCTGCCAGGATGTAGTGGTTGGTTGGAAGTGATCCTTCCCCCAGGTTCCAGTGTCAAATGGACTTTCACCGATATATCCCTGACAAACAAATTGAAGATTCGTTCATTAAATTTGGATATTAAATAATATACACGCAAATGATAAATATAAAATTGCATTGATGAGAGGAGAATGTGGGAGTGGTGGAATGGTGAAAAAAAATTATCTGTATATTTTCATAAATTTGGGAGTTATTCGGCGATTCTTTTGCTCGCACATTCAGGCGAATTTTCTTTATAATATATTCCTGAGGGCGAGCGGCAGAGGCATCTTACCTTCAGATTCGCTCTCACTCGCTCTCGACTTTACACCCCATAAGCCTTATTTTTCTTTTAACTTTACTTCTAACCTAGAATATCTACCGCGCTCGGTAAATCATTTGGTATAATGAGAATACTTCGTCTTCTCCACAGCACTCTCTCGCTCGTAGACTCACTGCAGCCTCCCATCGCCTTTTTTCGTTTATTTTTTCGTTTTTTCATTCGTTTATTATTAATATTATTCACTATTTTTTCATAAGAAAACAAGAATAAATAAAAATAACGCAAATGTCAGTGGATTGCTGTATAATTTATTCCAGTTTACTTCATTCTCATAACTTTAATAATTCAGATTGTACTTTCTTAATCGTATGTCTGTTCCTTTTTTTCCTCCAGTCTATAAGTGAATTCAATGTCCAACAATAGACGTCGTTTATTTATTTATAAGTGAGAAAACATAGAAGCCAATCGATTGACTGTATGTCGAATCGATATTCATATTCGTTTTTTCCACTCGTTTCGTCATATTGGTGGGAATAAACAGCGGTAAAGATAAACATGAAAGTGGATAGTAACGTACACATTGTGAAATTGACGCACAACGCGCTCGTTTACTTATATATGTTATATACAGAAATATATATTTATGTGTGTTGTTGTGTGTACGTTTTACGTGTATAGAACCGCGGATAAGGCTCTCATTTACATGTGCTAGCGTCAGCGTGCAGCTGGACACACAACACTCACTTCACTTGGTCACGTTGCGAACGAAGTAGTGAGTACATGACGGTATATGGATGCGGGGGATACTGGCGGTGAAGGTGAAGAGAGAACTAAAGAAGAAAAAAAAAAAGAAAAAAAACATGGAGCAAGAGGCGTACACAAGAAACTCATGCGAAGCAAACAAAACACGGCAACAACCAAGCTACGGACTTGTAAACAAACGGTCACACTCCGATAAAACCGATGCGCGCAACGAAGCAAAGGTATGCATATGCATACAATTTTTATTATATTGTGTCTGCTACCACGGTGCCTGCAACGGAATAAACAAAGTGTCTACACGTATACGCAGATCCTGTTACTTTGTCACCAATCATACGATTAACAACGCTATGATAATATCGTTTCGTACTCAACAATTATCAACATTGTATGTTGATTCACGCAATTTGTTTTTATAATTATTATAAAATTATTGTATATTTCAGAAAATCATTTGCAATCGCAAGAATTTCATTTGATATAAATTTATACTGGCACATTTGAGTAACCAACTCGTAATTATGATTCAACTGAAATGTAAACAATTCCGACCTTAATAAAAGAAGAATTAATAGTAATAAATAAACAGTATTTGAATGAGAATTTAAGTGAAAAAATATCTTTTTCTATACATCGTGACTCATTAGTATACTTAATACTGAAGCTTATCAATTTTCGCGTTGGTAAATAATGACTGAGATCACTTCAGCCAATCTAGAATAATGTACACCATAATGCAATCCCCTCTTCGCTTTTGTTTCCCTCTATTCAAACAACCTTCTTCTCTATAAATATATACATACATACTATACATATATATATATATATATATATATATATATATATATATATATATTGCATCAGTTGAAAAAGTTTAGTCTTTACTCGTTCACTGATTGCGACGTTTGTATCTAGATTTATACACCGGGATTTTTCATCTCACGTAGTGCGAGTGCTTTGTGTATATATACTCACGTTTAAAATTCTCGTCAAGAACTTAGTAAGGTGTGAGAAACCACTTCTTGACTCCGCTTCATACATACATATGTATATGACCAAATAGTGGGGCAAAATGGGCCTCTTTTTCAGTACTCCCGTACGCCTAGGCTATTTTCCACACTATACTTTCATCCACATGCATAGATAATATATATATAATATATCTATATTCATAAAAATCCGAACTTCCATTATCGCTAAATGGGCATTGATACATAATTAATGAGTTTCTAAATACACATAAGAAACATATTAACATAATGTGATTTAATTATGAAGGTATTGTACTGTTCATGAAAAGATAAGATAACTGTGTAGGAAACAAAAACATGAACAATGATTGAGAATATTTTAGAGGGGGTGGTTGATACACGTGGAACCGTGTGCCATATGTCTAGTTGTATTTCACACTGTGATTACATCAGCACTCGTTTGTCGACAGGATTACATATGTTGCACCGAGTAAAGCGAGGCGTAAACGTTTCGATAAACAATATAAAAATTCTAGAAAACCCATTGGTATCAGTTCTACATCAACCATATACATATTATATATAACTACGCGAATTGTCTCTATGTTTGTGCACAAGTCAGGGAAAAAAAGGAAGAGAAGAAAGAGAATGAAAAAAAATAAAAAGAAAATAAAAAAAATAAAAAACTGAAGCAGGAAGTTTGAACATTTCTGTATACATATCTGCCCATTCAATGCGTCAGAATTTGTAGAATAAGAATAAAAATGATAGAGAAAGCTGTAAAATGTGGAGGAAAAAAAACGAAAAAATTAAAAAAGAAAAATAATATTATTTCTATTTATTATCAAAATATGGAGCAACTAAAAAAAATTAGTTGAGAATATGGAAATATGTATTATTTTTAATCCTCTGAGAATATATTTGGATTGTCACAAAACAGTCGTTTGTATCACATTGTTATTTTTTTGTTTGTTTGTCTGTTCGCCCCATTTATTATTTTCTTAATTATTATTTTCTCTTCCTGTTTGTCCATTATTTTTGTCACTTTATTTTTCTTCTTGTTATTTTTTCTTCGCTTCATATTTTCCCTCACTCTGTCGAGCGTGTCGTTGCGCTTGCCGCAGCGGTAGTAGATAGGCTTAAAGGCCGCAGAGCGAAATGGTGGGCAGACAAGTAAGAGCGAGAGGAAGGGACGAAATGGGACGCGGGTATAGACATGAGCAAATGTAATGTGCCTGAGTGTGGCGCGCGGTGTGGCCTCTAAAAATAAATGTGTTGTTTATTCACAAGTAAACCGGATGCCAGTGTTTGCTTTGGAGCAAATTGTTTTGTTGGGTTTTTTGTGCGCCAACACGAAGCGAGAAATGCTTATGACCAAGACGATGAATACCTTCGAATTCTGTATCGTACTCCTTTAATTTTCCTCACGCTATCAATTCCCCCTTTTTCTCTCTTATTCTTTCTTCTTTCAACACCGAGTCTCATACTGATAAATTATATTTAAATTATATATACATTTAGTCTATATGTATATGAATCACAGAACAATAGTGTTTACCAGATAAAAAAAAATCATAAGAGTGTATCGATTTCGCGATAGACACTTGTTCAAACATTATTTAGACGCAATTTTGTAAATTATCAGCGTCGACACGTGTTCTATACATGTACATGCGTCATATTTTATTGAAGATTTTGAAATACTAATCGTTGTTGTTTCAGACGGTGAAATTAATTATTGAAATCATTATATACGCTAATTGTTTCCTTAGAACTTTAGACTTTAACATGCTCAACAACATCGAGTTTCTCATTTCATTTTCAAGACACATCCTTTCTTACTCTAACTAAGATTCGGTTAATTTAGTTAAGAGGTTCGGTTACAACCATTCCTAGATAGCCGTTTTCTCTTCTCGACATTTCGAGGTGACTGAAGGGTGCAAGTATACGCAAAGAGGAGCGCCACTTGCTGTTAATCTTGATTTAATCCTTGACAAGCACTTAAGCGCCCGCCCTTCTCCCTCCTTTAACTACTATTAAATCGTCTTCTCACTCCAACTACGCAAGACATTACTGATCTTACATGTTCAAACCCTTTTTCCATCACTAAATTCATTTGACGATATTGAAAATAGTCAGTATTACCTTTCAATTTTTTAAACCTTATTGTTTTCAGATGGGGAAAAAAAATTATGAAAATTATGGCACTGCGACACAGCGCAAAGTCAGCAATTCTGGTTGTCTGTATATTCTTTCCTCCGCACATGTCTACAGTGAATGCGTGCGATAAGTCTGTAGGAGGGTGTCTTGGGAACAAAGACGAACGAGAGACGAGGATAGAAAAACAGAAAGAAAAAGTGAGATAGCGCAGAAAAAGTTTTTTTATTTATGCGCTCAAGGCAAAGCGAACGAGAACATAAGAAGAGTAGAGAAGAATATAAGGGAGACAGAGACCTTGAAGTATCATATTTAATTTTTATTATATCAGCTGTATGCATTGGGGTGAATAAGGGGGTGGTGGTTTCAACGGACCAGGACTCAATGTTTTATATATATTCATGTATATATATACAACAGGCGACTGAAAATGTTGGAAGGGTGTATGTAAATACAGCGTGATACATTGGACACTCGCTTATAAACACCCCATTTTTATTCGTGCCGCGTCTTTCGCCAAAACCTACCCCCTCCTCTTATGCTCCGCGTTCCACACCCACATTTTTATGTTGGTGATACACACCTATTATTTAACTTACTATGTATAGATATTATTTTCTTGTGAATAAATTACATCATTGTCCGTCTTTTTTTTTTGTTTTTTTTTTACATTCTTTTTTTCTTACAGCAGTAATACAATATATTTCAGATGTGAAAACCATTCACCCATTTACTCGACTTTTCATTTGTGAAAAGAATTTTGTTTTATTATTTTCATGTTTTTTGTCTTTTCTATTTATCTATCGTTCGATGCGAATGCTATTTTGTAGAATAGGAAATGCACTGAATTGGAAAAGAAAGAAGAGAGTTGGTATTCCATGAAAATTCGTCCGATGTCAAATTGAATTTGAATATGCCTTCACACGCACAACCAAAAACTCTCGACGTCCTATCATTGATTGACGCTGATTTGGGTTCCTACCCATCCCTCCATCTTCTTTTACTCTTTACACAAATATATACATATATATACATATATATTTATGTTTGAGGTGTCCTTATCCTCATCGTATATAATACTTCTTACTACTCTGACCTTTCCCTACGCACGAGTAATATTCACACCCATGGTCAATAGAAAAAGGAAAATTTTACATAGACCTATCCAAATATTCTTCAACAACTCTTTGCTATTGGGTAGTACTCATAAAAAAAGAAGAAAAAAATTTATTTTTCTTGATTTATTGTTATTTAGTTCTTGGTTGATATAAATATAATGTCAAGTCAAAGGTGGTTTATTTATTATTTCAAGGGTGGCTTTGCATCAATAGCCTCACCGTATCGCTCATTTTCTCATGCTCTAACTCACACGTTTTATTTCCCTGTTTATATATTTTCGCGACATATTAGCATTTTTTTGTTGTTTAAAACTGAAATATACGCGGCAATGTGGCGTGGGGGTTATGAAATAGGGGTCGTGAAGTGAGTGCCCATGCTGTAGCGAAACGTGCTTCCAACTGTACTGAGAAAGCACCCACTGATCTCCAAATAAGTGGCATCGCGCTCGTCTGAATACAAAATATCCTTTCTTCTCTCACTCTCTTATTCGTAATATATATTTTCATAACTCAAAGATATTCACAATAATAATAATAATAATAATGAAAAATCAAGAGACAAGCGGATAAATAATAATAGAAAGGGATGTTTGATCATGAAGGAGGAGGATATCCATTTGGATTTTTCAAATCATGAATATACATGGCGAATTACGAATAAAAATTCACCGAGACGATGAGAATCGTGAGAATAGCGTAATCATATAATGTATGGGAATTATACAAGATAGTTCTGCCATTTTCAACAAAGTCATATCTGTTATTATTTGGAGATCAGACTTCTCTCGGGCGAATATCTAATTGTAGTAACGACCGCGATATGTACCCGCGCGCGCCATCTGGCCCGTTCTGTGCCGTCCCTACTCACTAGCGCAATCCTGAAACAAATCCCTCCACACTACACCACCACACCTTGGTTGTGTCTCGAAATTCGTAAGATGAAACTTTACTTGGATTCCGTTGCACGAGCTCGGCAAATCTGTGAGGTACACAATCGCTTTCGTCGCTCTCTCGAACCATACCAATTACAAACACTGGTGGCTTCTTCGCATCACTACCACTGCCATTGCAAACCCTCTCTTATCCCGTTGTTAACTAAATACTAAATACTAACGATACACATTCAACCCTTACCCACGCTTTCACCAAGAAACGCGTGAAACATATTCCACTATATATCCACAATATCCCCTTTATTTCATTCAATACATCCTACCTACGTCTTTCTACATGCATATCACATTTGATCAGTAAATTTTCTAAAATCGTATCATACCTCGTATTCAAATATTCTTCTGCTAACTACTTTAAACTCACATCAATGATAACTACATCTTATAGCCGAATTATGAATGACTAAAGTGTTGAATGTGAAAATTTCTCACTAGCTAAAAATGTCGTATTCTAGAGGTGGTGTCAATGCCTTACTGTGACATGAAACCTCCGTCGCGTCTGTACTGCAAAGTACTACATGGTGAGTAGTGAATTGCAAGATTTCGTCTTTATACCATTTAATTCAGAACATTGGCGTCACTCATGCAATTCGACAGTATGCGATCGTCCTCTGAAATGACTATAATTTATGTGCATGTAAATATGTACATGTGTCTGTGTGTATATATTATATCTACCGATATGATAATGGTTGGCACTGGGAGGAAGGAGGCAAACACGAAAAACGGAAATTCGTAGATGTTGGACAATGTGGAAATAACCATGGGCTACGCGACACGCTCAAGCACCCTTCGCCAATTCTTTCACATATACTCTTCCCCTGATGTACACCTTCTCTTCTCGTTTTTCAACTATTCATATACCGCACCATAACTTCTTTTATATTCAATCTGCATGATAATTACTGACACATTCGAAAGTTTCTAATGTTGTGTCGGTCCTTTTTTCTTTTTTTCTTTTTCTTGAAGGTAACAGAGAAAGAAATGGAGCAGATTGTTTTCTAAATTTATCAAATGGAAATTAAACGTTGCGGTTAATAAAAAAATAATTATTTAAAAGTACTCCTTTGGGTAAACCGCAATGGACATAAGAGTGTTTTACTTAAATTTATATATATACTGATGGGCCGATCGCACAACCTGGGTTAGACGATACATTGTATATAAATTTCGGGTTCACCGTTACAGGAGAGAGTGGTTTGGTGGCAGTGGCGGTGGTGCCTGAAACCCTACGGACTTCGTTGCGAGTTTCATCGCGTTGCGGTTAGATCCCTTGAGAGAACTGAGCAACCGTATTCATATGTATATATCTATACAAAGTCACGATATAATAAATATATTGCAGATGACGAGAAAACAAATGATTTGATATCATTGGTGCACAAAATAAATCCGAAAGCAACACTGGTGCATCCCCTAAATGTTTTTTTCACACGATAACAACGGAAAACAAACAGGGGGGGGTGGAAAAAAATAACAATTGACGAAACATAGTAACAAAAATCTCTCTGGTTCGAAGCGCTCTATCAATTTTAATCGCGCTTCCGGCTTCAACCAAACGTACACCCTCGAGGCCCAAGGGCGTTTTTGGTATAGGGTGGTAAAGAGTGGGGAAAATATAGAAAGAGGGGTAGGTAGGTTTAACGTTGAAACGAATTTCGCAAGTTTGCCCAGCACAGTCGCCCGGGTAGTGGTACGTCTCCCTTTCTCGTTACCCCGCGTTTTAATGAGACTCTTTTCTACTCGTCTCGGGCTAAATGCTGTTGCCAAACCTCGTTTCGGCGATACGGATCAGCGCGCCAACCCTATCTATCTCACTTCTCCTCGCGTATTCTTACTCTCTTTCTCGCATATTTTCCACCCACCTCTGTTTTTATATATATACATAAATGTATGTGTCTATCTGTCTGTGTCTATCTTCTACTCTTTTCTATCGTCGGGGCGGACAAGCGAACGCCCGCCGACACGTTTCGTACCTCACCACTCTTGGTTCCGCTTCGTTCTCATTCCAAGTTCCGGCACTGAAGTTTTATACAAGTTTAAGTTTCCGACGAATCAACAGTAGAACGATCAGAGATGGATGCTAAGAGCCCCGAGAATATGGTGAATTTCATAGTATACAGTTGTATTTAGACAGTTTTTCGTCAATGCCTTTTTTAGTTTTTAAAACTTTTGTCTACCATATCAATAATATCAATATTAATTTTAGGTGGCTCGACTAGTTACCAGTGGACAAAATAATCGCGACAAAATAACTGCAGACAAAATAACCGACCAACAGTCTACGATTTTATTGCCGGCAGTTTTTTTTTCGCAGTTATTTTGTCCGCGGGCCAAATGTTACGAAACCTAATTTTATTGAGGCCATGTCGATATACTTTATACACAAACTTCTTTCTTTATCCAAAGGTATTTTTTTTCTTCATATTTTCTTATACACAATGCAATCTGATCGATTTTCGTTATTAGTTCACGCCCACTCCACTTTTATTACCATAATTGATTTTTGGGTCATCACAACAATGGTATTGCGATGAGAAAAGGCGTTAATTTGTATGTTTTATTCATAATATAGTCAACGAGAGATATAAATATCTGCCACCAATTAATAAATCATCAGTCATATTATGTTATAGTATCATTTATTCATTCATGAGATGCGGATTAAATAGTCGGAAGATTGTCACAATGCTAGAAAGTTTCATTTATTTAAAAATTTTTCACTCTGCCATGCATTTATTAAATCTCAAGAGTTGCAAATTTTTGTGCTAGCACTTGAGGATGTCGCAATATAATTGTATGCATACTCGTTGGCACCTACATTTTTACATATAGCAGTTATGCAGTTTAATGATAATCTCATCATTCTCCATAACCACACCGTCATCAAAAATAAATAAATTGAGTTCTTAAAAAATTATAAACAAATGAAATTCAATGCAATGCTATAAAATTTATATGCTCTTTATGTCGAACAGTTAATATAAATGGCCACAATTGCCCTTTAGAGAAGCGATTCGAGCGAATCGAGTGATGGTTGAACGAGCGGATGAAAGCAGAAGTTAATCCTGGTTGACGGCTCGGACTGATCTTAAATAAATCGCTAAAGCAGACTCACGTGGCTGATGACAAAATAGCGTGATTACAGGCAATCAAATGAACACTAGGCTTGCCGTTTCTTTCAGTACATGGTAAACTGTTTTAGGACCAACACACCCCAACATCCATTCGACATGAACTCTTTCTATCCAATAAACATCATACTAATAATCTCTACAATAATATAGTTTTATCCTTTCATTTATTTTTTGCCCTTTTTGTTTGTTTCTTCTTCTTTCTCCACGTTTTTCATTTTTTCCAACCATCTCATTATGATTGTCTAATCATAAAAATCATTGGCGCCATGAAATTTCAATATAACACGGAACATGAGTATTATTCGAGTCGGGTAGAGAGTTGTCGCAGTGTCCTGCAGCACAGAATGAAAAGGGTTCTACCATGGCATTATAGGGCGCCTCTTAATTGCAAATTGGTGAAATAATTGAAACAACTCTCGTAAAAATAGTTGAAAAGTCGTAATTCGGTCGTAAAAGTTGCGACCACAACGCGCTACCATTATGCTTTAAACGTGGCAACAAATAGAGAAAGGGGTTGAAAAGAGAAATCGAGAGAGAGAGAGGGAGAGAGTGAGAGAAAGAGGGAGAGAGGAAAGAGATAGACAGGGGTGAAGCTAGATTTTGCAAGGGGTTAAACCGACCTTCTACAGAATCTTTATGGATAAGTCTTATATTAGTTGCGTTCAAAGGAATTGTATGCGAAAATCCGGGATGATCGTTGTACAGAAGTAAGAAATGAAAGGGTGTATAGGTTATCTTAAACCTCAACAACCCCTACAATGGTCTCAAAAAACATAGAAAAAAAAACGAAGAGAAAATACCTATTGAAATAATGCTCACAATTTCAACATACAAATTAGATTCGCCGATAATGAAATGATTGATTATGTTAAAAATGAAAATGTAACTTTTTATTATGTGACGTTATAATATATAATGGATTTTAATACAAGTAATATCCATTGAATGGGTAAAAGTATACATTTATAATTTGGAGTTTGGCGCGAGCTCTTCCCGTCTATCTTTAATCTGCAAACTCCAGAGCGCGGGCGTACTCATCTCCACAGTTCAATCCCCCCGACCCGATTTGCCCACTGACAAATGCTACTTTCCCGTAGGCGTCTAGATATGCATGGTGCGCGAGGATAAGAGCAGGAGAAGAGAGAGGAAAACCAGAAAATCTCAGAGTGAGATAATTACGGTCGAAAACACGCATATTATTTAACCAACGTTTTGCTGCATAGAGTTTTGGGTAAAGATGCGCGCTGTTGCGCAGCTTCAAGGGAAAGCTTTTCCGCTGTTCTTACAACATAAAATCATCCTAATCAAATACAACTGGCCTTGACGTGAATGTTGAAAAGTCGAAAATTATGAAAATGAGAGAAAAAAATGTAAAACTTTGAGAAAAATATAATTATGCGGGAAGAAAAATGAGAGAGAAGAAAGAATGAGAGGAAAAAATGGAGAAAATGAGGAAACAAGAGTCCTGTATCCCAAATTTAAAACTGCAATTTTCATTTAGGGGTTGATACACATCTCAGTGGAAGGAGGAAGAAGAAGGTGAATAGCTTTGTAACCCCTTCATTTATTCTAACGTCTCGTATCCTCACGCCTATTATATTTTGTACCCACTTCTCCTCAACTCCATACAATTTTACTCCCCTGCATTACAATGTCTGATGAACCAACTTAACTTTCCTTCTTGTCTTATATATTTGTTCTTACTACTTTTATCCATTCCAAATTTTGATCGCGCATTGGGTAAAATCATTTTATTTCCATGACAACGAATCAAATTTATAGCACAGTAATAGGAGAATCGATTCATTCATTGACCAAATGAGCTCACTATACACATTTATGTTTTTCTCAACTCGCTTCACCCCAACTACCTTTTTCCGCTGAAAAAACCCAATTTTCTTGTAACAATATGCCATAATAAATGTCGGGAGTTGCTCTCTCCGGACGCTGAGGTTGGAGAGTCCCTCCCCCGCTTGTTCTCATTCTATTTTCCGCTCTTTTCGTTGTTCGAACAACCGCTCAAGCACCTCCGATTCGCTATTACAGTTTGTAATGTACTTAGGCAACTTCTGTTTATATACCAACTTTTTCACCGTCCCCTCGCGCGTTTTCATCCCACCAGACCTGCGGCGTTTTCGCTCCAACATCATTTTTAACGTTGGGAAATTATCTCTATCTACTGTCCCAAAAACCCTTCCAACACGAGATTGCATTGCTTGACTAAACAGAATTTTGTATGAAGCATTGAAAAGCTACATGTGAAGCTGAGTTTCGAAAAATGAAAGTGGAAAAATGAGAAGAATTGCACAATCAAACTTTGGTTCATTCAATATTTGTTTATCATAAATTTATCACGACTCTCTCGCACGCAGAGACATTGAAAAAAAAAAGTTTTTTCAACACCTATCTGGAGCACCTGGCATTCATTGAAAAGTCAAAAGACAAACTGTGACTGCTGTAAACAGATCGTGTCCGCAATTTTTCGTATATTTTTTTTTCTCCAATCCCCCCAATACCATAAACTCTCCACGCACACATTTTGATTTTTTTCTTTGCAAGTTCAAGTATTGAACTTTAATATAAAAGAATAAAATATGATAAAATGGATGAGCGTTCGGAACATAGAAGAACAATAGCTAAACATCAATACCAGAGATAAGAATAATGCATTATTTAGGATGATTGGAAATTATTTTAATAAAATTTCATAGAGAAATATACTGCAATACAATTATAATTGCCATAAGTGCATTTACATAACTTGATCCATTCAAATTTATATTTAAAATAAAAGAAGATAAAGAATTTTATAATACTGAAACTCTTTCAATTTTACGTTACTCTCAATTACTTCACGCTGATATATTCATTATGCGCTATATGATTTAATCAATTAATATTTTTGATTTGATCCCATGAGAGAAAATTGATAAATAAAACTAGAGAGCAAAATGGAATAAGGAAAAAAGGAAGTATATAATTGGATTGGGGGCAAAGAGGTTCGGAGAAAATTGCAACGGGCATCTCTATCTAGTCCGGTGAACTGTAGTAAACAAACGAGACGTCATATACTGCCCCAACCCTCGAGTCCCTAACAGTCCCCCCTCCCATTTTCTGTAGAGCCCCATTTCTGATTGCTAATGAATCCTAACACTATTATGCATGCAACAACTAAAAAAAACTAAGGTCCGTTGCCAACGCGAAAACGTTGCCCTCGTTTCAAACGCAGTGGTTGTTGAGGGTGGATGAAAAAGGAGGGTTGCGTCACCCACTTCCCGGACAGCTTCCTCTTCGTCATCACAATGTCGGAAGCGTGGAGGCCAAGCGTGTGTGCGTGTAGAATATGTTCCTGGGACACAAAGAGTTGTGCAAACATGGAATTTAACTCTATGGGGTAGTGGTCATGTGGGAGCTCTGTTGGATGAAGGGCGTAGAGGGTTTTACATTATTGCACGCGCGCCACGCCAATGGACAAGGTTCAATCTCATCTATGAGATTGGGAGGTACTTCGTTAGTGAGGTCCTTTTTACCGTTCTACGTACATTCTCGTAGACTACAATAACTTTACAAATAAAATATATCAAATATCAACAATGATGGATTTCCAACATCATTCTTTGTCTTCGCCTTTTTCCATAAATTTCTATTTTTTTTTTTTTTTTCATCAATATTATCGATATAATTGTAACTTTTTATATTATCCTGCAATAATTTCATCAGAGTTTTACTCGAAATATCTAACCCTGAAACGTGTTTTGAAATGTATCAGAGTTCAATCACACGATACCACATAAAATGCTTTCGCGCATGACAGATACCTGCATGGTTGAAAAGATGAAGTGTATGTACGTGTGCATATAATGGGGATGGATAAAATCGTTTTGGAGAAGGAGGCGATTTGGATGGGCCGGAATTGCCGTAAGCTCCGAGGCAGTTGGTGCAGCTAGAAAACATAGGAGTGCATAATATTTGTTTGGTAATCGATAGAATCACGTCATCGCGTGTTGGCTTCAATTCTGCGCCATACGCGGAATTCCAATTTGTTTTTATATCTATTTTTTCCAAATTTTAAAACAAAAATTAAACAGTTTTTTTCTCATTTTAGCGACAATTAGAATATGGAACGATGGTAATTTTTTTTTTCTGCAACGTTGGAAAAAGATATTGGACCCGCATTCATTGATGCTTCGTTCGTGCGAGTTCATGCGTCCCAATACAACAACATACACTACCACCATCGCCTACCCCTCTTCATCACGCTCTTATTCAACACCCCTATACCTTGTACAGAGCTTAATTTTTTCCATTTTTCCCCTCTTGTCCCTCTTACACTTTGAAGTATTTCACCTACAACACTCACTCTGACGGTTTACCGAAAAATGATAAACATTACAATAAAGGTAATTCAAGCCATCATATGTAGATATTACAATAATATTGCGATAATAGCAATATTCAAACAATTTACAATGTATATGTGACAAATTAATTGTTTGGAAACGATATGTGTTGTAGTACTTGGGGGCTTGATTATATAATAATTCACTTTCACATACGTTTACCCAAACATACACATGGAACCTCATATGAAATTCACAAAGGGACATTTAATTTAAAAATAGTAAAATATTAATTGGATATAATATGGATGCAAATGATTATGGTGGTTGAATATCGAACATTCAGAACAAATTCAAAAACAGGCACAACTGACATGAAAATTCACACATACAACCATACATTTTACTGTTTTCAGTTAGCAAGAAGGACAAATGGGAAAAAATGATCCTTCAACGCTTGCGGGAGTGGCAGCGATGAACTTACATGTGACATAAACTCACGGCGTTCTTTCTCACTATGTGTCGTCACCGCCACCGCCACCACCTCTAGTACCACCTTCCCTTCTACCTTCCGTTCTTCTGACACCTCTGGCCTGCGGGCGTACGCCGACTATTATTATTTTCATTCCTTCCCATCCGCACACGTCCGCCAGACGTTATCTAGCTGTCCCTGTCTGTTACCCAAACGCCTAAAACTCTTTTCGGATATTCCCTTTTTTTCGCAAGCCCCACCCTGCGCACCCCAGTTCTATCCACCATCAACGACCTATACCTCATTCACGAAAAAATATATGTATGCACATATATACAGCATTCTCGGTTTGTATCACGACACGTGGCCTAACGCTCACCGACATCCACATTTTCTTTTGTCTTTTGCAATGAAGAGTGACGAAAAAAAAAAAAAATAAAAAAAATAAAAATAAAAAGAAAAGCACACATTGAAATGCAAGACGAAAGAGGTGAATAAAGAAATTAAAAAAAAAATTATGAAAGCAGAGGTGGATGAGAAACATGGAGAGGGGATGAGATTTGATTGTTTCCTGCGGCATGATCGCGAGACATATACGAACGTAAATATATCCGATCGTTGCCAAAAGTTGACAGACACATAGGGAGGGCAAAAAAAAACGTTGATACCACAAGGAAATGAGACGGCAACAGGGAGAATACTCTGGAATAGTGAAGACAATATGAGAATTTACGTGGTCCTGTCGGCAAACCAAAATAACGCTATCAATATAATGCAGAAAGACGAAGGAAAAAGTTGGAGTGTGAGTATAAAATAGCACGATAGAAAGAGAAAAAAAATCCATGTGTGATAATGGGAATCGATTTGTCACGAAGCTTGTACAATTCGACGTGTAGGTTTTTTTACGTGGTCCTGGTGAAAGATAGTGCCACACACCCAGATCCAAAGAGGCCTTCACCCATTTCACTGCTGCATTTCCACTTGCTTTCTTGCTCTCTGTCCGAGTGAAAACACGAGCCGATTTCGCTTATAAGCTTCTGTAGATAGAAATCTTGTAAAATAGTCTTGCCAAAGACAAATATTATAGGGATCAACGCAACCCTCAGTTGCAATTTATTCTGCGGGATTCTCTGTCCAGCCACAAAGCTACTATTTCAAGCCAAACCTTATATATGATGGAAAAAAAAATAAATAAATAAATAAATATATTGAAATGAAATATTAGCATCACCAACTTATTGAACTTTTCTCATTTAACACATAGAAATACAATATCCATTTCGTTTATGGATAAGAAAATATAAGACCCGTCTTTTTTCTCACCATCTCAAGTGCTTATTGCGACTTAATTCACCCCTCAAGACTACTCACGCACCCCTGTGTTCTCACGTACCATTCGCGCTACCTCCTCTTACTCACGTGCTGCTATTTCTCGTTAACCAGTAGGTTATAAATTCATTGACGGGCAGAGTACCAACATTATCGTCTCTTTCCGCCAATTTTCTCGACAATTTTCTCTTTTATCTTTAATACACAAGAAAATAAGTTTATTATTTGATGGTTCGATTGGTTGTGTGGGGTGAAGGTTGATTTGTCTTATAGAATATCCATCGAATGGATGAGCACGCATCATGGATACAATTCTCTGGCACAAAACAATGGAATATGT
The DNA here is from genome assembly GCA_030523045.1 of Meteorus cinctellus. Taxonomy (NCBI): domain Eukaryota; kingdom Metazoa; phylum Arthropoda; class Insecta; order Hymenoptera; family Braconidae; genus Meteorus; species Meteorus cinctellus. The sequence continues at coordinate 92,700 of JAPYZF010000078.1, read as the reverse complement.
TGGGACAAAAGGCTTGAGAGGTCAAATGTTGAGAAGGGAGAGCAAAAGAGCTAAAACGTTGTTGGACAATGTGAACGTGGGCAGCGTCGTGGCCCATAAATTGATTTGCTAAAGCGACGTGAAAAAGCTTCGCCAAGCATACACAACGCTTCTCGCTTTCGCTCGTTCTCGTTCTCTCTCTCCCCTCAATCCCTGCATCCAATTTCTCTACCCTTATGCGAGGTCAACTCGGAGTCACCGTCATAGCCTTAAGCTTTTGTGCTTATACGCGAAAATTATGTCGCGCGAAGATGATTGTATTTATGTTATACAATTATACGACGATGAGCATGGCCGGTGAACAAAAACAGTGTTGCAAAATGAAAGTAGTGATGGGGATACGTGGCGAATACATAGCGATTGTAAAGAATAACTAAGGTTGAGAAATGGGAAGGAAAAACAATGTTGGGACGAAAAAAAAAGCTGAATAAATAATATGATCGAATAAAAGGCATTGAGAAAAAGTTTTTTCCAACCGCGGTCAAACTCTTTTTTTGGAACGCTCCAACCCTTTTTTCTCCACCATTAACATAGCAGCACCCCAGGCAGTGCCTACAATTCTACCCCTCATTTTTCCATCCTCCCATCCCGCCCCTCGCATGCACAACCGTGGCTAATGAATAGAAATAATTTCTCGCGAAATTGTGCTTTTCGGTAGTTTTCAATTAACCTGCGCCGCGGCTTTGTGAATGGGGCTTTAAGTTTGTATTCCTGCACCACGTTCTATGGATTGCAATTATAATTGCACGAGTATCGCCAGGCGCAGTGAGACGGAGGAAGTGGTAGAGTCGATTGTCGAAAAGAGAAATGAAATAATATAACAACTTGGAAGAATAAATTGTTATGAATATCGGTATCTTTTTCAATTTAGTCAATTGTTGGTCATCCCACTTCAATTTATATCCATTTTCGATCTCATTTTATGATTGTCCTATTTTCTTGATGCATGATACTATTATCGCTTCCACAACTAGTTTATTTATTTATCCATTTTGTTTCATTTTGATAAGTGGTAGAAACGATAATAATTAACACGGTTAATAATAGTCGCAATATCACGTGCATTCATCCAGAATCACCCTCTAGGCTGCGGTTTGTATGGTAAAGCACTTGCGGGGGTCGAAAAGCAGAGGGATGAGACGTTATGAGAGAAAGTGAGAGGGTAGTCAATATAGTTTAAAGGGCGCCAGTTTCTCTCGCTTTCTCTTCTCTCTACTTGAAATAATATCGCGGTAATACCGGGCGCTCGGCTGGTCTGGAAACTAGTTTATAGCCAATTGTTATTAAGGCCGGTGCTAAGTCTTTAGGTGCGCTACCCACCCCCAAATACACACCCTCATGGGCCATCCACCATGTCCCGCAGCATAATGAAAAGCAAAAGGGACAACACGCACGGTTAAAAAAAAAACGACGAATAAAAGAAAAAGAAGAACGCATGAGAAATATAGATGTAAAAAGAAGGACGAGGGAGTAAAAACATGAGTGAAAAAGAGAACAAAATGCCAGATGAAATAGAGTGGGGTGAATATTCGAAAGCTCTTGTATTCCATTTCCGCTCAATTCTATTTTCAACAACCACTACCACCACCATAAGTTAATATTTTAGCAACATTTTAATTAACGAAATAGTAATAATACAGAGATAGGACAAGGTAGCCATACTACGCGCACTCGATAAAAATTCAAATTAAAAATAATCCCGTCTGATGCTTTCATTTGTCTCATAAATGATAAAGATGTCTTCAGTCAGAATTCGAAGTTTCATCATCATTTCAGATAGTATCCGATTCAACTTCCCCCTGTTTACGAAATTTATTCCATTCTAAAATTGAATGAAATGCCCACGTCATATTTTCGTACAGAGAAGTTATATCAATCCCTCTCCCTACTCACTCATCATATAGGAGTCTATGAATGCATTGTCAAAATTATAAATATCCAAATCTAGGATACTGCCCTGGAGATGAACACATATATTTATATCTCTAGAATGTGTAAATAAACATTTTCTTTGTTTATCAAATATAGACAAACAGCCACCAGTTTTAGTATACTTCGTATCAACGTGTGAATATTATCGTAATATACCTAAAACCAATTGATTCGGGCATAAATTTATATAGGACACGATGAGATTATTATAAAAAACAGTGTAAAGAGCTACACAAGGAAGAACACCCCTGTGTTAGGGAAATTTTTCTTTGAGGTAGAAAAAGACTGAGAGATAGTATATGTCTCATGCCAGTGAGGTGAGAGTACTCAATAGGAATACCTCTTTCCAATGAGGAAAATGTCAGTGGCGATAAAATTAGCAGCATTTAGATGTCAAAGTATCAGTGAAATTTACAAAACGAATCCTCCTCATAAATTAACGAAAATTGATGAATATTTATTGAAAATTTTTCTCAACACAGATATATTTGCAACGAAGGTAAAAGTGAATGGAGAGGAAAGTAGAACGAGAAGAAGAAAGAAATAATGCGAATAAAACAGCTAATGTTTGATACGTAGGATAGAATATATCTTACAGAACGGAAATGCTCGGCGCGCGGCCGCGTATAATATACGTATGTATGAAATGAGTGGGGAGGTCTGGCCAGACGAGCAGAAATGAAGCAGCAAGGGGTTTTGTTTGTCCGGCTGTCCACCCCTTTTCTTCCCCATACCACTTGCTAGTCACCCTCATCTCCTCCTGAGTGTATGAACCCGCTTTTCTCTTTCACCGTCCCCTTACTGCTCCAGTCCAACCATCACCCTTTGGCGGTACGCAGAGGTACCTCTCATACCTACTCTCTCTCTCTCTCTCTCTCCTTCTCCCTTCCTGTATACCGACCATTCTTTCTCACTCTCTCTCTCTGTCTCTCTATAGGTATACATATATACATACTATATGCCCTCTCATAGCACTCCCTCGACTGTAACAATGCATACGTGTATACAATGTTTGCCCACATATCCTCGCATATATATCTTTGTCGACACTAATATTGATTACTGCGAGCGAAATTCCACGAGTTCTCAACACTTGTCTGCCAAGTCTCTTGCGGCCTTCTTCCATTCAATCTTCTTACAACACACAAATATACATCTATATATCTATAGTCATTTTACAATAATTATTTCATAACTGACTTGAAAATAATCTAATTATTAAATTTCGTAATGTTTTATAACAGAAGCATGGGGTAAGCAAAGATGAGGTTGTTGGGTCGAAAACCATCTGAAAGGTTAAGGGCTCAATTGTATATAGTTTGAGAGCTGAGTGTGTAGAAGGGTCGGAAGTAGTTGGATAGAGACTTGCCAATGCAAGACATAGGTTGAGTCGAGGATAATACTGAGGATAGTAATTGTATACGTGGAGAATGGCAAGGTAAACAAAACTATGTAAGATTGGCCCATTAATATACATATCTCTTGGTTGAGTTGGGCGTGGAGCACAGGGACTCGTAAGAGAAGCCAGAGCAGCGGAGGAACGTGTATTACTATGCTCTCTCTCTCTCTCTCTCCCTCTCCATCTTACTCGCATTCAAAATGAATGGAGGTGTGGGTTGTCTTGGCCATAGACTCAGAGCTTAGGTTTGTTCAATAGTATGGACGAGTGAGAGAGAATGGTAGTTACGTGAGGGAGAGAGCGAAGATAGGATACACAATGGATATTGAGGCTATAATTCACAGCTGATTGTTACCAGCACAATCTATAGATTCCGAAAGCCACCAACTCAACGCACCCCACACAGCTCACACAGCCCACTAACCATCCTTGTAACTACCTTCTTGAATTTTTATCAGATCACAAACCACTAGCTCACCAATTTTCACACCACTTCATCTTCCAAAATCTCTCTTAATTCTTCTTCTCTTGCAATCACATTTTTAAATCATATCAAATAATATTTTCTACTTGTTGTTTCGAATAAATTACTATTTCTTTCAAATGTATTCAAATCCATCATTTACTTATTGACTCTTTCTCATGCTGTGGAATAATATCGTTCGTTTTCATATTAACATCACGGAACATTTGCTGACACGTATAAGTCACAAACTCAGGGGAGAGTTATAAATTAATTAGGAGGGTTAAATTGATAATAGGACAGGGATCCTTCACTATTTATGTGTATATATATATTGGATGGTGTTGCTTCATCCCTCATGTTTCGAATAGACTGTAGAAGTTTGAGATGTCTGTAGAGACACACGTCGATGTTCTACCTGCCTTACAAGTAACCCGAAGATGATAATAGTGCCGATGCAGCTTGTTAGGTTACTACAAGTCAATCTTTCACTTTATGTCAACCAATTATGCAATAATTTCCGTATGAGACATGTATTTGTACACTGCTCTGTATTTAATATCATGAATGCCGAGCCAAACTATAGAGAACAAATATCTCATAAAATACACTACTTGATAATATTCCACCTGTCCGGTGTCAAACAGTTGTCAGTTGACAAATTATATATGAATCAACAGAGAAGGAACACAAGACAATAACATAAGAATGCATCTGACGACGATGAGAAAGTTCGAAGATAGCCACTCAATGAGGTTATGAACGAACATCTGATGGATGGTCAGTGTGTTCGAGAGGTTGGTGAGAAGTGGACTTTAACAAATGACCGAATGGTCGTTTTGGGTCGCGTGAGACGCTGCCTACTTGGGATGCGGCATGAGGATCTATGCTAGCAATTTCTCATCAGTTCTTTACTCAACGGCAAACAATACGAACTAGTACTTCACCGCTACCACTATTTCCATCCCCTCACATAAGAACTGTCACCCTTAACAGAGAACCCGGAGGCAGGGACGAGTTGATCAAAGTCACACGATACCTTAGCGATCCGAATGAAGTGACAGAAACTCAATCATCCTCGATATTCACGCCAATAATCCGCACCATTTATTCTTCTTCTCTGTTTATTATTTTTTATTTATGTATTTCTTTTTTCTTCCAAGATGATAATCTTCAACTTATTTCTGCCTTATTATAATACGTCAAAGAATCATAATCTCTTAGAAACCTTTGGGGTTTACCGGTGACATTCAAAGTATAAAATGCCCTTCGGGACCTTGTTACTTCAATTCGCTCGAATAATCCACCCTCGTGAAGAAGAATTTTACACCACCACCGCGCCCATCCACTCGTATTTTTTTCTTTTTTGCTTCATTTATTATTATTATTATCATTATTATTTTGGATATTCATTTATTTATTTATTAATTTGTTTATTTTTCGTTTTAACGTTGCACCGGCGAAACAAAAAAATTATTCCCAAATACGTTTTTCAGCTCAAATAAGTTGAAAAGTTGGAGCCTCAATTTTTACAAAGTTTTTATAATTTCATGAGAGTATAAAAATATTCGCTCAACAGATATAAAGCGCGCGGTCACCATTGTCTTCATCGAACACGAAAATAATCATTTTGTGTGACAAATGGAGTATCAGAGTCTGATATTGTGAAGTGGTAATTGATGCACGGTCAGCAATTCACTCAGTCCCAAACAAAAGGCACATTTTCTTGATTTTATTTCAATCCCGTACTTATATTCACAAAGACTCACTCGGTATTCAAATATTTTCTGTACGTTTCTATGATAGATCGAACAAGAAATAAAAACGAATTGTGAATCCTATAAAATGATAGAGAATGTCAACACGTATCCGACGAAAAATCCATTTTTTTTAAGAGGAAACATGATGAAATTCATAGAGAAATACAATTCAATGGTCAGTTCACTATAAAAAATCAAATTCCATGAACAGCACACATTTTATCCGATTGAATATGAAGCCATCAATCCAATATAAGTGATCGCATTAACCCATTTGGCATGTCTGCAAAAACATATGCCAGGTAACTTTTTTTGCAATAATACCTGGGTACAGAATCATGGCAAAATACTGTGGGCACAATTGCGAATTATTCACGCCCAGCAAAAGTTTAAAGAATTGACTGAAGAAGGAGATAAGGACAGCTTCGATGTTGCAAAGAAGCTTCAATGTGACTTCGAACTGTGCATACATGAGTGTAGTAACCGCGTTGCTACCATAGTCTGTCTGCCTTCCTGAGGGTGGGAAATAGTAGGGAGTATATATGATAGGCCCAAGTCACGCGATTTCAACCCTCTTTCTTTTACATTGTGGGCACCTTCACTTTTAACCTCAAAACTCTATTGCCACTCACACCACCCTTAAACTTCTTTCGCCACTCTTATCCAGGTATATACCGTTAGGGTGTTGCATCGTGACTTATCGGCTCTAATTATTCGCCTCCAACAAATAAATGGATGGTTGGACGATCGGAAGTAGCTTCGCTCTCAGCCATGTTGCAAATTTTTAAGTCGTATAAAATCGATACATGTATTCCACAAACGACCTTAAACATGCATCGGATATATAAAAATATACAAAAACTCAGGAATGGAAAATCCGTTGTGAGACAAAGGTAAAGACAGAATGGTGGAAAAAAAGAAGAATTGATTGAAGTGAACATACACCCTCTGTATAAACGAAACTGAGAAAAAAAAAAACAAAACAAAAGAATAAAAAAAAAACAAAAAAACTCAACCGGCCCCTTTTCTGTTTTGGTGTGATAATTTTTCAATTTAAACCTCATGCATTATGGTCGAACGTGAGTGAGTATATAGTCAAACACTGTCCAATGTATATGCAACAATAATAAACTGCACCATTATTGCGTTGCAGGCAGGGCTTTGTCGCGCCCCTCGACGCAAAAATTCTCATTCTCTCGCCCCTTCACCGTCCGGCCAGAAGAGGGCTAAGGAGAATCACCCTTTCCATCTTCTATCATAACAGTGTAAGCAAATGTGAGTCCTCATATTTTTTTGCGCGCAATCCCGACGATACTTCAACCCCAAGTATTCTTCATCACTTTCAGCATTCTCTAGAAACCTAACTACTCAATTGTTATTCACTTACTCTTTTCAATTTATATGAAACATGAAAAATTGTCAATTTTTCAAGTAGCAAATAGATTCTTCATACAAAATTCATGTTATATTGGATCGAAATAACTGTGATGCACAAATAAGAATACTACTAAAACAATTAATATGAATAAATACTCCAAATGCAATCGCATTGCATTATTCAATATGGATATATGTCACATCAGTATATATTGTCTAAAAAGAAATAATTAAAACATGAAAAATATGTTTTTATCATGGAAAAAGCTGTTTGAATCAAGCTAAATACGAAAAATATTTTGAAAACACTTTTTGTGCCAATATGGGGTCGGATAAATAGGTGGCAGAAATGGATCATACCATGGGCACCCATGAGGAATGTGATCGTCTATCCTTCATTTCGTTTACCCTCAATTCTCATCATACACAAATGTAATAAGGTATACAACAGCAAATACAAGGAAACCAATGAGGATGAAAAAAAAATTGTTCAGCAAAGAAATAGGGAAAAGAAATGCTGAACAACCGATCGTTCCGACGTTCAAAGATAAAGAAAGTCGTTTTTGTTAATGAGTTAGCGCTGTAATACTTGTATACATATGTATACATATCTTCAATATGGCTCTCTTTCTTCTCCTCTACGTTCACTTTTTTATCTATTTTACTGTTATTTCTTTATTTATCACGTATACTTGAATACTTGAATACTTGAATACTTGGATACTATATCAGACAGTATTGAATGTTGGCCATGACACAGACGACGCCCGCATGTTTGTTCGCGTTCCCCACCTCGTCTCTATCTACCCTGATGCTTTCTCTCTCGCCTGGCGTTTTATCACCAGTGTAAACACGACAGTAGAAATGAAGGAAAAGAAGAGGTATTTCATTTTTCCTCTCTTCATCGCTACTTTTTCATCTCATTCGCTCTTCAAATCTTTCCACTCCATATATATGTATGGATATGAAAATGGAACAGCAACTGCTTAAACGAATAAAGTTGATAGAGGATGAAATGAAAAAAATAATCCAAATCAGAAGGGCCATGTACACATACATATATATGAACATAAATGTATAAAGTTAAGTGGGAGGAAAAAAAAACTTTTTTAGGAGTACAACATTCACGACATTTTTGTTGGAATTAGAATGGACATGAGACAGGTAAAGTATCCGATGGTCTCTAGTTGAAGTGAGATATCGAAAGAGGACTAGAAAGGGAAAGCAGTGGGCAGTCTATATAATTTCCCTTGAGGGAGATCGGGATGGGTGATATAGGGGGTTGAGAGAAGAGGCAGACTGCGAAGAGATGGGGTGGGAGGAAGAGGGAGACGGAGAGGGAGAAGGAGAGCGGGGGCTTGTACAGTGAAATCGCGTAGTCGGATATATCTATACGAATACGTATGAAGGGATCAGTGTGTTATTCAGGTGGACACTGAGCTCATCCACGAGCCCATCAACTCAACCATCCTCCGACAATCGATTATTATCTTTCCAATTTGCATAGACGGATGCGCTTGTTCAAATCTCGACCCCCACGGCCACCGAAAAAAAATATAAATAATTCAAGTTGGACTTTTTATATTCTCAAATATAGTGAAAATGAATTTAGTTTTTTCCGGGCGTTTCCCACCATTCGTAAATTCACAATGATATATTTACTATGAATACGAAGGGTTTGTATATTGATTAATTGATTAATTGATTAATAAATGGTATAAAGTGAAGAAAGCATTATTGGAAGCGCGTATGGCTTTTGGTGACCCTCTTGTTTTGCGCCCACGTTAAGAAAGTCACGAGCGTTGAGAACGCATTCTCCTCTCAAGCGACAACACGGAGACGGTAGTGCGGTTAATAGTTGAGGGTGCAGTCAAGTCGCGAGAGGGGACAAAACCCTCTTTTATAAAATCTTTGACGCGTCGACCAGCGTCGAGCAGTCATTAATATCTTTTAGGTGGCAGATTTCGCGCGTATTAATCCACCATATTATATCCATAGCTGGCGTTCTGGTACCCCGTTATCCGTCCTTCCCCTAACGACCTACAGCACTTTATGTTCTTATTTTTCCTCATCGTACCGAAATTTTTGCCCTTCCGTAACCGTGACTCGATATAGCTGAGTCGACGGCTCCTTAATGAAAAATCTGAATCTCTCCCCGCTATTTCTTCTCCGTCCTCCCTTTTTTTTTCACCCATACCTCCTGCCACTATAACACCATATATTATACAAAACTGTAGCATGAAAGAAAGAAAAAAAAAGAGCCATCGCTATTTTGCCACACATTTTAGTTAAACTCACAAGAGATTTATTCATTGCAGTATTTATTCATAGATAATCGCGAGTTTCTTAGTCTATTTGTCTACAAGAAATAGTTGTGGAGAAAACTATACACATGTATGTATGCGTGTATATGCGTGGTCAAAAAAAAAAAATATATAAAAGCGAAAGAAGAGCGTGGGCGGGGAAGAGCGAAACGAAGAGTATGATCATCCTCGAAACATTCCGTCTGCAAGAGGAAGAGAAGTTGTAGTATGGAAAGGGGTTGCTCGGACCCTCGAGGCTCACCAACGTCGCGTCATTTCCCTTACGCGTGAAAGAAGAGAAGAGATTTTGGCATCGAAGTACCAGAAAATCTCATGCCTCTGTCGAAAATCGCGACACCCGACGGCATAGAGTGAGATCAGGTGCGGGGAGGATGGGTATGACAGAAAGGGTGGGAAGGAGATGGGAAGGATGAGAAGGATGGGAAGATGAACAGACACGAAGGGTGAAGGGTGAGTTGTGAGGTTTGTGAGGGGTGTAGCGAACGCGTCCGTACAGGAGTCACAACGGTGTCGTACCTCCTCAGTTTTCTCATTTCTGTTTGCTCGAGCATCTAAACGGGCGTAATGTGCTCGCGTGGCAAATTAACAAACGCCTGAGGAATGAGAAAACGACAGAGTGAAACAGACTATGTGCCACGTACCCCCGTATCCACTACCGAAAACGACAGTAACACACAACCCCTTTCGCCTCAATGTTCATTCTTCTTTCCCTCTACCCTCTACCCTCTCTCCTCTTTCTCTTCATCTAACTCCCTCTGTTTCTCATATCTCTTTCTTTGCTTCTACTGTAATATTCAACTTCTCACGAGCTGTCTCTTTCTCACTATTGCGATAAGGGGAATCCACCCCTCCTACTGTTACAGTGAACTACAAGAGTGTATATTATATTGTCACGCGATAGCAATGACAGGGCAAATTTCATATGCAATTAGAGGGAAACACGACAAACAGACTCTCAAGTAATATATACTTGTACTATAATTTTAATGGCAAGTGACAAATGCGCCAATGTTTCTGGAGAAGAAAGCGAAAAAAATTAAATATACCTAATCTTATAGAATTATTGTCGAATATCCAATCTTTGTTACATAAAATGGGAGGGAAATGATATCGAAGATATTAAAAAAACCATCACATATGAGAATATAAATTTGAATAACGTTCATACAGCTCTTATCTAGATTTTTGTGTATCTTGTATATATATGACGTACGCACTCAAGTATATGGCCCTCTAATATACACTTGTTCGTGCAAGAAGTGTATCGGTATATAAATTCTTACAGTTTAGAATAGGTATACTAATATGAATGTGAGAATTGGTGTTTGTATGTGTGTGCGTGCGTGTAACGTTATATTACGCTAAGAATAGGTGATGTACATATAATGCGAATATAGCCACGACTTTGTTCCTATAACCAAGACGGGTCATTGGCATTGAGAGTTTATGTATACATCCATATACACATATACAAATGAAAACATTGAATATGCGTATGGTATTGATGTTTGTCGCTCCACCCGGAAAATTCCTTGCCTTCATCCAAATTCATCTTGTCTTATTATCAATTTCACCGATATTTATTCTAGCGAAACTGATTTTGTCAATTTATCAAATATTTTCATCGTTAATTTCTCATTACTATATAACCAAATCATACTATTGAACAGTAATAACTGAATTCATTGAGGTAGAAGCGATGTATATTTATTCATTTGTGACCTGCATAATCTTACAAAATTCAATCTCATTTCTTATTCAGAACCCGGTAACAAATGGATTTTTGTTTTACTCCATAAATAGGCAACGAATATTCCACTATCGTGTGTGCCAAATTTGGAAGGACAACTTGAAATATATAAGCTCAACGATAACGCCGTTAAAATATAAATGCAAGTGAATAAATACATTTGCATCGGACGGATGATATTGAATGGATGAATCGGTTGACAGCGGCGGCATTGTAGTAAATTCAGAATTAGTTTTCATGCATTCAACTATCATCAATATCAATTAACAGAGGCAAATAAGATTGACTCAACCTATTGAATCAGTTTAAAAATATATTGCTAAAAAAATGAAATAAAGTAAATGTGTGTTTTTCTATATGCATGTGATCTTCAGATAGTTTATAGCTAGTATCCATTCCTCGAATCAGAACTCTCAAGTACACTTTGCTTCATTTTACCAGTAAAATGTTATGGTTCATCACATTAATCAGCATTGTCCATTCGCTATAGTATGTGAATGATTTTTAATACGCGAATATTGAAATTGTCACGAATAAAATAGTAGTTAATCGTGCAATCCCGTACCACTTTACTGTGTATATATTTTCGTTAGGACGATTAACGTTTTGCCGCTTGTGGCACGTACAAACGTTAATAACAAAGAAACACACAAATTGCTCGGGAGGGGGTGAGAGCACGAGAGAAACATATATAGAAATTGTTGGATTTGAATGAGAGGGCGAGGGAGAAACCGTACTGCAGACTAATCGCTGCCGATTCTAAGCTGGTTTATATTACATCGCGAGCATTTTCATATTAAACGGCACATGCGAATAATAATCGAATTCATATGTATATGCATAGACATAGATATTTGTAAAGTGTAAATTTGCCACGCGAATACTCGTGGGCAAATTAAAGCCAAAAGATATCGGGTGTAAGCTGAATCGCGTTCGTACATATACACACATGAATACATTTATATATAGGAAAAGTGAGAAAGAGAGACAGAGGTGCGAGTCTTACCAACGCGTAAAATACTGTCGAGTTGCTTTGGTGAACGTTATCAGGACACGCGATGCATTGTGTATAAAATAGACGCGCTGTGTACACGCTCATATGAAGAGATAAAGAAAGGGTGAAAGGGAGAGGAATGAGACGAAGAAAAAAAGAAAGAAGAGGAACATATCAAGCAAACATCTACGCATATAGCATCCACAAGTCTAATCTGCATGATACATTTCACACGTCTTAAAATGGTAACATAAATGTGTACCTATCAAAGTATAAAGAGTGCCGACAAATTGAGATTTCGTTCAACAATCATTGATCAGAATTGAACTTGTCGAAATGAAGAATTAAGTGAAAAAAGTCGAATTGAGTATAAGAAAAAAAGATAGAAAACTGATAACTTGGATAAGATACAGGTAACACAATTGGCAGGTGTAAATAAATAAATTGTCATATTACCATATATATATATATACACAAGAATTGAATTATGATGCGTCAATGAAATACTGTGAATGAATAAATAATAATGAGAATAATGGGGTGAATTGAAGTGATCTGACGAGGACTTTAATACAATCAAATATACAGAACTAGTGAAAATCAAGGTTATAGAAGTCAATTTATAATGAAAAATGAAAAATTAGTGAGAAATTGTGTTAGTGTACGGCAACAGTAGATATTTCAAGTTACCAAAGTACAGACTCTTAGATGTATTGAAATTTGAATAATAGGGAAATGCAAAGTATAATTTATATGAGAATAATATTCGATAATAACATAATAATGATTGTTGTTGGCAACATTGGAATGATGGAAAAGGGTATTTCTTCAAAGAGGAGATGAAGTAGTAAGTAGGTAAGAAAGCTATTTCCCGACCGGACACGCTTTCAACCCTTCTCTGCTTCTAAGATTTCAACCCTTTAGCCATCGGTGCCTGTATATATAATTGGAATCCAAACTTATCTGGAATAAACTCTTGATAATAATCAGGTTTTTTTTTAACAAAATACAAAGTAAATAATATATAAACAGGATAAAACAAAAAAAGATACATCAAATTCGTAAAGATCTGAGTAAATGCACCGTGGTTGCTGTCGAGAAGGAAAAAAAGAATTTGTATATGTAACAGTAGAAACAGTATAGGGATGGAGTTTTAAGGCTAAAAGGCACCATGGTCGTACGCCATGCATAACAATTAGCCTGGGAAAATCATGAAAACGTTGTGGACCACTTTAGACTCTAATATGTATACATGCTCTTGAATGCTCCTTTCTCGCTCTCTCTCTCTCTCTCTTCCGCTTATATTCAGAGCTCCTGGACTCGGTGTTGAAGCTTCTTCATGGCCCACGGCACTTCCTACCCACCGACGTGATCTCACCGTCATATTCCCACTTCCCTCTCTCGACCCATCTGACTCTTCTCTCCTATATGTATACACTACATTCCACCCCGCGTACCCTCTTAAACGGAAGCACGCAGAGATAAGGGAGAGTTACACGCCCTCTTCCTCTCTCTTAACCCTTTGCTCAACATTCACACAGAGATTCTCATTCACAAAAATTTCAATAAACTATTGTCCATATCATTAGTTTTCTATTGATAAAAATTTGATTGAATAAATGAAATTGCAACCCTTTACGGTTTATACGAAGCCCTGTTTAATTTCATAAATGCTTCGCGGCATAACAAATCGTTCTTAAGCCATAATCATCATGTCCTATATGCATGTATGGATTTCTTATCATTCACTTGTTTTGAAATGCATCGAATTGAATTGTTTCCCTCGTTATTTATTCTATCATGGATTAAAATAATAAGAACAGTTTACGAAATAAAAAGCCAATGCGCAAGTTTCATCATTTACAATGGTATGCAATTACGTGGAATGAAAATTATAGTCTCTCCTTTGTATATTGGATTTTTTTTATGTACAATACATCCAATTAGCGACCAGAAATATGTCTAGTTTAACTGGTAGCATGAGAGATCGGGTGTATATATAGTAACATCTTGAAAATGGTTGTGAGAAAGGGGACAATGAGACCGGGGAAGGGTGGAACGGTGAATCGGAGAAAGATAGAAATACCGATAGAGCTGGAAAAGCGACTCAGTGCACGCACGTACGGGCATATTTGGAGGTGGATAATGTATGGTGGCTCCTTCAAGATGGGCTTTTGCCCTCCACATGATTTACATCGTCTTGGTCTTACATAATTCCCAGACGCTGGGTTGAATCGGTCACCCGCATTATGAATTCTCATTCCACTTTGAGTGTGTATGAAATCGTTATAAATATTTGTGCATAGAAATGTCATATAGGAATGCTTCAATTTCACGATATCATTCTGTATAGTTAATAACATGTATTGTGTCCACAAAAATGAAGTTTGAATGTGCCGAAACTACAAAGTGACGAATAAAAATGAAAATAAAAATAAATGGGAAAAAAAGAATCAACAGAATCAAAAATTCAGGGGTTACAGCAATGACAGGAGAATGCAAATGATGTAATTCCCGAGCAGCCGTCCAGTGGGACTTTGGACAACTTTTTTATATTTCATACAATTATTCTAGCTACCTGTATGTATATATATATTTCCAACGTGATAGCGACTACGCGTGTCAAACTCTCATTGAAAAAGTCATTCTACTATTGTAATGAAGTCGCGCTCGACGCAGTTGCAATTTATATACTGCCGAATAAATAGAGAAAGAGTACGAGGGAAAAAGTGGAGAAGGAGGACGATGGACACGAAGAAATCATGAAAATGAGCTAAAATTCGAAATGACTCTTACATGCCGTGAATAAAAAGTTTTATATGATGAATCTTGGGTTTGTTTGGGATTTGTAGCATTATATCCATGCGGATGGAAATAATTGCATGTATGAGAGAAAATGGTGGTGCGATATGGACAAAAATAATGAACAAAATTCTGATAACTTGATATCAATTCCGGCCTTTGTTCAACTGACTTACATCAATTGGTATTATTGTCAATGTGAATTCAGTTCGAGGTCAACCGACCAACCTCCATACCATCCGAGACTGTTCATTCACCGGTGTGGTATGGCTTTCAATATCGTTCAATCATCGTAATGAATCATTTGTTTCGATTTTATCAATTAGTGGAAATGATTATGGAAATACAGATACATCAATGAATTAGAACGAAAAGTAATCAGACTCATTTTTATTATGAAAGAAAATAAGGAACAAAAGTGTAGTTAATGAAATTATTAGACGTTCATGGAGTCTATGACGAATGTTTTAATAACGTATTTATGACTCGTGAAAAACAATAGTTTCTTTTGATAATAAAAGTCTAACCCAATAATTCGTGTTAGCTCATTTCTTTACATGCATGCATGTATTCACATATATTTACATGTACGTAGACATATATACGCATTGTATATCGCCCGGGCAGTTCACAATGCAATCTTGTCGTTGGTCGACGTATTATTTGTCGTGGTATTATATCGCTTGTTTGCTCGTTATTTACTCGTCGTCCAACAGAACAATTGTAATATCAAACAATATTATTTTTCTTCCTCTCTCCCTCTTTCCCCTTCTACCATTCAAATATTTCCTAACTCACTTTGTCGTAGGTACTTTTATCTTTTTTATCCACAATCATCTACCGCATGTGAAACTCAACAAAATTATTTCTATATTCTACCTGTAGAGTTGTGAAGAACGATGGTGATTTTTTTTCGTTTACTGCTTCCACAGGGAAATCCGCAAATATATATTTACCATATAGTTTTCCTCATTACACTCGCATTTGTTTCCTCCTATTCTCTCTCATACACACATACGTATATACACCTATTCTTCAGTGAATCACGCGTGAGCCACACAGAACAGGTCTATTAATAAATTTATATTGTTAGTAAACAGACATTTCTTTTCATCGTCCTGCCCAATAAATTAGTGTAACAATCGATTGCAACACTATCAACCCGTATCAACACCTGATAAATCACGTGATTTTCTGTTTTGTTGAAAATATTGCAAACCAAATAGAATTGTGCTAGATGAATTACTCATTTTACACTTTAATATTCCATTGTCTCCATCGTTTTCATTTATAAATCATTTCTATTTAATCATTCATTCTTTGCCAAATAAAATAAAAATGCATTTTTCCCTTCATCAAGTATACAAATACTTTCTTGGTGAACCAAAGACCTCACCAAAATCATTATTTTCACCCTCTTTCCAATATGACTTTTACTGTATAATGATTAAAATGACGGAAAAAAATAGAAAATGTAATGAAGTTAAAGTGCATCTACATACGTCTTGCCCGATGACGCGACACGCCGCACCTGTTGAACCGCGTGGTGCTATGACGTCGATTCCCTTCTCGCTCACTCCCTCGTCTTCTCTTGCTTCCTTCGTTACTCCACCAGCCATATACGTTCACATGCTCACGCACGGATGCACACAGTCATAACACAACACAACACAACACAGAAGAGAAATTCAAAAAATAAAAAACAATAACTTCACTTCACACGCGATTACCTTTTGCAACTAAATTTTTACCATTGTGTACACCTCACTTCTTTTTCATAATCACCGTTGAGATAAAAAAAAAATTCAATACCGCGTTATCCACAACCAAATTAATCAATATCATAATTACGAGTATCATAACAATATCGATTGTGAGCCAGTTATCACTGAACAATGAGTGAGAAGAATGACTGGAATAGAACGACGAAAAATGAAAAAAAAATATATACAATGAGCAACTGATGTGACAAGAGTATTGAAAATATAAAATCCAATTCGCACGATTGCGTCTCTCGGTTGTATATTGCCGTACACACAAAACAAGAACGCGTGAATGTGTAGCTCGAACGCAGACTGAAAACGAGTGAGCAAGAAGAAACCAAACAACCATGACGACAAGGAGCAAGAAAGAGAAAGACAAAGAATAATAAATGCGGCAGAAGGGAGGGATTGAGTGAGAAAACAAAGAGAAAGGGAAAGAGATAGAAAGAGATGGACGGGAGATGGAAGGGAGATGGAAGGGACATGAAACAAATGTGGGGAAGCGAGAAAAGAAAAAGATGGGCGAGAAAGAGGAAAGAAGAGGGGAAAAAAGGAGAAAGAAGGAGAGAGAAGAAGAGAAATAGCCAGAGGGGAGAGGCGGATGGTGGAATAAGCGACGACGGCATAGCGGCCCCCACGTTGTTGTTTGTCTCGCGAGTGGCCTGTTTACATGTTGACTCTCTGTTTACGCATTTCGTGCCGCTCCCCACGCGCCACTCTCGTTCACTTGGTATTCCCTCGCTCCCCCCTACTCTTTTCTCATCCTCCTCCGCCGCCCACTCCACCTCATCCTTCCCTCCTTCCTCCTCATTCCTCTCAATGTTATACTGCCGCATTGCCGTCGCAAACGAACGACGCGCTAACTCTTTTCCTCTCACTTACACTTCATGTTCGTGTTTAAATGAGCCGCGATACGCACGCACTCGCGCTCACACAACTTGAAAATTCGTACTTGCATATACATACAGCATTAACATTAATATTCGCGTGACACCAAGAGAAAGATGGACAAGAAAAGAAATTAACTCTTCCTCCCCATAATTTTTCCTTCACTACCATTCAACATCGCTATTATATTTAGTACAACAGCTTAGCTCAAATTCGTTTTAAATTAATCACTTTTCATTTCTAGTGAGTCTCATAACTTTAGTTTCAATTCATATCCCCAACTGTTAATCCATCTGATTCCCCAAGTCTGTATATGCAAATTTCATATGAAATATGTATTGATTTCAAAAAACTTTATAGAATTCATTTGTGTTGTGTTGAAACAGCGAAGAACTAAATAGAAATTCGTGATTCATAATTCATTTCTAGCTCATTTCTCCCCGACAAACAATATGATTTTTACTCAAATTATTATTTTGCTGTGTATACATCGTTCTAACCATAATTTTTTCTCTTTTCGTTCATTTCTTGCTATTCATGAAGAATAACGATAAATTCGCATTGTTGATGAGAAACCGAAAGAATAAAAAAAGAAAGAAATTTTTTACTGCAATAGAAAAGTTTCCCTCTTTAGTAAATAATTTAATCAATACTCACTGTATATAAAAGTGAAGAAGTGAAGTAGTGGGAGAAAAAAATGATATCATTACAGAATAATATGGGTATAGTATGATTACTTATATATATTTATGTTAGACTTGCAGATCCTGAGGCAACAATCGATTCTTGTGGACGCGTGGGCTTGGTGAAATACCGCATCGAGCTGACAATGAAAACGACGTAGCCAAGCGAGCCAACATGGCTGTGTAAACATACACACACCTCTACCTCTTTTTTTTTCTCATCTACCTCTCTCTTTTTCTTCCTATCACCTTCTCACTCACCCACTCTCTCTGTCTCTGTCTCTTTCCCTCTCCTTTCTTCTCTACATGTATACTCGTTTCTTCAATGTTGCCATGTATTTTTCTCTCTATGCTATTTATTCACATACAACAGCCAACATTACCTACCCCTCATACCTATACACAAACAAACGCTGATGATGATCCTATAGTCGCATTGTTTATTTATTTCGATATCGGAATTAGTCGTTGGGTTGGCGTGGCAGTGACTGGTCTGTTGTGATACGAAGACTTGAGAATATAAGTATGTGCATCCATTCACCTCACGTGAAGAACAAAGAAAATAAACAATATAGTTGATGAAAATTATAAATCGAAGAATAAATAAATAAATAGATGACTGAATAGGATAATGTATAAAAATATAGAGAAAGGTGAAAAATAATGAAGTAGATAAGGCGAAAATGTAATATGCGGTTGGCGAAATATGTTTGGACAAAAGAAGACTTGGAAACTAATGAAGATACTTCACAATGAACAGTGTAATGGAGAATGAGAAGTGGAGGAAAAGAAGAAAAGAAGAAAATAGCAGAATGGATGAGAACGAACGAGAGGGAGAAAAGCAGGATGGAGGGGAAAGATGATAATGACAAACGGCTCGTGTTCACATCACACATACGTTCGTGAATTATATCCAGAATACGATGTGTAAACGCGCTCGAGTGACGAGCACTTGACTCATCTCAATATACATATGTCTATACACATGTATGTTGACAAGCTTATTATCTTTTTTTTTTTTTTTTCTTTCGTATATCGAGGTGAGCGCAATACCCTGATCTACTGATTCACGTGATTAATTTGTTTCCTGGTGTTTCGCAGTGAGTTCACGATGATTATACAAAATACATAATTATGCTGAGATAAATTGCTTGAAAGTAATTTTGTATTTGATATTTTTCAGAATACAGAGATACATCAGTGTGAATGTTTGGAGAGGCCTTTGCACTATTTGTGAATGAAATCCACCGAAAATCGGATGTGTTGATACGCAATAGGAAATCGAGAAATTGGTGGCGAATGTGAGAGAAACACGGTTTGCGACTGAATGTCCGGAGATAAGGTATAATCCGGCGGTGAAAACTCCAAGGCCCAGACCCGAAACCTACCCCCATTCCTAACGCCTCCCAACTTATAATTTAAGAGGGTGTTGGTTTAGCAGAAACTCATCGCGCGACTGGGTTGGAAAACAATAAACAGGTTAGTACTGATTATACAAGATTAACCGTCGAATGAAATTTTACCGTTATATCACTTTTTTACTCCCCCGGAGATAAATTTTGCTGCCCTCATCTTATTGAGAAATGTATATACATATTATGATATTACTTATCGACGCAAAAGTTTTTCGTTTTTCTTTTCCATCTCTCTTGTGTCCTCTTTATCGCAATAAAAAAAGTTTTCAATTCTCAAATTTTCTGCCGTCTGAGAACGAAGGGGTTGTTGAATAAGTAGACGGTGCGATTGAATAAGAAAGAGAAATTCTTGAATGGATTTGGACAATAAGCAAATTGTGGATGATAGAAATGCAATATTAAGTGGACTCTTTCGCGCATTCATTCTCATTCTGCCCTGTTGTCCATGTAGAAATTGATACTGCCAATTATACAAACGTTCTTATATAAATCTCAAAAGAAAACTAGAAGAGGGCAAGAAAGAAATGAATACGGATACTGTGTGATTTATTTTCTTCGCGAACAATTCAACAATTCTGTCCATTCATGTCGACAGCAGAGACGCCATATTCTGTTGAATTATTCGGCGATGTCGATATCGAAATTGGGGAAAAAAAGAAAAGAAGATGAATGAAATTGTGTGTATATATATATATATATAAACAAAAAAAGCAACAAAGCAGAATAAAAGGTACAAAACAATAAAGAGAGACTTCTTTTTCATTGAAATTTATTTTTCCATCGAGCGAATCTATTAGTGAACGTATCCATCAAAGACTACTAATATGTATACCTATACTTTCGTTTGTCTTATTGCCGGAATGAAGTTGAAAGCGATAAACTTTTTTATACTCGAATGTGGAGTAGAAGTGGACAAACCCTTTTACGTTGAATAAATACAAAATGCATTATTTATTGTCGCCAAGTGCAGAATCAAAGGAGGGAGTTGAAAGGTGGCTGTAGCGATTTATCGAGTTCGCGATTGAAACGAAAAAAGTTGAGGTTGAGTGGGTTTGGCACTCATCGTGCAACACGAAAGGGTGAATGAAACCGTGGCGGCAAGAAAGGGGAAATGTAGACAATAAGTGGTACCTTTTCATCGCTCGACATTATACACGCAATACATCGTCTCACCACTCTACTATTGAATACATCCACACATACTCTGATATGTGCAAAAATTCATCAAATCCCATGATATCTCCAAAATAAAACACAACCAAGATGGGGAAATCTGAAAAGTTGCGCCATACTAATTAACGATAGAATTCAACCCCGTTACATGCATAGTGTTTTATCCTCTTGTTAGGCAGATGAATCGAATGAACATCCTTTTCTCCCACTCTTTTCGTTGTATCCTGATTTATGCTAATGTTTTCGTCTCTCAAGGAAATATACCAAAAAGCCATCTCTCCTCTAAATTTTATCCCCTTTCTCTATGCATCCCCCCACTATTCTCTCTCATTCTCTCAACACAACTCAGATTAACTTAACTGCTTCAAGGTGGCAATAAAGGTCGAGCGATTTAACTTGCTTCACATTATTATTATCGGTGAACCGTGGGGTCGAAGTGAGTATGACCCCTAAGGCACCTTTTCCAAGTACACACTCTCTTATTTATACATATATATAGCTTGTATTTTTCAGTGGGGAAAGAGGCTGGTAAAGGAGGTAATGAGAAAAGTTTTGACTTTCGATATGGCTATATGGAGAATAGGGGATGTGTATTCACCGACGAAACCACCGTCAATCAATCTGTCGATGCACATTTCCTCCCTCGCGTCACTCACCCGAGATAAAAAACAACAGAAAAATACGAAAAAAAAAATAATAATGAACATATTTTGGCCCATTAAAGACAATATTGATGACAGTATTCGTGATAATTATTAATTATCAATAATTCATTCATTGCCTACGATGATGTTACGTGTCATTCTACACATAATATTATCATTAGCGCACGTAGGCTCATGCTCCCATATATCAATAAACTTGACATATAATAAGTTGAGCGAGCAACTTAACTCTTATCGTTGACTACTTCATCCCAATGAAATATAATGAACGTAGAAAGAATAATATTTTGTGTGAATGCTCTCATCATGCATGATGATTATTATACCCATCGTAAACTTCATGTATCTAATAACAACATTTTCAACCACCAGTAGTCAAACTCCTGGAGAATATTCGGTGCAGCAAGGAAAAAAAAAAAGAATACTTACCATCTTGCAAATATTTCGCAATAATATATTTTTTACCTTCCTCAGGATGTTTCATGATTATAAGCGCACGCCGCACCACTCACCTAGAACGGAACGAAAACTTTAATTAGTTCATCTGATGTTTTGTTATCAATCATAAGAAATGATTGAATCATGAGGAGATAAATGAACTTTCTGCTCATATTACTTATGAGATCATGCAAGTATATAAGTAGATGGGTGAGGAAATTTTGATCTTATTCTCGATATCCGAGTTACAGCATTGTGCTTTCGAAAGGAAAGGAAAAAATACACCCACCGACCAACGCACATACACACACACACACACACAAACCCACAAGAAAATACAATCACCAGACTTTGTCATTGTCTTTTACGAGCATTTCCATTCCCCTTGAAACTGAGCAGGGGGGTGGTGCCGAACGTCGTGAAAACTGCTCAATAAACTCAATTTCAACGTGCCTTCATTTCATAACGATATACTAATCATACTATCACAAGTTGATATCGTGCTTTATTTTGAAATAAAAATCCAAATTGTTGCCATTTCTAAATTAAGTTCGAAAATGCAATTAAGTAATGAATTGAAATAAATTTCATGTTGTTATGTATCGACATAAGTGTTGCGATGCCTTGCATATCATGGTGGTTGGGATAGTTCGTCACTTTATCCGATACTTCGTATGAAGTTGTGGTACTCTGTCTTTTCATCATGAGAAATTGTAAGGATGACCGCGGTGCGCTACTCGGGTATGAAAGGATGACCGAAGAGAAGGGACGGAAGAAAAAAGAATAAGAAAAAAAAATATGCGGCATGAGCAGAACGAAGGCGTGTCGCTGAGGTCGCATTGTTCGACGCCCGGACTGAAATGCCAACTAATCCGGAATAGTATATAGCTGCGTTCTCTCGACAATGCCATGTCTGATCATTTCCTTCTGCAACACACCCCTTCGCACCATAGTTTCAAGCTATCAGCAAACTTTGCCCACTCTCTCGGCCTCTTGCTACAGTCTTATATTGATTTTTCATCAGTGCGAAACAGAAAGAAAAAAAGAAGAAGAAAACATATAATCGGATAAAGACCCGTAGATTTTGGTTGTATACATTTAACTCCCTCATAAAATATCTAATGACATGTTATCATATTGTTTGAGATTGATATATGAATGACAGTGACAGTGGTGGAATACAGATTGGTGTATATACGATTATGAAAATATAGAGCGGGTTAAAGTGCAAAGTGAAAGAACGACAGAATTGGACTGCTAATGGCCAAAGTTAATTTGAACGGTCAGATCTAAATTACAATTGCGTAAGTTTCATTCGTGGCAAACATGGGCCAACGGACGAACGAGTAGCAGAAAGAGAGTAGCAGGCATAAATTCGGATACATTCACAATCGTATAAACACTTTACCATACATATCTATACAGTGTTAATGCGAATTGAGCAATATATATGTATAGCTAATGTGAAGATTTCTTGTGTCTACGAGATTTACGCGTTGCTATTTCGCGCTAAACATCGTGCAAGCGCACCGGCCTAATACTACTTGGAGGCATTTCAAGCCACTCGCAAACTCTTCGCTTTGATGCTTTTAATAAATTTCAACGGTGCAACATACTCGTTGGAATCGATTGTAAATCAAGCAGCGAGTCGACAAGCATCCGAGGAAAACTACTCCTTTGCCATGCTCCATCTCGCGTGTAATTATAAATATGACACTTCGGCATTATAACGATGCCCACAATCCATCTTCAAGTGTCGTGCAATGCAATTATTTCGTTTGCCCTAATTCTCATTCTACATCAATTCTAATTAATCAATTATTTACTCGAGGAGAATAAAATAATGTACGTATTTTGAAATATCACATAAAGTATAAACATATGTTTTGAATTCACTCCGACAAATGATTGTATGAATTTATTGTATAATCAATTCGTTTCAAATCTCAATAATGCGACATGATGTATAACTTGAATAAGCAACGTCTGTCACACACTCACAAAATGATTATAATGACACTTGTAGTGAGATGGGTGGGCGGCGGGGCACAGCAAGCTCAAATGAATGTGAAAGGAGGAAAAAATAATTGCGATCGATCAGGAATATACAACATAATGAACGTATATACATTGCAATATAATACAATTTTCAATGTCTTGCATATTATATATTTCTTTTTTTTGTTTTTCAATGCATCATACACTTGACTCTTTTACGCACCAACCGCTATGAAAAATAAAATTGAAAAGAAAAAGTTTGAGTGAACTAGCGCAGAGTTATTATTCTAGACATTGTGGTATCTGTGTAAATGTGTATAAGTGTGTATAGATATCATTCTGTTGAGAGCTGAATTTGTCGAAGATAAAGTGGAATGGAGAATTATGCATTTCGCATCGATTGATTTCAAAGTGATCCCTTTTGTCCTATCAAATAAATACATATAGAGAGTGAGTAGTGTCAAAGACTCTTGACAACGCTCACTGCGCTCAATCCAATGTATTCTTTCCATTTTTATTTTATACATTTTCATATTTATTATTGTTATTATTATTTTCATCCGTTGCATCGATCATGTGCACTCGAACTTTTCTCCATTCCGCCATCAACCAGTCAGTGCAACTTTAATTTTAATGCAGGATATAATTAGAGTGGATCGCAGAATGAAAATAGAGGGCGAAAGATAGATGTAGAGAATTACATGTATAGTACTTGCACGACCCCTGAATGACCTTTGGTACCTAAGAGTTCACCAATATGACCCACTGTATGCAAATAAATATGCATCGTCGCTCAGCAAGCATCACCGCCCAAGACATTATACTTTAGCGGTGATATTTTTCCAAAATAATTATATGCAATTTAACAAATTTATCACAATTATACCGAATTATTTTTATTAATTCATCTTCCAAATTTTATAAATATGAATTAACAATAAAGATGAATCCATTGAAGAAAGAAAAGAATAGATAGTAAAGTGTCGAGAATTCGAAGAATTTTTCTACTATGACGTTACAAGGATTGACGATGAAATCCCCTCCTTCATTCTGACTGACTTGTGCTTATAGCTTACATACAGTACACGCGAGCATGAGTTGGTTTCTATTCTAAATTCATAACTATTAATACTGAATGTCTGCGT
Source organism: Meteorus cinctellus (assembly GCA_030523045.1). Classification (NCBI taxonomy): domain Eukaryota; kingdom Metazoa; phylum Arthropoda; class Insecta; order Hymenoptera; family Braconidae; genus Meteorus; species Meteorus cinctellus. The sequence continues at coordinate 67,692 of JAPYZF010000078.1, read as the reverse complement.
GGCGCGGGCCAAGCTTTACTTCACCTTTTCCGCCCTCTTCCTCTATCTTTCCCTCTCTATATATCTCCCTCTTCCATACTCGCCAATATCTCATTCTCGCTTTCCCTTTTCACACTGTCTCTTTCTCTCATCAATGGGACATTCAGCCTCGCATCGTCGTGAATTTATCAACGAAGAACTTACAACTTTATTTCTCTTTCTCATTACTCTATTGCACCATCTCACTCACACAGGTTATTCACCTCATTTCCAAATTTAAAGTTACGCAAAAAGAGGGGAAAAAAAAAAAAAAAAAAAAAACAAGAATAGACAAAATGTCGGATAGAAAGGAATTTATTTATATATTAATTGTATTTCAATGGAATAAGCACGAATATGTAATTATAATAATTTATAATTTGGAAATGAAATGTTGATGAAAAAGGTAGAAAGATAGGAAATGCGTGTGAAAATAATGGAAGTAGAAACATAAGTAGAAACAGCAATGTGTAGTCGGGCCATGAGTGTAAATCAATCGCGTCGTTTTGCATGTAAATCGCTTATCGCATTTAGTTGTCCACTCGATATAATTAAGTAGACAAAGCTCGGGCATTTGTGTGAACACAGTTTGACGATGGCAAATCGGGAGAATGAAAGAGTAGAGTTTATATATACATAATAATGGCATGTGTATCACAACGCACATGCGCCTGTAACGAGAGTAGATATGTGCTCAATGGCAAAGAGAACGGCTGTGGTGGGATAGGCTACTCACAAAATTAGGCTCTTCCGTTGTTTCTATTACAAAATAGATGGCGTGATATTGCAAAATGGCCCGCGCGCGCCCGCGGTTTATTATTGTCTCACTATCATCATTATCATTGTCATAATTATTTTTACCAGTATCACAATTACCATAATCAAAAACCATAATCGTGTACGTAAACATATGAGTAATTACAAGGAGAGAGCGAGAGAGAGAGAGAGAGAGAGAGAGAGAGAGAGAGAGAGAGAGAGAGTGCTCGAATGTTGGATAATTCATGAGTTGCGAGCTACTCAACAATTGTTATCATTCATAGAATAATTGAGAGTTGAATGATGAAATAATTCCAGTAGAATGTTAAGAGAAGGAGGTATATACAACTATAAATGAAAAGAGATAAAAAAATGGAAGATATTGCAATGTGTAATTGGTATTTTACACAATCAACTACATGTTGCAAATTTCAATAAATCTGTATACATACTACGAAGTACTATTGTATAGATATATTGATATATGCGCACGCAATATAGAAGCACGAGTAAAAAGTCGGCTCACGTGAACACTAGCAGGAAGCGACCAATCGTCTTTTGCGCGATTATCCCTGGCCCTATATCGCATACTCTCGCTTATAGCTTGCACGACGCATCCATATAATAGTGCGTGGTGTGCATCATCAGGGACAGCGTTAAGTAGATTCAGTATAGTGTGCCATCAAGTAGAGTCACTCTCATCTCACTCTCTCTTCCTCTCTCTTCCTCCCTATCTAGTTGTCGTCATCCGTGTACCAACATATCACGCCTCATTCAGTTGTTACTGCATCATGTACATTACTGCCAACGCAACACTTGTCCGCGTTTCCCTTCCGCAATGCATTTTATATAGCTTAGTATATATATATATATATGTATATATATCGAACGATTTTCCGTGTGTGGGTTTTGTAGCTGCCACATATTTCTCAGTTTAAATAGTATATATATTGGAGTGGATTATTGCGAGGAGAAGAGCGGTCAATGTGGAGGTTGGCTCATCACAAAACCGCACTCATACTGCTGCTATACATCATTATCATAAATGGCGTACGATCCAGCCCACGCGTAAATCTGCTCCGCAAATCGTATGTATAAGTGTATGTATATAAAAGTGTTATGTCATTGGGAAGTTGCTGTGATGAGATAACTGGAGCATTCTCATTGAATACTATATATTGAGTAAATATAATTATCGATGCAAATAGAGTGAATTTTGAGGATATGACAAAACGAAAAAAGGTGAGAAAATGGCAATGAAAATGAGTATTCAGTTGGTGTAATAAATGAGTTGTAGCGTTATCCTCAACACAACATTGTCAAGTAAACAAAATATGCGAAACTTGATAAGATGTCTCTAACTCACAGGCGACCTATCAACATGCAATGCTTGAGTAAACTTTGACAAAGAAAAAAAAATTTCAACACTTTTTCTTTGCATGGAACAATTTTTGTTTAATCAGTTTTGGGGTCAATGACTGATTTAACAATTAATTTTTTTTTTTCCTTTTCCATTCATTTTACCTCATACATTCAAATCTGAAATTCTCATCCCACTTTCGTACACAAAAATGAAGAAACACATTTTCAAATGCACTAATGGTCCCGATGAAATCGCAAAATAACAAAATCACAAAATTATTTAGTACCATAAATATTGAACACGAAATTTACATCCACACCAAACGCCGCCACACTTAATTTCGCGTCACTGTTGAAGAGGAAATTCACTCCCGATCGGATAGAGACAAAATGGCATATTGGAAGGTTTAAGGAAAACAATGGAAACAAAAATACGAGCATTTATAATTACAGAATAAACAGGATTTTGTGATATTTTAGACCGGATAGTTTCGACGAACGTTGAAGTTGAAGCAAGAGAGTGCGGAGACAAGCACATCATATCAAACAAGGAAGACAGAGAGCGGGACGATTGGCATTTTACCGACAGCCGCGCAAACGGTGTCGACAAACTGATAAGAGTTCCCTGACGACCACCGAGCACGAAGTCGAGGCCTATATAGCCCTCGCCTTGCGTGCGATTCCCTCAGTCACGGCTCTCACTCCCTCTCTCACTCCCTCTCACAACCAATAAACATTTCACTCTCTCTCTCTCTCTATCTCTATCTCTCTCCGTCCCTACCTCGCATCTATCCGTATAATGTGATAAAATACCAAATAATGACAACAAATTTACTTGGTATCATCCAATTATGAATGTAATTCTTCGAACCAAAATAATTACCACCATCTTATAACTTTTTCAGATTATTGACAATGCTCACAGCAACGCTAAACCAATATGGTTATTATTACAGATATATCAATATATATATATAGATGAATGAAAATGATTTCATTGTAATTGCGAAAACTGTATGGGCAATGTGGAAGGGGAGAGGGCCTGGGAAAAATAATTTCGCGAAGGTGAAGTTGGGGATGAAAAAGCAGAAAAAATGGGATAGATGGAATAGAAAAAAACATAAGCATTCATATATGTATGGACGTATGTGCTTTATTTCAAAATAATCTGTGAGTGCACTTCGAACCGTGTCGTCGCATATGCCGTAGATGCAAACAAAGAAAGAAAATATGGAAAAATATCGAGTATGCAAAGCCGCAGTGTAGCGAGGAATAGCACAGAATAGCGAGGGATGAATTGGCAAGGTGGATGAGAGGCAGTTAAAAGGGATGGACTTCTCGATTTGCGTCCAATAGGAATTAATAATCGACGGCCTTAAACCTCACACGCTCAATAATTTTTTTATCCTCAATTCCTCTCGAAAATAAACGAAAACATATCATATCCCCTATCAAATCCCAGAGGAACACCAAATTTAAGTGAATTATCTATTATTATTATTATTATTATTAATATTATCATTATTGCTGTTGTTGTTCTCGACAATAACGTGTGTATTGCCATTTTGTAAACAGGATAACTGATTAATTTTTCGAATGAATGAGATGGGATGTGTGTGTGCGTGTGTGAAAGGGTGAGCAAGTATGAATGAGGGTGCGAGTGAGAGAAAGACAAAGTGAAATAGAGATACATAAAGGGAAGTGAAGTTTGGTCGACGCGACAATTTGGGGCGTCATCGTGTTTCCAGCAAACACGATTATAATTTGATGCATCGCGTTGGCGACGATGGCAAACGAACATTGTTGGTCTCGTGGGTTATGACCGTTTCGAGTGATAGCACATTCTACACGGAGTCATAGATCGGCAAATCATCGAATTCAAGCAGCTTCGGACAACGTAACAAGTAAACTATCAGCTCTCTCCCCAACCATATCACCATCCCAGCACAATTCACATCATGATATCATATATATATATATATATGTGTATACATGTTGGTATAATACTTGTCACTATACCGCGATCGCATCAATTGATCACATTTCAATTGACAACCACCCGTCGAACGTGATTCTCACCCTCCCATGTTACCTCTAATGCACTGCCATATACATCATCAAAACCTCGGATACATTGCCGAAAACCACGACACTAAATTTACATTTCCTTTCCTCTATCCTTCCTCCACCTTGTTACAACCACCATCATTCGAAATTGCCACAAACGATATATCTACTACATTAACACATTCTATTTATAATCATTGGACAATGCATATGTACCGTTATTTAATCATCTATTGTGAACAATGTACGCATGCATTCATACATTAAATTTCGCTATTCATTCATTCATTTTTTCATTTATTTATTTATTTATTGATTTATAAAAAATATCAGCGGGATTATGAGCCTCATGTGCACAATATTGCTATTCATATAAATATGAATTGAAAAAGAGATGAGTATGAGTAAATATTAGAAAGGATATAACAAAAATGAGTAGAGACAAGATGACAGGACATGAATAAAGCCAAAAGCAGAGGTGTGGTCCTCCCGGGCATTCGTATATGGCTGAAGAAAATCGCTGAAGAGATAAAGAAATAGGATGGGAAACGGTGATGCTTTTAGGTGGCAGGGGATAACACAGCAGACTTGGGGGAGAGCGTAGCGATAGGTAGTAATAGAGAAAAAGGTACGAGAGGGTGGTAAAACCCAAGACGCGATTAATATAAAAGTGGGTGGAGCTTATGTAAGGCCGGAAGTGAGCGCGAGAGTAATGCAGCGGCGCAGCAGCAGCAGCAGCAGCACCACCACCAGCACCAGTACCACCAGCCGCCACAGCAATCCCGATACCACCACGAATATAAACCCGGCCGGGCGCAATGCTCCCTTTTGCAACCCACCGTGCGCTCGTAAGCAGAAGAAGATGCGTCGTAGGAGATTCGACCCAAATTTCCCGGCGCATTCACAAATGGTTGAAAATCATGACCACACGCGAAATACGTCATGCTGTCTATACCTTTATTCTGCATAAATAACCGAATTATTGTATGATTGAAGTATGATCGGTGCGTGAATGAGAATCATTTTTTCAACAAAATATATAAAATATAATGTGTGTGAAGCAAATTATACACGAGAATCGATTGGTGTTGGAGCGCAAGATCGAAAATAGGAAGATACTCAAGGTATCGGCGAGTGGACCCTACTCTCGAGTATGTAGCAAACAGAAAAGACAGAGGAGAAGGGTTGTGTCGCACAGGGTGGTTGAACGTCAACCCACCCACTTCTTTAACGCCCATCGAGGAGACTAGGACCGCCTCCATCTCCATATCGTTCCACCTACTGCTCTCATCTAACCCCCCTCGGGAATTCTACAACATTCCGAGAATATACCATCCCACAACCACCCTCAAGAGACTCCCGACGTCTATGCACTCTTGAGGAGAAGAGTTTGGAGAAAAAAGTGGGAAATAAGATAAACAGAAAGAAATGTATAATAAAATAGGAAAGAAGGGAGAAAAAATGCTTATGGTACCAGGCGATGCACAACGTCTGCAATTCAATTGCATTTACTATCCTTGCATTCCTTCCACTCTCTTTCGCTCTTCTTTCCCTTCACGTTCATGCAATGAAGCCCAAGTGAAAGTATACGCGAACGTATGACGGAAGAAAAAAATTAAATATAGCAAGTACATTGGGTAGATACCAATATTGCATGAAAATTACAAAATCAAAAATAATAGACACTTTGTCAACATCGCGTATGTATCGATTCATAACATAAATTACAGTGAGAGCAACACTAACTAAGTAAAATATGATTATGAGAAAAATAGTGAGGTCAGTATCAGTTATTTCTTCATTCTCAATTCACTATGAATTTCCGAAAAACAACAATGAAAACTCATTCGTATCTGATCAATCACGGGATTTCAGAGAGTAAAAAGAGCATCTCGATTTGGATATGTAATGAGCTACACTATGTCCACATCTGCACGCACATACACACACAGACAGACAGACAGACAGACAGACAGAAGGGCGCATTGGCACATATAATGAATACAATTATATACAGATGACATGGCGCATAGAATATCGAAAACTGTCCTCGAAGCTAAACTTGAGAATGTAGAGATATCAATCCATTGCAAGATATGAACACGAATTATACTCGCAAAATTAACTCTCTTATATAGGTTTGATCTATTTCAGTATTCATATGTATTATCTTTATCCCGATGAGTTTTATATTAGGATCTATGAAAAATATTATGACAGAACAGGTTGGAATTTATATAACTACTGTGTGGCAAAGCTGTAAAAAAGTGAAAATGCAAAAATAAGATCATTACACTTTTATGGTAAAAAATTTGTGTGCATTTATGCAAAAGGCGATAGTTGTAATAGTGGGGGGAGGATTGGGGTTGAGAATGTTAAAGGACGATGGACGAGGGAGAGACATAACAATGAGCATCATATGGTCATGAAGGTGCGGTGCAATGCTTGGATCTTGTTTGGACATGATGAAGAACATTCTACCTGGACGGGTCTCCAGCGTGGCTCCAGCATATCCCACTTGGTGGAATCACCTTCACCCACCGTCGCTCGTTCGCCCGTACTTGAAGATCCTCAAGGTCGTATAGGCCGAAAAGAAAATTTAAATTGCTGTATTGCTCTTCTTTATTTTCCCCCTCTGTATCTGTTTGTCTCTGCGAATTAAACTATTTATACGTGTATATCTATGCCTCTGTATGCAGCTCCTCGTTATCGTCCCACCCCCTACCCCTTCTCTCTTTTCCGGCCCCCCCCTCTACCCAGTCAATATTGGCCGCGTGCGCCGAGCCACGTGTTTACAGACTATTTTATCGATAAACGTCACCACCAATTTTTGTATCTTTGTTTATCGAATAATTTCTACGATTCTCTACATTAATTGAAAAAAAACCGAACATTGATGCGTGCTACTACATGTACATCAAAAATATTTCTTTATCTTCAATTTTTCGTAATTTATTGCAGTTTATATGTTTGTATTTCAATTGGTAAAATTTTTCCCTCTACGTACGACCGAAAACAGAAGGGAGAAGTGTGTAACCGAGTGCGTGTATGCCTCGCGCGCCGGTGGCTGCCGTCGCGACTCTGCTGCGCCTCGAATTTACTCCGCCGCGAAAACCTACAAGCGCTACAGCCACGCGGCTACTGAGTCGGCGCATTGGTACGCACACTGTGCGCCCCCTTCTCTCTGTATACTAAATTTGTCGTAATAACGCTGTGTTCGCAATGCATACAACCATCTCCACCTATATCCATCTATTTTATTATTAAATTTTTATTTATTATATGCTCAACCTAAATCATAGGTAGCTTCACGTTTACCTCATTGGCATTTCTCATTATCACTTCTGTCAACACACTACCAAAAATTGTCAATTATAAAATCTCGCAAACAATTTCATCTTTTATAACTAATAAATTTTTCAATAGAAAGGAAAATTTTTTGATATTCATAATTGTGTCAAAATACGAGACGTGTGTACTTGAAATCGATTTATTGTACCAAGAAGCGAATGCTATGAGTGAATCAACCCTCCATACATATATAATTTCATGGACATAGTTGCAACTCGTGAAACGTCAAACTTGAAATAAACCAACCCATTTTGTTGCGTGATATCTGTTTGTTTGTTGTCACTCGCTATTACATTTGGACAATAGTCAAAGTGACCTGTGGTGCAAAGTGATGTTGCACAGGCATCGATAACAACCTCTCACATCCCCTTCGCTTCAACCATCACCGGAGCGGAGGAAAACTGATGTCGATGGAAATAGTGTGTGAGAAAAGGCCGCCTCAGTCTACACACAACGTGATACTACCGGGTCAAACTCAATGCGAACTAGCTGAGTATGCTGTACAAAATATCTTCAAACTATTACATGCATACATCACACATACTCTTCAATCGACTGTTGTTAACTCGTATTCTATTTCACTCTACTTTACATACACCTCGAAAAAATTAACTCACCCTCAGTTATTTTTGTCTTTTCTTTTTCTTTCTTTTCTTTTTCGTGTACATCGGAATTCAAAAAATTGTTCTTAAAAATAAGAATCAACTTCCATCAATTTTATTATGTGAATTGGAAAAAAAAAATTGCACAAAAGTGGCTTTAATAATATCAAATACACAGAAAATGTTTTATAATTCAATTCGTCTTTATTCGCACTGTAGCTGATGATCGACATCTTATGTTTGAATGATATATAATTATCTATATTTATCCAAATTAATTTATCCATAATTTGTTTCCACAATTGTTAGTTCGCTCATGAATAACAAGTGATGATAAAAATATTACTAGATGTTATAGCGAGATTCACTGCAGTTTTCATAGTCGCTCATTTCATACACATTTATACATAGCAAGTGAACAACACACTTGTAAAATCGTTATAGCCGCCTGTTTCAACTCAGACCCCTGCCGTAAACGCACCTTCGAGTAGGGTCATCTCCGAACGATCATACTCAGGTCCAGACAGTTTCACCTTATACATTTGCATAATAGGGCGCTTTCATCTAAAACTAAGTGTACCCAAGGACGTAATTGGACGAATAAAAGTGTTAAGTTAAAGGTGCCACCGTGAGTATCATGCAACACACCTCATTTTTTTGTTCTTGCATATTTTAATAATGCAATGAACTGCTTTATAGTCAAATAATGTAAATGAAGAACGTTGTGTCGCTTCTTTGTAAATTTTACAAAGCTGGCCGACACTTAATACTGTTCGAATATCTGAAAACTTAGATTTGTCTTGAGACAAACGAAAGAAATGAAAACACCAATCCCTCATAATCAACATACACATACATATATGGATATAATACATATACATACATGCATATCAACAGACAAGTTTGAAGTGATTTTATTTTCCCGCGAGGAATACACTCGCGCTAGAGGGATATAATTATTCGAACAACCGGCGTGTCTCGCACAGAGCGCGAATTATCGCGCGATTTATGGCCTTCTCGTTTGCCACACGAGGGGTTGTCTCCATTTCTCCAGTCTCATACTCCCCCCTCCTACCTCCCTATTTCTCTATACTATTCACATATATATATATATACTGTGAACTGAAGCTTTCCTACTTGCGTGTACTTGTATTTAATCTATATTTAAGCAATTGCCGGTATCCGAGAAGGCGTTGGGTCATTAGCAAGGCGCGCCACTGCGGGCAATATCTTCTACTTCAAACTACTACAAGGACGACACATAGGGGTAGCTTCGAGCGAAACGAAGACGGTCGTTGGCAAGTAGATGTATGAACGTCAAGAAGTAAAATACGACAAATTGAGAGAATGTTACACAATATAATCACAATGAATTTGTTTGTTTCATCTATATTATCAATAATGATAATACATCATACATACGTTTCACGGTATAAAGTTTCTACAGACACCGTATTGATTTCATTCTCTTAAAAATTTACAATCGAATAAAATTATATGTATCTTTGCATCGTTTGAATGTAAAAAATTGTTCAGGCTGATTATATATTTTACTTCTAGCAACACTTCATTGGCAACTATATGAGAAGTAGATGTAAATATGGATGGAATATATTGAAATACAGAACGAGAATTCGTTTTTTTTTTCTCGTAAGCCAAAAATATTTTTATGCTTATGGCGAAAGTAAAAACAAAAAATGAAAATAAAGTAGGCAGCATTGGATTCACTCTGAACTCGGGTAGAGTCGTTTGTTTTATAGATGAAGCGGCAGTATTTATTATATGAACGATAAAAGGTGTCACATTTATCCCGAAGTTTACCCGTTTCTAGATGGCAAAAGCAAGCAGAATCGAGATGGAGTGAAGGTAGGTGAGGGGGAGGGGCTCACAACGATAATGTTTCTTCAAAAGCTTGGAGACTTTTTTTCAACATCATCTTCTACTGAACGGAATAAGCTCAAGTGGAAGATGTAGAAGCAAATAAATATGCATGTGGAAATTTGTATGGATACATGCTTTATTTTTTGGAAGGGAAAGAATGTTCCTCTAACAATTGGAGATAAAATAATGAATGTCTATAGGCAATGTCCCATTCAAAAGAGTTGAATACATGTATGCAAATAGATCGCATGGCACAAATCAAGTGACTCGCCACAATAAGCCAACTGTCATTCCTTATCCCATAACGTCAACAAGTGTATTTGTTGCAAAACTCACAGAAAAAAAAAAAAAGGGATGAGTGGGATAACAAAACAACACTACAATATCGTGATAACATTTTCGTTGCGGCTTTTGTTTCATTTTTATTTACCAATGGTATATTGTTCGAAAGAGCCGTCATCACAATGGCAAATGACTCCATGAACTATGATGGAAGAAAAAATAAACGTAATAAATCGCATAAAGTATCGTTTTCATCATTCGGATTGAATTTCTATCATGTATACATTTGTTATTTGGTTCGAAAAGTTTTCATCCACTGGGAAAACATAGACAGGTTGAATAGTTTTTACTGGATAGGATCGAAGATGAAATGATAAACGTAAAATGGTTACAAAGAATAGAAGGATGAAGAGTAGCACAAGGGGTAAAACGATTTTCTTAGCAAGAGAACAAGAAGGAAAATTAGCCCAGAGGGACTTCTTAACAACTAGAAGAACCGTGGCACGATGGTTGTGAGGTAAGGGACGTCAACGAGAGAGGGGTGAATTGGCTTTTGCACGCAACTAACCACCCTTACGAGACACAATCCACCCTCTTATGCCCCGGTAACTATGCCGAATTTGTAGTTAAGATTGTAAACGTAAACCTGGGAATTCTCTAGCGTTTCGTGTACATGAATGTAATACATATGAATATACATATATGCTATGAAATCCTTTTCAACTAAGCATCCCCGTAATACAACCCTTTTGTAATATCCCAACATGTTCGCGTGTCAACGTGACAATCCCAGTGACTAGATCTGTATGATAGAAAAAGAATGACTGGATGTGATGATGAGGATGGAGAGAAACATCAGTAATGTTCACAACATATCGGATATATTTTTTGAAAAACGGCAAATGAACAGGAAACAAAAAAAACAAGCAGCAGCACGCGGTGAAACATAAAAATATCGTACGACTTATTGCAAAAGTAGACACTTTTCTCGCGCTCCCTCTCTCTCTCACTGTCCCTGTGCTTTTTTCACTATTTTACTATCCCCAAAATCGCGAACTACCCTCCGATTTATGGAACATTTGGTACATTCGATATTTTTCTATTGTCCATCGAGTCACCCCTATTTGTCTTATTTATGCTTCCTTTACAGTGCTGCCTTGTCCAGCTTCCATTTCGATTCTCTGCGCTCTTTGGATTTCCCTCACTGTGTCTCCCTCTTTTACTCTGATGCTGCTTGCCACAAACCCCTCTCGCATATCGTGTGATACTCTATCGGGAAAACCACCCCTTGCTCCATTCCCATCCACCGACTGGACGGTGGATTTTACTCTGGCTTTCTGGGGATAGTGAACATGTCGCGTATATTGAAACAATATATTTGTTTGCTCCACGTGAATATTATTTCCCTCAAATCATAATCCGTTAAATATTTGATGTTAAATTAATAATCACGATTCACTGAACGTCGATATTGGAATATTACATCTAGTCTTTGGGATATTACCGCAGCTTCGATGTATAATACATGTATATAATGGCCATTGAATCTTGGGAAAACAGTAGGGTGAGTTAAAGGGGTTAAGATGTTGGATAACTACTCCTGTTACCCAAACCAACGTATTTTGTGAACGATGGGGTCGGGTAAGGGCAGCATGGGTCCCTTCTATTAAATTAACGTAAGACGGGAGAGATTCACGACGATGGTCGGCAATTCGAGCATCCCTCGTTGCGTCCTACTTTGTAGCCTCTAAATACGTATGGGCCAAGTGAGTTCGACACAACTATATATTCATGTGGGTAAAATGAAAAATTTCAAGAAAAAATCCGAACATATGATACTGAATTCCTTTACCACATTTACTCTATCCTTTCCAACATCTTGAAACAATTGAAAAACATTAATACGAATGGTGAAATTATGTGGGAGAGTTGTTAGAACTAACCCGCACATATGATGATTAATTTAGTTTAGATTTTGGTGTAGTGTGGGAACTACACTGTAGCTAAAAAGCGAGTAACTGAAGTACAGAAGCCGCCCTCATTAAACCGCTAATCTTTCGTTAAATTGAAAACGATAAAGGATGATTATAAGTATTTATTTCCGACTGCTCCATCGTCTCACATGTCTATCTCATCAGCTGTATAACATTTGTATCTACATTGCACTAAGTATCTACACAGCCGTCCATGAAAAATACCCACATGGAAATATCACATGAATCATTGTAAATTGTAGGAACCAAATCGCAACAATTATTTCATTTTTTATTCGACATAAATGTCGACTCCAATAAAATTATAGTTCTGTTGATTATTTTCGATAAGACCCAATGGGGATAACACAACAAATATTCATAATTTACTGCAGTCGTATAGTGAGGATGTAACAGGGATGAGTATTTTGAGATAAGCAAGTGACCGAAACTGAGAAGAGTAGCATGCGCGGGTGGAATAGGGGTGGTGGTGGTAACGGCAATGGTTTGGCTTGTCGTGATGCCGCACAAATTCGAACGAAGAAAGGGTGTGTCGGATGGGCATGTCCTGTCATGTCCGATAGCGATATACCTTGGGCCTTCTGCTCTTATCCTTGTCCGGGATTTTCCCTTAGAAATTCCTACGAGCTTCTCTCTAATTGCATAATAGAAATGCCCGCATGTAGACATTGAACGAAGGCAGATGTAGACGAAGAATGGTGAGTGAGGAGATTTTGAGATGGCAATATGTCTGCTTTCATATAATAATTTTCTTCTGTCAATTATATTATTATGAAAATTACCGTTGAGCTACTGTGTAAAATGCAAAATACAAAATACACAAAATGTCTCTGAATTTGCCATCGTGAATCTGACATGGATACATTCAGTGCAGTATATTTTCGACCATTCTACATTATCGTAATTTCTTATAATTCAAGGACGAAAATGAGTTATTTAATTTTCATTAAATAATGAAATATATATAAATTTAAAATTGTTGCGATAGCTCGATGAAAAATAATGTCTATCAATTTCCACTAACGCTGTAGATGAAACCGGTCGAGTGGTCAGAAGGGAGAAAATTCCGATAAATTGATGAGCCAGCACTCGGTAGCGTAATAATAAGATGGCTAATGCTGTATGGCGATCAGCCCTCTTGGCTCTTCGCAAGTTATTAATTGCTCCTACAGAAAAAATTGCCGCGCTACTGTTCGACTCACCAACACACCTATTGGACAACTAGAAAAACGTGAGGTTAAGCGGCTGCTTGAACCCACGTGATTAACGAAAAATTTCAGGCTATTATATCCATTCAACCCATACAGTCAATTTAATTGATTAATTTTTATTTTGTTCTCCATTTCAAATCCGCTTGCAACCAAATCGGAAAATGATATTTTTTCGATCAAACCTAAATGTATAATACCAATCTCAAACATGAGGTTGAAAAAAAAATGAAATAAATAAATAAATAAATGGACAAATTGAGTGGGTGCGTCAGGAATTCGGTCGGAGAATGTCTTCCACACCGCCGTATGAAGAGAAGGAATTTTTCATCGTTACTAAAGTCCTTGGTGGCGGGGAGGATAGAATATGAAGGGAAAAAAAGTGTTGAGAGGGAAATAAATACAAATTGCAGGATTACCGGGCTCTCTTGTCGAAGAAAAGCACATCATGACTCGCATGAGTGAGAAGAGGATCTATTCTCTAGGCATTACATTGAAGGGGGTTGGCATTAGTCGTTGATGGTTGAAAAAAAAGGGAGTAGAGAGGAGCGAATGGTGGAAGCAAGCTCAATTTTTCCACGCAATCTTGTCAGAAACACCCTTTACATGAGAATATTTTTTCCACCTCATCGAACGAACTCGCACTTGCCATAAAGTGTTTGGATATGTTTTTACACACAACTGTAACTATGCTCATGCGCATTAAAACAGTAGTTTTAAGGGCGAGTCTCCTATTTTAATGCGTATTTTCATCATAAATTATTTTACGCGGCTTTACGGAGCCAACCGCGATCGGACGGGACATTAAAATCACCGAGAAAATATTGTCTCAACTGCCTCGATGACTTTACCAACTTTAGTTTAAAACAATCTCGTTCAAAAAATAAAATATAAAATTACATTAAATCAACATCAACTTGATCAAAGTTTTCTAATTACATAATGATATATCTCTGACGAGTAATTTATCATATGAATACCATTATTGCGAAACACTTAAAGCATCGAATGCAAATATCGTTGGGAATTATTCGATATCTGTCTTTGAATAAATTATGAAGCGTGTTCATACAACTGGAATATGACATTTTACTTCAACTTCTCCTGTAATATACGCGATATAATATCAATATCGATTAAATCTCATCTCCACTTTGTGCTCAATTATTTATGTATGCTCCAATTATAACCATGTATGTTAATAAACACCAAGTTAACTAAAAAGTCACGTAATCGATTGTTAATTAAATTATGATATCAAGAGTTCATAGACCCCCCAGTGTGTTCGCCAATATATCTATAAACCGACATGAAGTCACCATTTTCGTGCCGTGGGATAACGTGAAAATGAAGAAAAAAAAAAAAAAAAAGTCGCCAACTTCTATACCACAAATATTCAAATTATTCATCGTAATTAAATATTTTTCGGCGCGTCCGAAAATGTTCACAATTTCCCAGACTATGTTTGTCAGCTTTCTCGATATATCTTCATGGCATAAAAAAAAATGGAGCATTCTATTCATACCACACATACACACATACACATCATTGTACATACACTGGACGAGCACATAAAATATTATCTTCCACTTATTAAACAAAAAAAAGTTAGTATATATATCATTTATAAAATACAACAAAATGTTCTCACCCTTCATCAATTATCCAATGATCGAAAATTGCTAGTGTAAATATCATAATTGATTGAATTCTCATTTATTGATATAACGAAGGAATTATATCAATCACCCAAATAATATCTATCATATATCCATACATCATAAATGGATATATAATTGAAAATTGGTATTTCAACAATATTTATAATCTATAGAATAATACAATCAAGTAATTCTTATGAAATCTTGATACTGAATATTACGTAGTGCATAATATTACAATGTCAATGTTTTTCGTAAAACTTTAGAATGATAAAGATTCTCTCCCCATCCGTATATCTCCCCGCTGTGCATGCTTCTAAAAATACAATTCATCATGACTCCCGATATTAAATTGCACACAGATGAATATTTATGAACATAAATAAATGTTATAATTATTATCATTATAATAATGTTTATACAATGTGTCGCCAGACTGCTGATTAAATTAATGCAAACGAATGCCAACAGCGTTGTGGCGTCGAGAACAAAATAAAAACATTCCACCACCGTTTGTGTCATGAAGATTTTTTCTGTCATCCCTAATAAGAGCAACGACCATGACAAAACTCAGGAGCCGACCAATCGTATAACATCGTTTCTACATACAAAAAAAAAATGGGTGAGATCGAAATCGTGGAATATGATGAGAGAAAAAGATTGCAAAAGGAGAGGTCGGTTATATTGGATGACCGCGGAGGTGTAGACAAAAACGAATAAGAAATGAGTGAACTTGTCATACAGTCGACTTACCTAATCGTATTTTCGTATTCACAAAGAGCTCTCCCAAAGCAAGACTTTTTTCTGGTGACTCTAGTTGCACTGCAATCAACCCCATTTAGCGGATCATCCCTCCCATGAACTATTCATGCGTTATTATTGTTTCAAATGCCGAAAATTTAATCACATTCTTTTCTTCGCCTTGTGCATTAATTGCAGTTTATAATTACTTGGTATATAGCTGAAGTAGAATATTTCATACACTTGGATGTTTAAATTAGAAGAATAAAAAGAAAGATGTAAAAGTATAATGTAGAGTTGAAAAGAAGGAACGTGTGTTTGAGTAACTAGTAAGATGTATCGGAGGCTCATTTACGCGACAGCGAGCGTGAGCACTTCACCATAATGGCGGAGAAGAAATCGGAAAAAAAGTTGAGTGAAAAAAAAAATAAAAAAATGGTGGGATGGTGCTTGATGCTCGCATGCCTCCTTGCAATTTAACAGTATCGAGAATGAATACTACTTTTTTTTTTCACTAGTATGGACGAAAAAATCAATCTCAAGTAAAAGATCAATTGCGATTATCTACATTAGTTAGAAACATATATTTTTGTTTTTAGGTTTTAGTTGCAAAGAGATTTACTCGGGATTGAGACATTATTCAATTATCATCGCTACAATAGTTGAGAATGAGACAATGAATTCTTTGACGGTGGTTTTTGCAACTCTGAAGTGCTCGTCAGATTTGACGCTGTTGAAAAGGCTACGTTTTACTGTTCCGTATACTTTTCTCTCGATATATTTCCCACTATCTATTTCCTCGTTTTATATTCGATTACAAAACAAATATCTCCCCATTATATTCTGAGATGAATTAATAATAATAGTAATTCCAGCCGAAAGAATATTTTTATATTAGTGTATGGAGAACAATACGAGAAAAAAAACAATCGAATTGATCTTTAATACGACATGCTCGCACACGATTTCAACTCTCCCTCTATACGAAATTTCGTGTCCTGAAACATCGTGAGAAATTTATGAGGCATAATGCAGTGAAATATTTATAATCGAATCGCCGGGAGAACACATGGCATATCCGTCATAATTATATAACGACCGAGATAACAGTTTGTGAGACAGAATAACAGTTACCGTTGGATATATTGTGGGGATGGAGTAGAACTGAGAATATACATAAATCTCTGTATATATACTCTCTTCTCCTTGCGCCCGTACTTTCTTTGCGAAACTACCGTGTCGTGACAAAATCACGCATTTACAATCCTCCCCAGTCCATCTATTCGTCCTACCTCTGTTTCTTATGCAGTCTCTCACTTCTATCACAATATAACGAGACAACGCACAAGGCAGTTATTTTCCAGCGTCGCACAAGGTTAATCATCGCGTTCTCGGTGTGCGGCAAATGACATAAGACTGACGGGCAAATACAAAAGCGACATAATAGACTGTCCGAGTAAACAGAGACGTACGGATGACAGAGGGAACGTGTATGGACCCAAAGATGGCAGTCTTGTTTATACAAACTTTTTACGCATAGTTTGCGGTATTATTATATCGCACACGTTATAAACTTATGCACTTGAAAACTTTTTGAATTTAATCTCACACAGATATGCTGTGTGTTACGTACAGGAGAACAATGTAGAAAATAACACCCGTAACATTTTTTTTCTAAATTACTCTTTCCCTTTTCATATAATTTTCTTCATATTTCAGGTATATATACATTATTCTATCGAAAAACATGAAAATTTTCGTATTTGATTTTTCATTTGTTTTTTTTTTTTTCCCCTTCCAAAAGATTATTTATTTTACAATTTTTTCTTTTGTGTTAAAGTAACATCTGACACCTGAAACAGAATTATTATACGGATTACACACTCTAGCGCAAGTAAAATGAAGTTTTCCAATTAAATACGGATTATATCGTTTTGTCGCGATATTGAAAATATACATATCGATGTGATGCCAACAGTGCCCTTACACCGCTGAAAGGCGATGTTGGAAAAAAAAAAGCTCGGCAAAATAATAGAAGAGTGGGAGAGAGAAAGAAAGAGCGAGAATACAACAGAGTAGAGAAAGGCTGGGGACAAAGTAAAGGGAGAACGTGAGAGTGCACGAGTGACATAATAATTTTCTCTCACACAGTGTAGTACGCGGTCCTTCATGGTATAAATCGGTTGAAACTTTTGTCAACATTAAAACCAATACATCACACACACACACACACACACTCACCTTCTAATCCTGTCCCTTTTTGTCATCCCTCATCCAGGAGATTCGAACTCCAATATCGTGTTCACTTGCTTTTTTCCTCCTTTTTTTTTCTCCTCCATCTCACCGTCCAGCAATTCGCTCATCTGCAAATAGAATAAATATAAAAATGATTAATACAAACATCCCGTCGACCATTCATGAGAGTCGAAAAAATTGGCCATAAATATACGTCTAATTTTAGCGAGATATGACAAAAAAAAAAACGAAATCATTATTGGCAAAGTTTCAGGTGCCGAGAATGAAATAATCAAAAAATATTTATGTGGATGATGAGTTGATGAATTTATGACCATAGGCGATTATGGGCGATCATATGCGATCATGCGCTTATCCAACTACCATCGGCCAATACAATTCAACTATATCAATTGTGAAGCGATATAACCAAACAACACCTGATACCGCACCAGCATTTATATGTCTGTGCAGTGTATACATGTGTTTGGACATATATTCAACACACATGCATTCAATATCGATCTCATACTGGCATAGAACATGCGAACGCTGACTATCGATTTACTAAATTATGGCAGTGGGTCAAATATGTGCTACGGTGTGTTGGGGGACAAAATTCGGTTTCACCCTCGCTCACTATGCTTTAAAGTCCCGTTAAATCGCGCCAACTCATTCCACTTGTATACCAACAACACGACTTTCATCGCATCAAAATGTCCAATGAAACAAATTGATAACAATCAATTCTCTTTCATCGCTAATCAATATAACATAAATATAAACGAAAGAAATAAAATTGGCGAGCTATATCATGAAATTATAAAGTGGAGTAAAACTTGTTAGGCCTGCCGTCACCCTTTTAAAATTTGCAAATACGCGATTGAAATGCGAATTTATTACGACGCAAATCCCTTGCCATTCTTTGAAAAAAATATTTTGGAAGTGCGACGTATTTAGTTGCCAAGACGAATTTTCCTATCGCTACTCGTTGCGTCACACGCCAACATATCCGCCAAATAGAAAAACAGTGAGTGTAAGTGAGACAACGGTGTAGGTTAGAGGGGTGGTGAAAAGGGTACGAGGAACGACGTGCTGTGAGGATTAGCATAGCCCCCCTCATTAAAATACAAACACCATTCCCTCGACCATAGCAAACCTCGCCAACGACCAACGCTGTGGGCTTTGATTCCCCCGCACTCAGTGTATACCCCAGAAACTCAGCCCACCGCCACGCCAACGGAACAACTTTTAATCTATATTCGTTAAGTCGCCCTAAGTAACTGCTGCGTCTGCGTTAATTTTATAATTTTCGATTCTCACGTAATATTAAACTCTGAAAGTCACTATCAAAGCTCGAAAAACAAAAAAATTAAAATAACTAACTAATCTATTTAAATTTGCGGAAAATTGAGATTAACTGTCAGATATAATTGCAATTGTAAAGGTAGTACAATCCGACATTCACGTAAATAACACAATGTATTTATATTCAGATATCAATATATATAAAGATAAGTAGAAAATATGTAGAATCTGAGGCGATGATGAGAGGGGTTGGCATCCAGTAAAGACATAGGGCATAGTTTCCGCCTCGACGATCGTCACATGCAAATGCTCTCGCTCTTCCTGCTCTTCGCACCAGCGAGCAGCCAGTTTGGCCCGCTGTCTGCCGCGCATCGTGTGTCTCTTCCACCCTCCATCATCCCTATCCCGCACTATTCACCCTATAGTATTCCAACCCACTCACGGTCTTCTGTCGATGCAGAAGGCATTCGACGACGGTTTTGTTTTTTCACCGTCAGAGGGAATCTACGTCATGGTGGCGGTGACTGAGCATTATCGTTCCCGTGATGAAATAACTTGGTACATTGGCAAAAGCGATTTTTATTTCTCATACTCTGCATCACCCTTTTCAAATATTTCACGAATTTTCCTTATACAATCTTTATTTTTTATTTATATGTTTATTCTGTTATATTTCTTATTGTTCCCTATGGCATAACGCTCGTATTTTCCCCTCTTCCCTTCTTTCACTTTTCTACTTATTATCAATTTTCATTCAAATGAAATGTGTCAATTGTATATTGAAAAACATTTCCACGATCAATATGGGAAATGGAGGTACTGGTTCATCTCTCATCGTTGTCAACGTCATCAGTATATATTTCTTTTTTTTTCCATTCATTATTTCTCTTTTTTCTTCACATTTCTGCAGTGTCAGCATCAAAGTCCATGGAAACCAAAGACACCCGATAGACTATATACAGATGTTGAAGTATTCAATCCAAAAAATGAAACCGTACAACGTATCGCAAAATGAAAAGAACAACTGTTATTTTACACTCATTATATATACTTGTTTACCATATGCAAAATTTTCTATAAAATGTAAATGCGTTGTTCAAACAATAGCAAATGATTCTATGATCTATTCGAGACATCATGTTCATTCGGAATTCGTATCCGAAAAATGTCACCACTATGTGGCAACACATATGTCACTATCGGCCACAGTTGTTTAACACAATAGATTTGAGGGCCAAAAGCTTTTACTTGAAAGCAAAAATATATATTGCTGTAATCCTCTGCTACCCCACCCCATGATTTTGTAACCACATTCTTTCACTGTACAAAAAGCATAATATTTGCGAACATTCTGGAGAGAAAAAAAGCCATGAAACTTCGTGAGAAATATCCCAACTGCTTTTATATATTTGTAGAATTTTTTCTCTTCTCTTTCTCGCATTCTCATGTTCCTGTCACTGTTCTTAGTATAGATCTGAAGTCGAAAGCAAGAAGAAAAAATCAGTGAAGGACGGATATAGCATGGATTTTCATTTTGTCTCTTTATCGAGTATCGAGAAAGAGAGTTGATACATATGCAGAGGAGTCGATATCTCTCGGGTTATTACTCTCCCACCAGAAGCTTACGAAACGCTAAAGATAAGCTACTCAGTGGTAATGTGAAATCTGCAGGGAAAAAGAAGTTTATCTTGTAGAGGCTGTTAAAAAAAAAGAGTGGGAGCGAATTATGATAATTTGTATTGACTGTTGACAATAATCTTTCATGATTCAGCTAATAATCTCTTTCCAATTATTTTCATAATTATATTCGTCCAACACTAAACACACAATTATTTCCTTCAAGTCTTGAGATAAAAACTAATTACATATTCTCGTAAAAATACAGTAATAATATTTATGAAAATTGTGCGAATCGAAAACGAGTTTCTCATTCGAATGCACATCCGCGTGACACATTGTATCAAAAACAAAGAAATCAAAATAAGAACGGCGGGGAATGGTAAGTGAAATAAGGGTATGAGATAGAGGTTGGCTCGCGGCGAACGGTCGAGTAAATGAAGGGTCGCGTTGCCAAATTAATGCTCAGCTGTTACATGCGATTTGCCCTTAATTACCGAGAACGGGCAGGATCGACCAAAACTTGCAGAGAGACCGGTCGTTTCATTCGCAAGATTTTGCATTGACATTTTACTCGTGATTGCTATACTTGAACCCTTCAAATGATCCTATCTGGTAACACGTCGTTGATCTGACATATACATATTCAGATAAAAATTTTATATCCAATTGTAAACATTATATGAAAAACCATCTTGGTCGAATTTACTCAAATTTGCATTAAGGAGTGAACATAAGTGAAAATGGTTTTGATTATTATCGGCTTTCACAACACTTTATGCATCAGTTGACCCGTTATCACAAGCGAATATCTCAAGGGCCGGTAAGTTGTCCATTAGCGATTAAATACCTCTGCTGCGACCCTCCCAAAGACTTTTCCAGTCCCGCGGCGTCCAACTACAAAGATCATAGCTGTGTATGACTGACGTATCATCATGCAACTCCACTAAGCAATCGCCTGCGGAATAGGCCCTCTCTCTAACTCTCTCCCTCCCTCGCTCTGTATTTCCCGCTCACTCAAACCAACCACTGTTTTATCTACCTTTTGAATCCTTTTAAGTCAATTGCTATATATATATTTGCATTTTCATACTCATAATAAGCATTCACGATACAAACACTATGAGAATGGGAATTCTTCACTGAATCATTAACTTTCGCTCATTTTTATGTTTCATTTCGTTCACGAATCCAATCTACTGGTGTCGTTTGCAATCGCAACTCTACATTCGATAGTAAACACATATAGGAAGATAGAGAAACGAGTGGATGTGAGTATATGAGATGAAAGAGCACGGCCCCGTTGTTTTTGCGTGGCGAGTTTTGTGCTGACCAGTGGTAGTGTTCCGTGCGGTCAATGGCACCCCACTTGGTTCGCTTACTCTCTCTCTTTCTCTCTTTCACCCTATGGTTCGTAGACGTCACTTATTGCCCCAAAAGCCGCCGTGTTAAGCGGACCTCTTCAGCAACTCCACCCGCTTGTTGTCCCTCGAGAATCTAACGGGATTACGATCCGCTGTAAGGATCTTTATCGATGCGTTAATAGCCACCAATTTTTTTTTCTCCCTAGATAGATGTCACCATCGATCCCAATACGACATCATCCCCTGCATGATACATATTGTACAATCATTGAATTTCATACATTTGGAAGAATGATTCTATTATGATTTTTCTGATGATTTCGTTTCTACATCAAATTAAAATAACTTCTGATGTACAGTAATCTGTGCATGCGCATTTTTGTATTCTTTTGTTGATTCGAAACATTCTGACCAGCCAGAAAAATTCTTATCGCAAAATCGCAACTGGGGTGAATTTGGGAATTGATCGAGCTCAATATCCAAGGTCGTACGAGTTGAGTATGTGATTCATTTCGGGACAGAAACAAAAGGAAGAGAGAGATAATAAAATCTTCGATTAGAGCAAATGTCTATTTTTCTCCAACGCTCGGAAAAAAGTTTTCTGTTTATTCTTTCTCTATCCCCACGAAACTTTGGACACCCATTCCGCCACCCACCACTCACTTTCAATGATAGAATAGTTCATCGAGGTGAAATCGAGCAAAACTGTATATGCTCGTCGCAAATCCCCGAAACTTCGATACACATGAAAATAGAAAAGTAAAGTTCCTTCTGTTTCGAAATGCGTGTATTTGTCTCAGAAAAACGACATATCGAAAAAAGTATATATAACGAAAGGGGATGAGCTAGAGGAATGGATGGGGTATGGTAAATAATGTATATTTGAGAAACGGAGAACTTGCATCGCTTTATGAGAAGCGAGGAAATGCGTGGTAGTATGAGAGTAAGAAAATGAACGTAATGAAAAAGTGGGGCCGCTTAAATAAAGTAGAGGATGTGTTATTCGCCAGAGAGAGAGAGAGAGAAAGACAGAGAGAGAAGTACGTTTCTCAATTCTTATCTCACCATCTTCCTTAGACACCTTTCTAATTAGAGATGTATATTTTATTCATTAGATAAAACATTATGAAGACATTTGTATATGGCTTTGGGTATTCAGAGAATATTCGTTCATATGGAAGTCTTTCGCGCGCATTGACTCAAGAATTATTATTGCCGCTGTCACGGAAGGTTTGGGATACAGGGAGGAAAATACCGAGAAAAGGGATGTTATGTTCCCGCAATTCTTCGCTGGATGTCCTACACTCCTCGACCTAAGAAATTACAACTTTAAACTTCTCCATATTTTTTTTATGGCCTTTATTACATTCACAAAGAGAGAATACGAGTGAAAAAAAAATAGATGAATAAAAATAACTTAATGGAGGATTATTTTCTTATTTTTTGTTTTTTTTTTCCTTTATTTTCCTTGGTGTTTATGCACTGTGGTGAGGATAAAAATATTTGCCCGTTTCCGCACTCAGCATTGGAATATTCGCGACATTAAAACTCATTTATTCTTTGTATAAGCTTCCCCCTTCATAATTTGTTTTTTTTTTGCCCACCTACTCTTCAGAATAATTAAATCAGAAATTGTGTCGTCTCTTATACTCCCTTTCCGTTTCTTTTTTCCATGCAATGATTCTAATTCACCTTTTTGTGTTCTGCCATAAATACCGAGTGGACGAGAAGAATGATCACCAGCCGGCAACAAAAGAATAATTTGTATAAACACAATTACTGTCTAGCACTTATATTCGACTATCTACTTTAATTTCTAATGAATCAAACTGTATAATTTAGATTAACATTAATGAAATTGTCAATGAATAAGATATGATCGAACCAATTGCGAATAGTTTCATCAACACTCACACATATCCATTGGCTGACGTAACAGCAAAGTAAACTGTATTTGCTGACAATAAATGCAGGTGTTGTCAATGATTTATTAGTGGCAATTAGATTTCTGCCTGCTCATTTACCCTCGTCGTACTCTCCGTACTTTAATGTACCTCACTTGCCCTTGTATATACATACGCTACATGTCTACGTTATGTACGTATATATCCGCACAAATGTCGCGAGCATGCAAGGAACATTAGGGATCCTAATGTACCCCCCGAGTGCTTGAGAAATTTCACCTTCCATCCCGTCTTCCGCATCTACAAACACGACTTTCTCACAAACATCTATGACTAACGAATTCAATGCATGAGAATAAAAAGAAAAACAAACAAAAATAACGTCCTTGTATTTTCAAATGAAGATATATTAATGATTCGCCATACTGGAATTAAAATGAAACTCATAAGTAAAAATAGTAAACTCATCGAATGCATCTCTCTTGCGTAAAATATTTATACTTCAACAGGAGTGAAGAGTGGTGAGAAGAGTATTTTGATGCATAAGAATATGGTGAAAAGAAAAGATTCGATATACATGTATTTATGTAGATGAATTTATATATGTATATATGATTGCCCAGGATGGGGACTAGAGGACATGAGCACGTGGGTTAGTATCTTTTCCCCCTTTCCTCGCTTCCTACCTTGAATCCTGTTCATCGGACATTTATCCAATTAACCAGTTCTGCCGTAACAAGGGAGGGTCAAAATGAGACGCTTGCATGCGGTATATTCCACTTTCTCGCACATAGTTTCACGAGAAAAGCGAAGCCAACTGTGAAAGTCATCCCCTTTCATGCATATAAAAATACAAATACTCCATAGATAAATGTATATACATTTGTATATAATGGTAAATGTTGATTTGTTATGTTTAATTACTGTAGCTGATATTGACGGGTCTGGTATGCTTCGTTACGGGGATTGGTATGGCTTGCGGAGTCACCCCTCTCTGCCATTGCGGGGTAGAGATGCCGTACCGCACTGGTTGAAGAGACAGCACCAGACCACTGTCGAACCAAATGGCCAGCAATATTGTCGCCGGGGATTTCACTATAGCTGAGGGAGACAAAGATATTGGTAGGAAAGCATGAGGGTAGGTAAAGGGAAGAGTTGCACAGTGGGTTGAACGAGTTGAATATAGTGAGCAACGAGAGGAAAAAGGATACGAATGGTCGGAAGAGTCAAAGGGGGAAAGAGAAAGTGACATGGAAAATTAATTATACGGTTCTGAAAGTCGCGAACTCGCGCTACTACTTGCACTGCCACTGCTGCTGCTGCTGCTGCTGCTGCTGGTGCTGCTGCTGGTGATTCACGCAATCTTTCTCTCTCTTCACCAAATACCATCACTTACTAACCCTTCATGATCGCTCGTTCAACCAGCGAAGATAATGGAAAAAATGTTCAACTTCGTGGACGTTGAGAGAAAAACATTATCAAACACGAGAAAAAAAATTATAAAAACAGTCGATAAGAATTTCCACAGCATTTTTTAATATCATTTCAATGTTTGCGGGTGTGTTAATATATAATTACTTGAATACTGGAGTACGATTTTTTTTGTATGTTGAAAATGTAAAGCCTTCTGTGAAAATGGAAAATTAATTGAAATTGTTGGAATGAGGTGAGTTAAACAGATGTTGCGGATTCACGGGTCATTTGTTTTGTCAAGCGAATTCTTCACCCTTCGCCTCGCTTGCTCCAACTCACCTCTCTCGATTCCTCCATCACTCTCATACAAACAACATCTATGTAAGAGAGAAAGTGCTAATGTATTATTCTTCTCTGGTCGATGAGATTGGCTCATTTGATCGACTAGCGATGGTAAAAATTGAAGAACTAAAGTTCTCTCGCAAGGAGCAGTTTGTACCAAACATCGTGAATGAATATTTTGATGTACGCATATATATTCACATCTTTTCCTATTATATGAAATCATAAATGATATGAAGCAGCGAATGAGAATACTCAAGAATAAGAATCATAGCCTTTGGGTGTCACAATGTAATACCTCTTCGCCAATCTCTTCAACCCTCAGCGAAAAAGGAACGAAACGTGATTGGAAATCCGGCGCTCTTGTCTTATCTTCGAAAACTCCTCGACACTCGCTCAACTGCTTAAACTCACATTTCACTCAATTATTTATACAAAAATACTAACATCGCTATGGATGCATAAAGAAAAGTATGATACTATAATTCAAGTGTATCACACAAATCTTATAGTTCAATATGGATGGTTGGACTCGAACCGGAAGTCTATAATGGATCCCCCGGATATACTAGAAGAAGGGTGAGCGTTCCCAATAGTCGCACTCTTGCGCGCCTTCGAGCAAAGCCCGTTATTTCACCACCACACGAAAGCCGCATTTGCAATGTATATATACATACAAATATATTTATGTATGTTTCTCTCTCTCTATATTCTTTATTATCATCATTCCTCTAACATCTTACATCACCATTACAAGACCCCTTCACTCCCCATTTCCGCCACAGGTAGTAAATACACTCAACTCTCTTGAGTCATAACGTCATTTTGTATTGCTCGAAAAACTCCGATTTCTAGACGCGTAACATATCATGTATTCGTGTATCGTTTTTAGTATTCCATGGCCGTAGTCACAGTGATGTTTTACCGATTGAAGACAAGAGGTTGAAGGCGATTTTTTATGTTTTTTTTTTGCATGCTGATATATATATACATACATGTATACACTGTGGGAGTATGGATCGAAAAGCCCACCGAGGGGCTGTAATGGACTCTGCAACATCTTGCGAAGCAGTTCGCGCGAGAACTCGGTCGTTTATTTCATTTTCTTATTCTGTTCTCTCTAGCAACAACCGAAACTTCATTTTTACTTTTTTTTTTACATTCCATCAGGCACGTTTTTCCATCTATCTTTGACATGAATATTGAGCAGCTTGGGTTTTGGCCCTCTCCAACATTTGTATCAGGTTTCTCATGCGATTCGAAAAATATGATTGATCCTTAATTATATATTGGAATTATATCGCTCTAAGAGGATACCTATTGTTAGATCGGACATTAGATATGAACCTTTTTTTCAACCAAATTGTCACCTCTTCCCCTATGCTCTTGTTCTTTTTCTTTTTCTCTTTCACTTTCACTTCTTCTCTCGTCCCCACACTTTCATCATCACTATTTCCTACTCGCAACAACCAGCCTCAGATTCTCAAAGACATTCATTTTTATTGCAAACCCCTATACTCCTGAGTCAACAGATTTTCCGACACCTATCTCGAATCGATTTTGTCAAGCCGCTGTCATCTCTCTCATTCACCATTTCATACAACTCATGCCCACGAACATATAAATATGTAAATATAATTTATTTATCTATACACTCTGTACAGATCTTCATGTGGCCATAACTCTTGCATTTGAGATTAGAACGCTCTCCGAACCCCAATCGCCCTCATACCCTCCTCTTCATTATTGGCGTCTGGTGCTCAAGAAAAAGAATCAATTCATTGTCAGGCGAGCAGAACAGAAAGGAAGAGTCAGAGCAATTAAAATGAGCTGAGAATTACGTGCATGACACTGCCGTTAAAGCGCGTTTATATCGCGTTTATATCGCGCTAATGTTTTTGAGAATGATAGAGAGGGCAGGCGAAAGATCTCACTCATCCCCTCTCTATCTTTTTCTCTGCCTGTGTTTGGAAAGTTTAACACGGCCACTGGAGAGTCCAGTAAATCTTACCTTATCCCGAACCAACGCAAAACCTAAACGCGCTCTTTGCTCCGTGCCCAATCCAACCGCTCTTTCTCTATCTCATCTTTCTCTTTTTCACTTGATTGTTCTCAACTATTCTTATTCGCTCGTTATTCGCAGTACCTCAAGGCTCTCCCCCACTCATTCACTTTCTCGCCTTATTATATCGTCTTTCCACGCCATAAAATCGGAAAAGAATTTTTAGCTCCCTCTTCAGACAATAGAATCTAATAAATTTGATTACAGATTATTCCTGTGAAATTTTCATTTCATATCAAGGGTCTATAAGCACACTATAGGGTATATACACTTTGGGTTGATATTTTCGAAGGGAGAATAACGACGAAATTATAGGATACGCATGAAATCGCTACGGCGACACTATAAGTCCGAATAATGAAAAAACTTCCATACTTTCGCATGATTCTTGTTCTCAAATTCTTTCTCATGGTCTCTTATCAACTGTTCGAATAATTTCTCAATACAGGCACTTCAATGAGGAGCTTCGAACAGAAATTATTATAAATATATCAAGAATTATACTCAAATGCAATTAAGGCAAAAAGTTCAAAAAGCCTAATATCAAGAGATAACGTTGGTTGAAGAAGATTTGACGTATCGAATTCTTCACTGCTTCCCCATATGTTATCACGTTTTCTTCCCTTATCCTGACTTTTAAAAGAGAGTACGATATCCAGCCATAAATAACATCTCCATTGAAGATAATAGAACAAACTACAGCAACGAAAGCAAAATAGTCACATTATCATCAATGGTATGACATAATGTGCTAACCCATCACGATACCATATGGAATGATATTTGTTTTCAGGTAAGAAAATGCAGCGACTGATGTACAAAGGATGAAACTGACTTCGCTCATTTCAGCAGTCGATAAGTATGCCAGGTTCAGTCATGCCAATAATCAGATTATACGCAATGTTCATTAATCGCTCAGAATACAGATTTCTCGTTTATAAAAAATATACAATAATGCATTTTCATAAATGAATTCATGTCTATAATTTTATACGAGTCGTCCACAAAAAGATAAAGTAATGTTTTTTCAAAGACTAATGTCAATGGAAAGATGATACTTTTCGAAAATCAAATAACTTAACTGCATTTCAAACGTGGTGCAAAGGTCATGGCCATTAAAAAACATAACAATGTTGAGAGTATCGAATTAAAATGCAATAAGATTGAATAAAGTCATTATGCACCAGACAAGAAAACGAAAGGACGGACCGAAAATAATTGATGTTGACTATCCAAAACGGAATACGAAAAAAGGCAAGAGAAGAAGAACAGATCTGAGGGTATGTAATTCTGCCTGTCAGAAACTGTTCCTTGACAGTTGCCCGCAGGAAAATGCAGTTTATTATACCATCAGACATCCACTCTTCTCTTCATTATTTTTTCATCATCACAAAAATTGCAATTTCTTTTTTTTACATCGAGAATATCTAGAAAAAATCGAATGATTTTCCTTCGGACTCGTTTATCATATTAATTCAACGATTAATGGAGTTGACACGAGGGAAATCTGTTTTTATGATTGAATCACAACAATTCAGCAATAGTGATACTTATAATGCAACAAAGAAGTGTATATTTTTCAGATTGCAATTATTTCGTACTACGCCGGCGGGAGGTCGAAGAAATCGTGATGCTCACTCGGCAGTTTCACAAGTCGTTATTGTCGTCACTCTGTTTCGCTCATTATTCGCTGCCCTCTTAAACACCCAGGTGTGGTCATCAGGTGTTTGCACGCAAGCAATTTTTTTTCCTCTTTCATCACATCCCAGTCACACAACAACTCAGCAACGCAGGCTGAATTTATTGCACGTCTCATTCGCTTTTCATTAATGTCATCTTCTTCATACATCAAACACCATCTGTTTTTTGTTCTAATATTCATTTGATATCAATTGTCGAATATTAGAACTCAAAGTCATCTTTCACTCAATGTCATCTCAACGAAAAAGCAAAAACGATGCCCAATAGATGTCTTTCAGTTATAAATGGTAAATGTATTTTAGTCATGGCTTAAAGACATCTTTGAGTGGCTAGAAGACGTGTATTTGTCATGACTGTGTGACAACCTGAAGTGTTATAAGACATTTTGGATAAAAATTGACATTGTTGTATCTTCATTAAAAAATATATCACTGTTTGTCTTTCTATCTTCTATAACACACCGGTCAAATAAAATTTCTATAAGCATCGGACACATCAATAAGCCTCGAAAATAAAAAAACTGGTGAATGTCTCTATTTTGAAGATAACTAAAAGAAAGTATTCAAAAAAAACGTTCTTATATTGTATCTGCTTATTATTTATAACGTACATACATATATATGCGCAAAATCATTCCCAAGACGCAAAGAAAGAATGGAGAGTCTATGGGAAAGTACGAACGGGGAGAAAACTTGGCCCGCGTGATGTCGAGCGTTAAAGCTAAACAGTCAAGAACTGACCTCATTCAAACTCGCATTCAGTCAATTTCATTTTTCCCACAGTTATTTTTCTCAATAAATTCCATACACAGCCGTCAATAAAAACACGCCAATTTCAGAAATTGATATATTACTATTTCATCATCTTAACCACACTTACTATCATTTCATTCGGGCTAAAATTTGATGATGGAACGATAGAAGACAAAGCTTATCTTTGGTTATCGATAGCGAATTGAATTTCAACCGCGACAATATAACCAAGTCTTTTATGAATGAATAAGTGGATGAATGAATAATTACTTTCATTTGTAACTACGTTTCTGTAGTGTAGTGGTTATCACGTGTGCTTCACACGCACAAGGCCCCCGGTTCGATCCCGGGCAGAAACAAGTTTTTGTTTTGATATAAATTACGAAATTTTGAATCTGTCTAATAAAAATATACCTCAGACAATCCAATTTTCAGAAACAATGTCCTATTTGTTTTGACTCCAATCTTGCAATGCAAAAAGCTTATCACATTGAAAAAATATTTTAACAATCATCTGCCTTCGTTATTTAGTTTTCTAAAGCTCTTTTTTATTTCAGCGCTAATCAATATAGACGTTTAAAAAATAAACTACCTATCAACAGCTCGTACGTTTATCCTCTAACATATTTTATGTGTGATTTAGTGAAGCATCTTACGGAGTAACTCTAATTTTTGTTTCGTCTCTAACTGTTCTTTATTATAAACATTACCGTTATACATATCGAAATAACAAAGAACCTTGTAAACTTCTCTTAATAATAATATATGTTTCACCCAATAATCTGCTATCATGTGCCATTGAACGTGCCAAAAAACTGCATGGCTGTGGGTTTGTTAATAAAGTTGTATTTTTAAACTAATCAAGAGTAATAAGATTTTTTTCATCTGAATCATGCTATAGAAAATTCAAAATTTGAAAAAAAACCATTGCTTTCCAATGTGACATCGTCAGGATGGCCGAGCGGTCTAAGGCGCCAGACTCAAGGTGGAAATGCCTTCTCAGTGTATTCTGAGCTAATGGGTATTCTGGTCCTCTCTGAGGGCGTGGGTTCGAATCCCACTTCTGACAAATTTTTTTTACCCTCATGCAACAGCTAAAGGAAATTGATTCTATAATGAAGTTGTGAAATAATACTACGAATATCTCCACCGTATGTCCACAGTCGAATGTTATAAGATCAAATCCTATGACATAGCTCAATGACGTTTTTCTTTTACCGAAATTTGTTATTCGATAAACAATTGGGCACAAGTGAACATAACAAACTCATGAAATAGATATTGAAAGCACCACAATCACTTGGATTCTGTTATGCAACAAGAAAAAAATTTTGGTCACATTGAATGAATACGACAGAAAATACAATGTGATGAATTATCGTTCATTTGCTCGATATCATAATGAAGGCAGAACAATTCCTAATCCCGTTAGCTTTTTTTTTAATGCGCCTTAACACAATTCTGATGCCTGGAAGTTGACCCAACTACTGATGAAATTGGTTGCGGAGTGTAACTTATGACTAGCTCTTACACTACATGTGTCAGCTGCTTGATATCACACACGAATTCAATTTTTATCATAGATTGCATAAAACAAAAAAGAATACACTTGCACTCACGAATACGCCCATAACATTTGAAATTCATACGCAAATCATTATGCTAGAAATATTCGATAAGATAGAAAATGATGCAGAGTGGTATATCCGAGTCGAAACAAATTGGCGCATTTTACAGAGCATTTCAAGCTAAATTGCCCTCTAATGGATAGTCGAGGAGTTTCCGCAGTCGTTGTCGATACCTACTAGGGCGAAAAGCTATATAGCGTGCCAATACTCATCATGAAGCGGGTGCCGATCGAAACGCACCGCAGAGTCTTGAATATGAAGATTGCGGGACTGAGGTGAAGACACTGTAATCCAATGCAAGTGCACAATATTCTAAAAATAATATATATAATAAATTTTGAGTATATGTGTTTACGAATACACTCAATGTAGATTGTTGGGTATTTGGAGTCTCCGACCATCAGTCCCGTCATCTCTGAAATTTCTCTACTACCTCTACAGTAAATTCGCACTTATGACAATTATCATTTTCGTTGGAACATTAGCAACTGATTTGATATTCAACTACGACGATCTATTTATTGTCACTGATGACGGGTGCTACCTCGCTGGGATTTCAGTTATAATATTCAAGTTGTATCTATACCAAAGTCAACATGAAAGAATTTCCAAATTGGTCGATGCTATTCATGAATCAGTACACATTCTCAGAGAATCATCCGGTAATTTACTTAACTTTTTCCATTTAGATTATTAATCGGTGTTTCATTAAATAATAATACGTGCTAACAAGATTATTGTATACTATAAAACATCAAGTTAATATGTCAACAGATTTGGGAATTCAAGCTGCTGTGAACCGATGTATATTCTTCGAAGATTTGACTGGAAAATTTTTCTTGAGTCTTGGTAGTGTGTTGGCGATTGTTTTACTATTCTTCGTCCCCAAAGAACAAGGTGCATTACCAATAAGAGCAATATTTCCATTTGATACTTCTTCATCACCAATGTACGAGTTGGCATTTAGTGTTCAAGCGTTTAGTGTCACTTACGGCTTACTCACCATTGTACTTATGGATGAATTAGTCATAACGCTCATTAGATGGATTACTGTTCAATTATCAATATTAGGAAGCAACTACGAAAAATGTCTACAAAATACTATTGCCGACAGCTCAACCGACACCTTAGATGCAGGCATTATCAATCATTCTGGTACGAATAGTATTGACATAGTGAAAATCCGATCGTTTGTGCCGTTGGGAAAACGAGAATCAGAAGAAATGATTGATTCGTTTAGTTGGAGATTTGTTAGTTGTGCAAAACATCATCAAAGATTCATTACTATTATCGATGAACTCAATGCAATATTTGGATCGAGTATGCTGTTGCAACTATTTGCCAGTTTTTCCATGATTTGCCTCACGGCATTTCAAGCTGCATTGGTGAGATTCATAATTTGAATGAGCACTTGCATATACGTGTGTGCGATACATTTTTTGTCTGTCGATAAGGGTACTGCAAGCAGAAAGAGTCTCATGAAATTTATCGTTTACCTTGGTGCAGCGTGCTCTCAATTAGCGAATTGGTGCTGGTTCGGAAATCAATTATTTTACCAAGTAATTGATTCATTAATTAATCAAGTTTATAAATTGATATCACCTGCACAAAATTTCCCTAGAGCGCTTCTCTATCAACAAGTCAATGGTTATGCGGATGGGAAGCTGTAACACTCTCCGATGTCAAGTCTTTTATGATCATCTCACTAGGTTGTACAAAACAACCACTACAATTGAAGGCTGGAAAATTTTTCAGCATGTCACTTCAAACATTCATCTCGGTAGGAAAAACATAAAAGAATAGATAATGCCAGAAACCATAAGTCCCAATTCGTTTCCAACTCGACAATTGCCCATGAATAACTCATATATGTATGACATGTTTGGTTTGCAACAGGTCTTACGAAATTCCTACTCATTCTTCACACTACTAACTCACGTAACTGCAGACAAATGACTAAACCTATTCTTTTATCAGATCACTCGGATTTTGATATGAAGAGAATAAAACAGAAGACTCCATAATTTTGCCAACCACAACAAACGGCAGGTATTATGGTATAGAATTTGAACATGAAAACTATTTAAAGTGTTGTCAGTTACTGACTTGGAATGAAAATGAAAAGTAATAATGACATTCAATAAATATTGAGAAAATTATGATCCAAAATCGACTATTATTTTAGAAGCGCAGAATATCACAGACCGTATGGAACTGGAACTATGGAATGTACTTCAACTACGGAAGATCCGTACATGAGAGGAAAAATAATCGAACAAGATGAATAAGAATAATTTTTGTTCAGAGGAACAGCGAGGAGACTTTTCAGATAATAATTTTTTTTTTTTAATCACCATCTGAAGTACATCATCAACAGTTCGACTATACTTGTCTGTAAAAGAACCCTTCACAATGAAGAATAGTGATGAATCTCTAATTATAATCTGTCGAGGTATATTTAAAATTGTTTCACATGCCAATGAGATACCATCTTCGGACTTGAGAATTTCTAGCACTTCTCCCTGGTAATTTCCTTAGATAGAAGGTCAATGGCTATACATTTGAGGTAGGAGGCCGGAGCCAACGCGTTCAGCATGAAGATGAATGTAAAAAACCATCACCCTGCGATAATACTTTGTTATTTTGCACGACGAAGTCAACAACTCGAAGTGATCTTTTATCGAAATAATGCATATTTGAAATATTTTGATCATTCACGAGTAATTTCCATAAAATCATCAACGAAAAATAACGAATGAACGTCAAAATTTAATCGTAAACATGCAACAAACTGGTTGGTTGCTTGTCGACACAGAGCTACCTGTTTACTGTTATAAGACAACCCAAAACAGGATTTCATTCTTTAATGCAACTGCGTGACATACACGTGCATATTTTTTCTCTTCTTTTAAACGCCCTATCTTCGCTTCTCTTATTTCGGCATCCTCTCGAACGAAAGCACATCAACGTCATACGCATTTTGTTACCAAGTACATATGCAAATGTATAGAATTGACGACAGGTTCGTTCTCTACCTCCTCGTCTTCATCTTCTCAGGTATATGTATGGTAGTCCACACGCCGGTGGGGATTAAAAAGGACGATTGCTGAATATACAGATCGCCTCTTTTTATATCATTTTATCTTGAGGCTCTGCTCCGATTTAAAAGAATATTGCAGTAGAATTAGTAGCCATGCGATTATAATGCTGACTTTTATTTTTCATCTCAGAATTATACGAAACACATTCAATGATAAAATTACAGCGCCATTACGCTCATCGGTACTATTCTTAATGTGCTTCGACTACATTGAATTTTCAAATGAATATTTCGAACCAATTACATCTCAACAGCCATTAAGATCCACAAACAAAAGTACGTGATACTACCAATTGAAATGAATGGTTTCCTCCCACCCTAGTACACTATACTGGTTACAAACTGTGAATATTGAGATTAATCTAACTGAGTGAAATTCATTCTTGTATTCAATGAAAAATAATTGCATTTCGATAGCCAGTCAAATTTCCACCCGCAAGATATGAATAAATAAAACAAACTGATACTATTTCACGTCTCAAACTATTATAGTAAAGAAAGGAAAAATATTTTCACTAGGATCCACACGAACATACGTTTAGCATATAGAATCATTCTCGTATGCAAATGGTGTAATACGGTTATAGAGAGAATCGAACGACGGGGAGCGTAACAGCTGTTGCTTATTTTCAAATGCATATAGAATACATACTAGATAACACAAAGAATGGAAAGATATGGCGGAACATATAATTTTGCTTGCATTCACCACCAAATAATGAAAGTGCCTCGAATAACACCGTTTATCATATAAACACATAATGAGCACCCTCATCGGGATATATTTCCAACAAAAATTGCACGATTATATACATATATATATATATACTTCTTCCTACGCTTTTATCGACTATTCGGCACGAATAGAAATTTATGTGGAGTATCATCGCCAGTCATGAAGCAGACACACGTTGACGCAGCATATCATACTGTACTGTCTATGTCCATTGCTGGACTAAGGTGAAAATTCATTGCAACATGTTATTTATATTTAATTCATTTATCGTTAACCACAGAATCTGCGGAATTTGGGGCCTCAACTCTTCTACGTCGATCTACATCAAACTTTTACACCTCCTGTCTAGTACACTCGGTATCATAGTTCTTATACTCTTAATCACAACCATTGCTGCTGATCTCTTATATAACTTGGATGATTTGCTCATTATCACTGACAATGGATGCTATATGGCTGGACTTTCGGTGATATTATTCAAAATTTATAAATTCCATAATCAGCGCGAGCAAATTCAAAAACTGACTGAGGCAATATACGCACCGATTCGCAACCTTCAGCGTTCAACTGGTGAATTTTATCAATCCTGTTTTTTTTTCTATTTCTTTCGGTATTTTCCATACGCTGCAATACATTAATCTTTCTTATAATTCATACCAGATGCGGAAGTTTCCAATATCCTGAAGACCAACACTTTTTATGAAAATATAGGCTTTACGTTTTTCAGCAGTATGGGCTCAATTTTAATGATTGCACTAATTTTTTTTGTACCGCGAAACAATGGTGAACTCCCAATGAGAGCAGCTTATCCCATCGACACTGCAGCATCACCTACATTTCAGTTAGCTTTTATCACACAAATATATGCGGTGGCGTACGGTGTCGCAGCGATTTTATTAATGGATACAATAGGACTAGGGTTCATGAGATGGATTAACGTTCAACTTATCATCCTCACGTACAATTATCAAAATTGTGAACCTAGATTACTCCAAGAAGATCAATCTCGCTCTAATACGTTTGCCAATAAAATTAAAATGCTTGGGAATCTCCCGAAATCTAATATTATGATGAACATCAACAGCGATCCAACAATTACATCTACTTTCGTACCATTTCTAAAATCTGAATTTGAGCATGTTGAGAAAGACTTTGTATCTAGATTCAAACGATGTGTAATAAATCACCAGAGACTTATTGGCATTGTTGAAGATATCAATGCCATTTTTAGTACCAGTATGTTGATGCAACTCTTTGCAAGTTTCACCATGATATGTTTAACAGGATTTCAAGCTGTTCTTGTAAGAATAGAATGCTCAATTATTTATTTGAATCAAGTTTTTCGTTATTTTAATTATGTCCCTTCATTTCAGGGAGCACAAGAGAAATCAAGTTTAATAAAATTTGTAATCTATCTTGGCGCAGCGTTCACTCAATTATTATACTGGTGTTGGTATGGCAACGAACTATCTTATCAGGTAATATGTGTACAAAAGAAATAATAGAAACAGATGAGTCGGAGATCGATATACGATATTTTATTGCTCATTTTAGACACAATCATTACTCATGGCACAATGGATGTCAGGATGGGAAAATAAACTGGATTCCACCTCCAAGATTCTAATTGTCATGTCTATGGCCCGAGCAATGCAACCACTTGAATTGAAGGCTGGAGTATTCTTCACGATGTCCATGGAGACATTCATCACAGTAATATCATTCGAATCTTTACCATATACCCTCCTTCATGTTAGTATACTCAGCACAATATTCGAATACGTCACTATATTTTTTGCTGCAGGTTGTAAAAAGTTCATATTCTTTCTTCGCACTTCTAACAACGGTATCAGCCGGTGAGGTTGAAAAAATAAACTTCAATCCTCGTGAAACGAGACGCGGAACGGAATTTGTAATTAGTACTTGCTATATTTTTATTTTCATTATTTCATGAAATTCAGAAGATTAGAGAAACGAAAGAACAGCGATGCAGATGGTACAACAAAGAGGATGAGTGAAAGTTCTCTGGCTCTGACAACTATGACTTCCTAGACAGATGGTGACTTGGCCACATGTTACCTAACTGTAGGCATATTCCACAAGTATTTATACCCCAAGACACTCTCCTCTGTGGATATCCCATCATTTTCTACTGATGCAAGGATAATAGTCTTCAAGAGTTAGTACTCAAAGTCGATTTGTCATGGATATTTATTTATACCTTCACAAATACAATATGACTTATAATCCAATATTCTGTTGCATATAAATATCGTCTATTAAGAAGGGAAATATATAAAAATATGTGATATAAAAATGTCCAATCCGAAAGGAAATTTACATTGATTTCACAGATAATCTCAACGGATTCGCCTGAAACTAATCTGATTATTGAAAAATTAATATGCTATCTCCTACAATAATCACATCCATTGCTCCCACAATGAAGTTCATGAAGAGTCGATAAATTCATGGGAAACAAAAAAGATATACCAATAAAACGTTGTAGTGCTCAAGCAGTCTGACTCAAGATAAATATCAATAGTTTTATCGGAAAAGGAAGAATGACTGAGAGCAAATCTGTCGTAACAAGTATTTGAAGAAGTCGCAGTTTGAAACAGTAGTGGACGGGAACGCGGGCACGCGCCCATCCATCTCATATTGTACCATCAATGAAACGGGAAACCTGTTAATTTCCAGTCTCACCAAACAAACGACTGTAAAGCCAATAGCAGTAACAAAGTACAAATAGATGAGTGACAGAAAGAAGAGGAATAAAAAGGAGGAAGAAAAGGTGCATCGACAAAAGCGAACAGAATAAATCCAGTGACTCTGCAGTGAATTGGTGTCTATCAGCAGTGTTCGAGAGCGCGCAAAAAGTGCTAGGTGAGTACAGCAGGTTGAACGGCAAAAAATATGGTGGAAAGGAAGGGAAAGAAGGACGGCTCGTTGGTGAACGAGAAAGAGTCCCACAAACTACCCGACCACCACACAGCACAGATCATCCACCTACTCTTTCCTTCACTACCTCTCTTTCTCTCTCTCTCCCTCTCCCTCTATCTCATTTCACTTCCTAGATCTCCCTCCTATGTGTCTCGAGGTACCATGAAAAAGTACAATGTCACGGTCAACAACATAATCGTTTCATACGTCCGAATATCGATTGGTTTTGAGTTAATTCTGACACATTAAATTTCATGGCATTGATGCAAAGAAGAAGATTCCATGTGGAGTGATGAAAAATATCGGTTTCGTCTCTATTGAGATTTTGTGAGTGATAACAGTTTGGAGCAATGTCAAGAGAAGCTTGATGTGGACGCTCAACTAAACAATCAACTCAGGTCAGTGAATTTCAGATTTTTGTCAGAATTGTAAAACAATACTTTTAAAAATTGGCCAAACGTACGACGTATTGCCATCAAAGTAACGATCGGATTGAATCAATGCATTCAATGAAGATTAATACCAATCATAATTGTGATTATTTTACTCATATGTATTGCAACAAAAGAATATAGATGTAGCGATGGCCTTACGCAAGGTCGTTTGAGATCGAGACCTCTCCGAACATACACATACACGCAAATACACATAAACGTTCCAGACTCGTTTCTGTTGTTCTAATACGAAGCGGAGGAGAAACAGAGGAATTGAAAAACCAGATGTGGTTACTCCACTTCTCATGATCTCTTAATCCCTTTTTGTTTCTTCCTGTTACTTCATAATCTTACGTCTCTTCCGATTCAATCTACATGACTGCATGTATCACGTGGTGATTGCTATTTACACGATACCAACACAACAAATAGGCGATTCAAATGTGAATACAAATCAGATAAGAATGATAATGGAATAAGTAAATTGCCCAGTTGGACCCAATCATCTCGTTGTCTTCTCAGTCGCGTTTCCCCGACGTGCACGCACACGAAAGCGGATATACTTTTCATTACTACTCTCACATCTTTGTCCCATTTTGTTCGCCTCGATGCATCACCCAGTTTAACAAAACAAAACCAAAATTGATAATATTCACGAGTGCTTGAATCTCTTGCAGACAAACTATGATGATAAGAACATGGATAGTCAAATGATTGACGTTGTGATGAGTAATAAACTATTATATATCAAGGAGGTGAAAACATATAATTATTCTGTCGTGCACCGAATGTCATTAAATAGTGGTAATCGATATACAACTTCTGTCGGCAATAAATCAATGATGTTTTTTCTCAATTATTCGACGTTGTATTTGCATCATGTATATTTTTTATGCCATCCTCAAGAGTGATCAAGTAACGTTTCGGTGAGTGTTTACGATGTCTTCTATACTATAAATGCATATCGACATTATGATACGTCACGCTCGTTAACTTTGGCACTTTTGTGATTGTATAGTGAAGAGTTGTGAATATATAAACATGTACGCTAATAGCGTATAACACATCTGTCACGACATCTGTAAATCTCAATCATATTTCTCTCATTATCATTTATTTCTGTTTCATTTATTTATCATAATTATGCCATTAAAATTTCTTTATTCACATGAGTCGATTCGAAAAATTTGTCGCCGTCAATTGCCAAATTTATGAGCAACGAATAAATTTACCTCGAACACAATTAATTATGAGTGAGCAAGCACTCGTAGAATCTATTAACGTTCAGCATGAAATATTCATTTTAGCAATGTGCCCAACATCGCAAACAAAATACATAAATCCGTCTTGGCTAAATTAATAATCCAGCAACATTTTTGCTATATATTCAAAATTTTTTTTTCCGCAAAAAAAAAGTGATAAGATATTACTGATCGGATACTCCACCATTGTATCAATATAACGGAGAGATATTTATAGGAGAAATTAGTTTTATTTTCACGATAAAGATTGTAACACGACAAAGGTTTTTTTTTCGTTTTTCATCGCCAATCATAGCGGTCATACAAATAAATTCAACGACGCATCTGACGCTCTCCACAGGTGATCAAAATCACTTCAATAACCATATGCACGATGATGCTGAGAATTCCCGGATGAATTTTATTGTCATCAGCTTATTTGACATTTTCAAGATACAAAAAAAATATTAACTTGATGGATATTTGGTCCATCACACACATGTACCGTTCCTCATTTATACATATATATGCAAAACAAAATAATTACTGAAGTTCTACTCATCACATCTAATGTCAACAGCAACCTACATTGAGAAAAAAGAGATCTTTTCTGTATTGGCTTTCAACAGAGACTGTACTTTATCGCCAATAATATACAATAAAGTTTACGGTGCGGAAGAAATAATGTGAAGAAGTTGGTTCAATGCGCTATAAACACCTTTAATGGTAGTGTCATTGCCTTTATGAATAGCAATTTTGAATAACGCCATTACTATTGTTTCTTCTCTACGGTTCATAATCTACAATCCATATAAATGGGAACTTTATTAGGTGCACAACCTCATTCATTTATCTTCTTTTTCTTCTTCTTCTTTATTGTATCCATCCATGTATTATAAATAAATCAACGAAAAAAATTAAATAAAGATAGGAGGTGGAAATAATAAAAGAAGGAAAGAAATTATGCAGAGGAAGCGTCATGCCACGTGGGCAGACTATAAATATTAATTAATGCGTCATTATTACGTGGTAGGGGCTAAGATTATTACGGCTCGATGAATTTCCATGGGGGTATGACCGCACCGGGCATTAGACTCATTTCTTTCTCTATTTTTACCCTTTTGAGTTCAATGCGCGCACCAAAGCATTTACTATTTCAATTACACGAACAACAGGTAAAAGAAAAAAAAAACAATATCTTTTTTTTGTTCGAGTTACAAAAATTATCCGACTGTTAACCATTTGGTATCACTTCATCACAGTGATATTCATGTGAGGCATAAAAAAGAACGGGATTTTACCGTGTGTCAAAGAAGAAGAACACGGGAAAACGCGAGAAAAACAACAAAGAATCCACTTGCAATTCCAACATCCCTATCGAATACTTCGACGAATTGCGAGAACAAATATAGGTAAAGATAAATAGTAAAAGAGAAAAGAGTTAAAAACGAGAGAAAAGAGAAAAGAGTAGAATAATAAAAGTGAGACGAGGAAATAATGGATATAAGTGTAAAAATGGAAAAGACACAGAAACAACACGAACGGTTTTCTGGATTCACATATACATAACTCAGTTCAAAGCGCGTTCCTGACTTGGCAGAATGTCACGCGTATGCCACTGAATATATATATATATATATATATATACAAGTACGTTTTGTTAACTTCACCAGCTATTCGTGTTGTATTTGCTTTCCCGCACAAATGCACATGAATAGCAAGTATACGACATTATAGTCTGACTATAACTTGAACCTGTCTCCGACTACTTGAGCATGTGTGGACATCGCCAATGGATTTATTAATGTTCTTTAAAATACAGGGAAAAAAAGAATATGATTGAAGAATTTGTCGACAACTTCTTCGACATTACTGAGCATCATGAGATTAAGCGATTTCGTAGAATTCCAGTATAGTTTATTTGAATTTATGGATATAAGATTGACCAGATAGCATGCACGAGGATTCAGTTATTGAGATTCTTCACGGTGATAAATATTTCATGACCCTCTTCACAGTAATGATTTTTCACTATAGACAAAATCATGCCATATTCATCCGCATAATCAACTTTATTAAAAAAAAAATAATTGCATTACAATACAAATGTCCATTTTACATTTCATTCCACTTGAATTGTATATACAATAATAAGTTAAACGTTTGGAATCATAAAGTGAATGTGACAGATTTTAATAGTAATTATCTTCACCCCTTGTCACGGTCAGCACCACATATATTCATATACTTTATACACACACGCACACACACACGCGCATATATATATATATATATATATATATATTCGCTTTTTATATGAATTCGCATAGGAATTCGTCTTGTTGAGACAACACAGTGTATTCTGGCGCCGATGCAATACATCACTCCAGTCGATCGACACGAATTCAACTTGAACTTGACTATATCGAGAGTCAATATCCATTGAATTATGTATGACAATCTGTGTCATGATAGTTACTCCAATCAATCATGATCGATTCTACTGCAGCGTAGCTTATCTAAACCGCTGTTATGTCATTGAGACATGGTTTTCCCATTTCACTAATTCAGGAAGTTTCGAAAATTGTGTTGGACATTGCGATAACGATGCGAACATTGAGACAAAAAAAAATTCATATTATAGATACTTTTCATCATGGAACAAAGAGTATGACGTTAATATGCAGACTCGGAAGAGTGCGTAGGTTTTCCAATGGTGCAAATACATAAAGTGACGATAAACTTTTCTAATCTGACCTGAAACCTTCACTTCTGTTTGGAATGTCACGTAAATAGTGAAACACATTTTCAAATGACCGCAAACACTTTTGTAGAGTAACATGAACGACAACCAAGAGAAACATGAATT
Source organism: Meteorus cinctellus (assembly GCA_030523045.1). Classification (NCBI taxonomy): domain Eukaryota; kingdom Metazoa; phylum Arthropoda; class Insecta; order Hymenoptera; family Braconidae; genus Meteorus; species Meteorus cinctellus. The sequence continues at coordinate 24,120 of JAPYZF010000078.1, read as the reverse complement.
ATACTGTGATTCCACAGATTCGCGGTTATGAAATATGCTGTATAAGCGGTAATTACTAAATGATCTTGGTTATTCTTCAACAATTACGTACTATGAGCATCAACCAAGCAATATGTTTATATGAATAAAAAACATTCTTCTCGACTCATCTCTTTTCATTTTATCATAATAATACGCCGGTTATAAGAACCATAGAGAGCGAAAAACAAACAAAAACGAATGATGGCACGGAAAGAAGAGGAACCGCAAACAATTATCGTAGTTACAGTATAATACTGTCATTAATAACAAAGAATTAATATCCATGGAAAGCAATTGGTTAATTATTAAGAATCTATTTGTCTCAATTTCAACTGATACGAAACATTCAAATTGAACTAAAAATGATCCATAATTGATTAAATGGGTGTTAATATTTCAATTATATATTAATGAAACAGATATTCTTCAATATCAACTCATAAAAGGCGAAAAAAATGTATTAAAAACCGATAAAAAAAATTACGCTAATGGCATTTGGATGGAGTAAGCTGAGTTGAGTGCCATGCAAGGCAAACTACAGTATCATGAGAAGCAATTTGGCATGTACCAACCAAAAAATGATAGCATTGAGAATGAGGGGCAAACGACGAGGACGGGGACAACAACGAGTCTCGCGACACGAGTTTCTAGGTAATAAATCAGGTGGCTTTTTTTTATTTGCACGCACGCGCACACGAGGGGGAACCTGTTGTACATACCAGCGGCTTTCCACAGCACTGCGCGCGCTTCTTCACATATATATACATATATTCCATATATATTCCATGTATATGTTTGAAGATGGAATAGTTACTTCTCTAAGAGTTTTTAAAAAGGCACATGAAGAATCGTGTAACTTCAGGCGTGACTACAACTAAAATGTTGATATGTAATTGGCACGCGCTCTTTCGAGCACTCAGTTACATTGAAAGTCAGTACTATATTTTTCCATCATTTCCATTGTACATCTATTAAACAATTTACAATCCCTCAAGTTTGTACAACGGCTGCATCGAATTCACATTATTAATTAAATACAGATGTGATGAGGATCGTGACGATGCGAAAAAAATGTAACCCTGCTCCCGATTGGGAACTGGATTCGAGTCGATTGCACTCATGAAATTTGCGAGTCATATAACCTCACTAAATTTGTGTGTTCCGTTTCGTATATATACATATAATGCTTTACATTTAAAATGAATTTTTTGAATATAAATTAACCGTATGGAAAAAAAAAAGAAAACTCGAGCTCATGTTACATCCGAATTATATTAAACATGTTAGAATGAAATGAATTCCTGGATATATAAATGCATGGACGAGAAAATTATGTGACAGATCCAATCCAAATGCATATATTCATATCAATACACGTTTTCAAGTGCATGAATTCATTTATTCCTTCACGTCAATAAAAATAGATAACAATAGAACTTATTGAGTTCATGAAATCGATTATTTATCATATGTTTCTTCCATTAACTCACATATGTGATCGCATATCATGCGCTACCGTCATATATACCTATCATCATACAAATCAACGTAACATCTTCTCGAAATCTCATTACCACAATCGTGGCAAAATAACCCGCAGGCTGATAATAAACGTTCCGTCGAACACTAATTATAAAAACAAGTCTGTCTATACTACATCTTTCGATGTATTTATCAATTTTTAAAGTTCCTTTTTTTTTCAACCAACCTCTCTTCTCATAACATACTCATGTACTCCTCCTTTTCTTCCCCTCTTTCCATCCTCATTTTAATCTCATTAACTTCTTTCACATCGGATCACGGCAATCGTAAACTGAAATATATATATATATCGCAGAGGTGGAAAACCACAGGTGGGATGTTGGCTTCGTAATGCCCCGGACCAAAACAAAAATAATCCAACGGCCAAGTACTTCAGTCTTGTTAGTCAATGGCCAGTTAAAAGTAAAATGGGCGAGATATCGATGTGACAGATAAAGTGTTAGTTTATGCCAACATTTCTATTCCTGGCATCCCAGTGACATCTTCAACTATCGAATTTAAAAAATGACTGCTATGTCTATAATAACACAGCATTTGACGGGTTCTACACAAAATCCACTACAGTATTATATTACATTTGATTTTTCTATCAACAATGACGAAACATTTAAAAGTGAGTTTATGATATATACTCATCGATGAGTTATTCATAAATTTGTTAGTGAGTAAATGTTTGAGTTCAAAAAATGGATGTACTAAAATATCAGTAAGTTTTTTTTTACTCTCCACAACACATCCGTTATTGAATGTTTCAGGGATAAACAGAAATTCTTGTAGAGAGTTGTGTACAGTTCTGCCTTCTGACAAGCAAACATTCTATTCCGTCTGACAACTGAATGAGCTGTATTTTTTTCTCTATTTATATATGTTCTGAGGTCTTGACCCTAACACTCATATCAAAACATCTGCAGAGCGACATATGCATGTTAAGTTGAGATTTTTCAGGTGGGAAAGAAGTTTGCAATCGAATTTGATTGAAGATCGCTTTGAAATTTCCATATCTATAAATATTGAGTATTCATTTGTAGACTTGGAATAAAATTGAGCAAAGAAATTTTTGGGAAATAAAATGTGGCGAAAAAGGATTATATGTAAAATTAATTGGTCATTACAATATAATCATGTTTTATTCAACACAAATTGGAATATCCAATTTAAATTTCGTGAACGAGTTTCACCGATTTCTGGTAAATGTTAAATAAGTTGGCCAATCTCCAATGGCAAAGACCTCCGTATCCTTTCTCATTATCATGACCGTGAACGAAATTAAAAAATCGCGATGAATAAAATTAAGATGACACGATGCTGTGGAGGTCAAGGGACGCTCTGATCGATATGTCTGGAAATTGTCTGACCTGAGCGTGTTTATTTGTAATTTTAATTGAAATTTAGTTTAAAATCCGCATTTATATAAGTGAATGAAGGTATTAAAACTGTGAATCTTGTTGTTTCATCCCAACAAGACTTTCGAATAATAAATAACTACCTGAACACTGATCTGTAGTATCCATCCAAATGAATCTATTTGCAAGTTCAATATATATATATGGTTTTTCTCCCCTTCGATGGGAAATATGAGTTAACCGGTTGTCATCGTCACCTTGTGATGTACATACCGCCGATGGTGCTGGGTATAATCGAGACCGATGTTGTGCATTTAAAACAATTTGATCGTATCACGCCTACCCCGTTAAAATCATAACTTTTAAGGTATTTTAAATAAGCGATCGATGCATCGATCGATGAAATGGCAGCCTATAATTATAACTGAATAATCGTTCGCCTTACTTCGCCTTCAATGATTAACGACGGCGCTAACACGCAGGCAACTAAAAAATCGTTGATTTTCAATGAGATCATCAATATAAATTATTGTTTTTAGCAAATGAAAAATGCTTACCCTGACTTCACATTTCAACAAACTTGGCTCCATTGAAATTAATGGAAGACTTCAAAATGTCGCAAAATGGAGATAATTCATTATTTAGTTTCATCCACTAACGCCACGGTCGTAAAACTATTCTCTCAAGCATTACTATAAAACTATGAAAAAATATAAACTGATAACACTGTAAAGCAGTGTAGTTGAAGTATCCTACCCATGGTTTTCACGACAATTTCATTTCTCATTCAAAAATGTATCCCATTCAATTTTAATGCAGTCTCGAAACTAGAATCCTGTTACTTTTTCTCCCAAAATATTTTCCGCTCGCGACGACATTCCTTATATATATAATCCTTTAACGACCGTGCGCTCGAATGCTCATTAAACTCAATAAATATAGGAAGTGTTGCGGCACTTGTCGGTGTGTAACACCATAAAGTCCCTTCCAAGTGCCAGAAGGTCTATATTTATTTTCTTCCTAGTTCACAAATTTATTTACTGAAGAATGATGAACAAATTCAAGAAAAAAATTCGATCGGCCATTATATTTTCCATATGACATAAACATCGTGTGTCAGACAAATTGAATGGGAAAATATTTTAAAAAATGTACAATCATGGACGGGGAAACAGCAAACATCTCACATTTGTATGTATATATATATTATGCTGCCTACGAACACAAGAAAAATATTTTTCTCAGCTAATACAAATATACCGCTCATATTCTCTTATGACAATGTCATTATGAATGCCCGATGGCTAACAGGTGCAAAGCACAACGGTGACATCGTACCATAATATACCTGTCAAATAAAATGTACTCGGTACACGAATACAGAAGTAGTGGTCGATATATGTATGAAATAATTCAAGCGAATCGGCGAGTTTCTACTCATAGTAGGTGCAAACGATCACTGTGAATTAATGAATTTTTCAAAAAAGGACGGAAACAACAATTGTTATTGTCAGTTAGTAAACAAAACTAGAATGGTGCATGTGGAAATTTACGTTACTTCGATGCCAATTAATTGAACCAACAATTTATGTGACAAAAAAATCTTCTTCATCGCTTCATTTCACATTGCGACCAATTATCATCATATTGAACAAAACCACAAGGAAAACAAGAAGACATGGGAAGCTGGTACTGTTCATATATATATATATATATGTATGTATGTATGTATGATATGAGCGGATGGAACGTTTGCAAAAGAAATACGTTCGGTATTTTGACGAGGACCATCTGTAAATTTTTTTTCTCACTAGTGTCCCCTACCTTCTCCCGCTCTTTTTTTGACAACAAGTAGCCAATATATTCGAACATGATGAGAGTTAAAAAGGGACTTTTGTCATTTTAATGAGTAAAACTGTCTCTCAAACAGCCCAATGGAATTCACCGAGATAATTAGTTGGAGTCTCTTTCTTCATCTCACGATCGTCACGTATTCGAGTCCCACCCAATTAAAAGTCAGTCGCGTGAAATACCCCTGCGCTTTCATCGTTTTCTTCCATTTGTCCTATTTATTTAACACAGTTACGTCAGTCTAACTTGATGTTATAGCGGATGTACATTGCAAATGAAATTTTTCAGATCCAACATGATTATCCGGCAGATTGAAATGTAATTCTCTAACTCTCCGGGGCATATAATACGGTGTATATGAGGACCACCACTCGTTAGATCCCGTTGTCCACAATATCAAGTCAAAGAAGCGAAAAGTATACAGAGAGATTATTCGTTGAGAGGCGTGGTAGATGATTGACGCAAGGAAGGAGGCGGTTGAAGCAGAGAAAAAGATAGAGGCGGAAAAACGCACGGGCTCGTGCCGCCACGCATCGGTGATTCTAAAAGACACACAACGTGATCCAATATGCAATGTCATGTGCGTGGCCCCCATGAATATTATTCTGCTTGAGTGGACAAAAAAGATAGATATAGAGAAATTTTCAGCCAGCAACATCGTGGAAGGAACAACTATCAGATGAAGATGAAAAGCTAAAATGAATAGAGAACGTTTGTAAATACGAAAATCACCAGAGATATTTCACGACATTATTATATACGTATGAATATATGCTGCTACGTATACCAACAGAGTATCCCGCGCTCAAGCGGACAAAGATTATACCATTTTCCCGTTGCACAGAATATTACTCAACAGCGACTAATTATTATTGTCCCCTCACAATCATCCGAGCGATCATGTATGACATCACATTTTGAATGGATATATTGTATTTGTTGTATCAACATTCGATTAGACATCCTTTCGATGTAAATATATGTGAAAGAATGTACGTGACATCATTTTTTATGGAATAAATGAAAATTTATCAAAGTCAATTCGACATAACGGCACTTTGAATACATGACGATGTCTTAATTTTGCCAAATTGCTATCGCGTATTTTATGTACCTATATGTAATTCACTGTTTTTTTCCCAATTGATTCATGGAGTCGTAAAGACGATACTTCGAATCACATTCCCAGTGGATAAGTGTCAAATACATATACATAGGTTTTATATATTTGCAAACAGAAAAAAATGAGAAATAAATAGAAATAAAAACCCATTTATATTATGCTAATGGCGTTAACCACTGACATTACCACTTATTCTTCCAGAATGCCGATGAGAAGATGTTTCAATCGTTCGTCCTACTCACATGCTGCCTCCAAATATTCAAGGTCTCCAGTCAAGAGATCTCTGTCGTTCGTCATCTCGACGGTGATATTTTCACAGTCGATGGTAAGTTTGACAATAAATTAATTCCATTGATTTTCCTCTCATTTTTATCGAATGGATTAGAATTCAATTTGATATTATTATTACCATTATTTGTTCACACTTTTTTCAATCATGCAAAATCGTCAATCAGCAAATCACTAATTTTTTAGTGCTGTAACCCTCGAGAATCATGTGAAAAAATCAACAGTGTCTAAGAACTTGTTCCACTGGTTTTCACTAGTGTATTATCATTATATAGATAGTTAACAGATTGAATTCATCATTTATAACAAACACCAATAAGTGTGTGCCACAAGAATAAATTATATTTTCTTCTCCTCACGAGAGAAGTTAAGATAAACCGGTAATATCAACAACAGTAATTGATAATTCTCAGTTATTTATGAATTCTCCATTCTACTCAGGTTCGTGTTCAAGTGCATGTTCAGATCTAAGTAGCTTCACTGCTACTCCCTATCGACGTCAATCCACAACAACCAATGGTGCAGTTGGATTAACATCCAGCATCACTTCGAGCATCTCATCAAGCATCAATTCTACTTGTATTTGTCAATGCAATCCCACGCTACCGCTTTTTCGTGAAGATCTACATATTTGCGTGAGCGATCTACATGGTGAGCATATCTACCATTGCAATGGCACGCGATTCTCACAAACTACTCATACATTATTTACGTCTGTTGTGATGAATGGTACAATTAACTTGTCCCACTTTAAAATAACGATTGCATTTTCGGTGAAAACATCATCACATGACCAATCAGCTCATCCAGTTTAAAAATGAAAAATAAAACATGTATTTATACAATTTGAAATATTTATATGTTCGGTAATTGAAGTGAGCAGCAAGAAATTCTATATACATCACGCAACTGGAATAATTCGTTTCTCTCGAAATTTATTGGAAAATTAATAAAAAAATGGCAAAATGAATGAAGTGAACAATCGAAAAGCGGCAATAGCTGCCCAGAAAACAGTGTATTGACACTCTCTTTCTTGCAAATTTACATTTATGAGAAGGAGAAACAAGTTTGAAATCATATCAATTCAATGAAACTGAGTGATCTCTTGTTGATGTTCTCGTTAAAAATATATATAATTGTAAAACGAATTCCACCATATAAATCCATAAGGGTATTATACGGCTATTATATACATATATCACACTCAAGAAAGAATTAACACCAATTTGCAATTGAGGCCGCGAATGATGAGTGAGAGACTCGTCAATTATCACCAGAGTATGTTATGAGGGATGGTGGAAATTATTCTGTCCAATGTGACACCCATCATATTATAAAAAGGAAAAAGAAAACGAATAGAAACAAAAAAAATTACTAACAACACCACAAAATCATCATTCATCGTTGATGTTCGAGGTCTCGAATCGAAAACTTTCAAAAAGTTTCCACTTTCTCTTCATGCATATATCGATATATTGATAAATAGTATATTGAATTGTGTGGGAAACATAGTTATTGAAATTATTGATACCCAGGTGATAGTCCCGTATAATTAATTTCCACCAACATTTCATTTACATACATCGTCATAGCTCGAAGCAGCAACTAAATTCAGTATATTTATCAAATTCCTAATGAAGCTAATAACAACGCGACCATACTATCAGTATTTAATGGAGAAAAACAATTGATATACAATAAATTTTGATAGCCCCACTGATATAGATATGTGTATTTGCTCAAAAGCAAGTCTCAGTACGTATTGAAGAAAATGCGAATAAATAACAGCATTTGTGGTAGCGGAAAACGCATCGAGCAGGTTATAATGATACCACATGAGGATATGAATCAGGTTCACGAAGGTCGCAATAGTTATTCACATGAAATGAGACGCAATTTAACACTATATTCTCTCAACATATTAATCCTTGTCGATTATTAATGTGTTGCATTTAGTGTCATCCAAACATTACAAATCTGACTTCAGCAGTCAACCGAACTCTATGGTACTTGGACTATGTATACACACTGAATATTTGTATACATAAACAATTATGTATATATGTTCATACATAAGTTTGTGCATATGAATAGAGATAGACCTGGTAAACACACAACGGGTTACGAGGTCGAGGTGCAGGAGTTTGTTTAATACACGAGTGCACATATAAATTAAGTGACAAAAATAACGCAACGGGAATGACTGTGTACATACGTAAATCACTCGGTGCTCAAGGGAATGTGTAAATTCTATACATTCCTAAATGGCGAGGAGCAGATAAATCACTATATACATCAGCAATTTACGCATTTATATCTCTATGCTCATTGTATAAAGATGGATACACGTGAAAATATGTTGAACTGTATAGTTAGTATCTGTATCAATTTGATAATTAACGAATTAATGAAAATCAATTTAACCGTTGGATCAATATTTTTACATTACCGTCACAAGCTACTGCAACACAATTCATCACATATGTTTTACTTGTTATTATCAATGAATGTACACTGTGAACAGAGTGCAGCGTTACTGGATTCCTCAGTATTTCTGGCGTCATCGAAAAAATTCCATACATCTTTCTCCCTCAACAAGGACAAATTATATATCCACAAGCTGAAGTTCAATTCGATGGTAAGTACATCGACTATCACCAAAATGAATATATATTATATCAATCAATTTTTTCATGAAACGAAAATGTGAAATCACTTTAGGCGTTATAACTCCGGTGTGTGGAATTGCGGGCGCTCAACAACTCGGCAAATCCGGATGGACTGAATTGAGAAATTTATCTAGCACCGAATCACCATTCAAATTGTTCAGAGATGAAGGCCGAACTTTTGTGCAGGTTAGTAACTGATTGATCAATTACAAATCAACATATGAACGCACGAAAATGTGTATTAATCGAATGCCCATATAGTGGATTGGGGAAGGTGGTTTGCGAGATGCCGCCGAGGGAAAAGTGGTCATTGTACGATTGGTTTGCAGAGATGCATCACCGCAATCGTCGAATCACAGTGTTTTTACGCCCTGTGTTGCTTTCCGAGTTGCAGGATCTCCATCAAAAAGTAGTGAGTTAATACTACACACAATTAGAAGCAAGTTAGGAATCTCAAGAATTAACAGCATTGCAATATCAAAATTGTTTAGGTATCAGAGAGGTGACATTCGCGTCAACTGTCCAATCTCAACAGGGTCTGTCAACAATTGAATATACAGCCATTGGAATATCTGCTCTTTTATTAGCATTGATATACGTTGCGAGTGTTTTGCTATACCTTCACAGTAGACGAGTTCGTCGAAAAATGATAAAAGATGATGAAGTAATGATTACAAATGGCAGAAGTAGCTCAGGAATGGTTAAAAATAATCCGCTATTGACAGCTTCGTGTCATTATGAGACTGACAATAATAGTATACCGAGTGAAAGCGATCGTGGCGATGAATTCGATCAAAGTGATTGTGATCAAAGTGGATTTGAAAAAATAACATCAGCTATTGTCCATCCGCACATGATATTTATTGAACAGTGTGGAGGTACTTTTGGTTCACCGATCATTGCTGAACGATTACCCGAAGAGAATGTACGTATTGTAGAAACTATTGAAAATGCTCATCAACAAGATATAGCAGTACTTCCTGGTACACAACGCAGAAAATTGTATTTCAATCCAGCATACTTCGATCGACAACTCCTTTTAGTAAGTATATACAATGTAAATGATGCAAATGAATCACGAGTCAATTGGAGAATGACTGTATAATAAAATTTATTGTCTGTAGGCACCACCACCAGCGGCTACTGAATTCCTCTTCAAAATTCGCGAAGTCATTTCCATTGCGAAGCACAAATTGGCGGCCAAGCGATTCATTCCGACTCTTGCAGGTATTCCTGAGGAAGAAACTGCATCAGAACGATGCAGTTCATCGAATAAACGGGGTGGATCAATTCAGAGTTCCGTTGCGAAATCGAAAAAATCACAACGGTGCACTGGATGCCCTGGCTGCCTCGAATCACGTCAAAATAATTTGCCTGTCTCATTGCCGGACAACTCCCGACCTATACCAGGTGAGAGTCGTGTTCGTGCTTGGTTAGAAGATATCAAACCACCGGAAAGACGTTGGAGAGATCCCGAAGACAGCCAGAAAAATTTCCAAGGAAATGTCCGAACATTTGCACGAAGTTCCAAACACTTGAAAGATGACAAAGTCGATTTGTTAAAGTCGCACAATGCGGGTGGAAGTGGCGGGGAAATATTGGCATCATGGAAAGATAATCCACCGATGCTTCGAACGTTTCAGAACATTGCGAAAAGTGAAATTTTGGGTGAAGATGATCGTCACAGTGTTTCCAGAGAATCAACCAAGTCAATGTTTGAAAATACAAATTATGATCGTTTTTGCCGAACGAGACGGTGTAATCTTGAACAGACGTATATTGGATATGATGATACAATAAACGCAAAAGTAAGAAAAGCGATTGAGAACTCATTTATCAAACAAATGGAAGATAATGCAGCATTGGAAATTCAGTTGATGAGTGACAATAAAAATCCGATTGAGCAACGTTTTTCGCCTGATGGTAGCTCAGAAAAAACGAATTTAGAGTCACTGAACTCAATTAAAAAATCACCGGATAGCATGCAAAACGGACGCAAACACCGAGGTCCCACATCACTCACCAAAGAATTGCCCGATATGATTAATGAACTTCCTACGTCAAAATTACAGGCCAAAAAAATAATGGACGCAGTCATCAAGGAAATGGTAGATGTAAAAGCTTTGGAGCATCACGGAAAAATAGTGGATATTGATTATGAAACTGACAGCTTGGAGAGAACTAATAGGAAGAGATTGGAGAAGAAAATGAATGACATTTCGCCATCATTAGAAAAGCAATTAAAATCAATGGTATGTGAAAAAAATAATAATACCGATAAGACTAAAACAGATGATCAAGTTATGAGAAAGAATTATTACAATAATCTACCAGAGTTAATTTCACAAAAATCAGAAGGCTATTCTTTGGTGAGTGAAGTTTATGTCAATGATGGATATGCTAGTCCAACAAATAGCGATGATTCAGGCCCGGAAATTTGTTACAAGCCTGAAAAACCTGGTCACTTAACTATAAAAGTTCAAGATTCACCAGAAAATTATATCAAACAGGATGATTCTGAATATGAACCCGATACATTGGATAGAAAACCAATGAAATTGAAAGTTAATGGAGATGTCTGTTACGAGAAAAATACAACAAATGAGATTTATGTAGACTCATTGGAGCGCCCTTCGCACATTTTATTGAGAAGCAAAGGAAGTTTCCGAGATGACACAACTTCGACTAATCACGATAGTCCACCGTTGACCAGAGGATATGGAAGTCTTCGAGAAATTTATGAAGCTAAATTACGATCTCACGTAGACACCAGTCTTATGGATAGTGCGGGGTCGTTGAATGAGCTTGTTGAAGACAATTGCTTGTGGCAAAACACCAAGTATCTGAGACCCGATTCGAAACAGTTACGGCGACAGAGAAAAGTCAGTCAACCAGATGTCGTTCCAATGCCACCATCAGAAAATTTTCATCGACAGCCAAAACTACCAAGAATGGTTTATGAATCAAAAAACGTACAGGACAGGAGAATAGCTAACGCGGGTAACCCTACGGCCAGTGAATGCTCTCCTGTCCATGACAAAAGACACGTAGGGGATAGGAGAAAGAATCGCGGTCATGCGGAAAATTTTGTCAACAAACCAATTTCAATTGGGAAAATTGAAGATAGTGGATATCTGAGTAGTACAGACAGCAGTGAATCGAATAAACAATTAATTAAGTATGACTTTAGTAGTGTATCTGAGACGGACGAAACAGAATCGATATGCGATGGTGCCAGTGAGAGTGGTGCTGAAAGTGTAGGTACTGATAGTGTATTTTTTGGTAATTTTCGGAAGCATTCAAATGAATCACAATTGTCCAAAAGCATGGATTCTGGTGTTGATACTCATAGAAATAATACTTGTTTGCTATCCACAAAAATAGAGCGGCACACAGGTATTAATTCGAGTGACAGCGAAAATGAGAGCTTTGTCACTGTTCTCCCATACTCTACCAAGTGTATAAACACTCATTCTAGATCACAGATTATATGATTAAAATTATGTGCCAATCAACTGCCTACACAATGCACAGGGAGCCAGTGGAATACTCATGATAATTTTCCAATAATATTTATTGTATTTATAAGAAAAAAATACTGATATATTTATGCCACTATGAAGAGCATTAATCGGATAGATTTTCAATTTTACGTTTAAGCGTTTATTAATTTCGCAATTGAGCTTTCAAAAGTAAGACAATCAGTTGGAAATATGTATGGCCGACGGTGCAATATTAGATTAGTAATAGTAATTTATTAACTGGTCTCATTGAAAGATCACGTGACTATCAACATCAAGATTCTAGTCTTAATCTCTATAGAGTATACTTTCATATACTTTTCGAGTGTTATACATTAGCAGAATTGATCGAATTAGGCGTTTTATTGTATAAATAGCTTTACGTGAAATATAATTATTAAAAACTATGCTTATTGTGTTTCACGTCGAGGAATATTGGAATCTTTAGAGAGCATGATAATCATCACGATAGCTTGTGGAAAAACCGGTATTATTCTTTGAAGGTATTGCATTGTTCAAATTTATATTAGCATAAATGAAGTAGTATACATTTTATGCATTGAATTATATTGAGTTATCTAAACAAATACATACAATCTATATATTGTTTCTACTAATTAATATAAATGTTATGTAATATTTGAATATTTAACCTTTTTCATTGTGTGGGAAAATATAATTGATTACTTTTATGATATCTTATCTCATCATTGGAGTTAACTAGTAAAATGTCGTGTTATCAAGTAAATAATTTATTATTAAACGAAAGCGCACGCTTGTATGTACCTGCTGAAACATGTATATCATCATGGTTCATCATTCGATATCAATCATCGGTGATTCATTGTTATAACCTTAAATATATTATTACAATTGTTTGAATTTAATATTCATATATATATATAGATGACAGTGAGAGTTTTACTGAAAAATTTCGACATTGGGAAAAGCGAGGTTTGCTTTCTGTTTATTATTTGGTTACTCTCGTATGAATTTCGGATGCTTCGTGAAGATTATCACAATATGTGCATAATTCTTCATATCTTTCATCAATAATATTAATATACAGTCTGTACTTTACCAATTTTCCCATTGTTCTACAGCATTGTTTTTCATTTCTTCAATTCACATGTTCCATAATAATTGTCTGCAAAATCACGAGTTTCACATCACCGCACACCGAGTAGACATTGAGTACATGGCAGGTAATCGCGGCAAAGTCAAGCATTTTCAAAATATTCATGCTCCGCCAACACACTGAAGCGCACCCTAGACGATTTGACTGGCAACAATGAAATGGCTGCGCTCAGCACGCACAAATGCTCATTTGCACAGATACCAATTGCCATTCTATTATGTATAATGCCTATTAACAATCTCCCAATTTTTTTTTCCATGATATAACACTTTTGTAATAGGTTATATTATAAGAATGTACTCATGAGTGTGTTATACCAATGTTATGCATAAATTATGAATGAAAAAATAAATGGATATTTTGTTGAAATATTCTTATTAAAAAAGATAATAATGGATTTTCTGGGAAGTTTATACACGCATCAGTTCATTTATTGAACAACAAACAACAAAAAGACAACAGCTTATGTCTCTGTCGACATCTATACATGAGAAGATATTGCGCGCGATAAAATTTCGAAACAAAGGTTCGCCCTCTAGCGATATTACAAATCATTTACTTCCAAGGAAAATAAATCGTTCAATTGAAATGCAGCCGTAAACAAGGGGTAACAGATGGTAACACAGTACAATGAGTATCAACAAAAGTACTGAGTCAACAATGGCAAAACGCCAGTTACACGCAATAATACGCAATAATTTTATAATATAAATTAGTATATTACACAGGTGTTGCTTCTTTCGAAACATAATATTTTATATATTCATATATATATACAGAGTTGAAGGAATGGTGAAGAATTCCATCTGATGTAGATGCGGTGTATGAAATACTTATCTCACAAAGTCATCTTGTGCTAAATAAGATATGTAAAATGAACAATGAACTGATTAATATAAAACAAAAAGTCTTGTCTAATGATATTGAAATAGGAGATAATAGATGAAAAAATGATGGCGTAAATTTGCTGTGTTATTTTACAAGTTTTACACATAATTTTGGATAAATCGTAAAACTATGATGATGGAAACCTTTTCAACAACTGCAACCACAACAAGATATGAGGGAAAAATTGAAACATTTGATCCGTGTATCATTGATGTTCATGGCAACGACGTGTCACACGGTGTTGTTAATCGAAACCACGAGTCTCAAATTATTCAATCAGATAATCATGAAAGCAATGAAGCTATAACATTGCAACAAGATCACGAATCGTCAATTCAAGTGACACCGCCACCACCAAATTCACAACAAAATATGGCACTCACTCCTGTTAGATTGCCAGCTATTCTTGACGGTGAATTTTTCTCCGTTATCAGAGTAGATGATTCCAATGTTACTGTAAAATGTATTCAATGCATGAAACTTTTAAATGGCAACCTCAAATCAACTGGAAATTTTTTGAGTCACATAAAAGTAAAATAATCAACTTATCTCATTGCATCCCTCTGAATAGCGATATATATATCGCTGTTCGTATATCTACGTATTCATTCAGTTATGCATTTATTCGATAATTCGTTTATATTTACTTTTTAGAGGGTTCATCCATTTTTAATTGATAAAATTAAATGTAAATCAAATCAGAGGAGACCCGCTATTGCGTATGTAGATTTGTCGACAGAAAAATGTCCAGAGATTATAAAAACTAAAAGAGGCTACAGAAAATGTTACAGAACGGTAAATACAAAATTTTATCAGCCAACCTTCCAGTATTTTTTTTCTCATTTGATATGCATTTTCAATAGGATGAAGGTCCAATTAGCAATGATGAGACTGTCGAACAATCTACAAACACTTGGGCAGATTCGCCAACTGCTAAAAGACATAAATCAACAGAACAAGAATCAACTGACATAAGTAAATTTACACAGAACAATTCTTTTGTTATGGAAGATGAATTCGACGCAATCGGAAGGAATGTTGCCGCGAAATTGCGCCATATGCGGATCGACCAAAGGATAGTCGCCGAAAAACTATTGAATGATGTACTATTTGAGGCACAACTTGGAACATTACACAGAGATTCAAATCTCCACGTTTGAGCTTGTGACAGTAAAAATCTTCATTTCTTTCTTATAATTTGGTCATTAGCATTCAATTTATTCATTTAAACTTCCATTGGATATCGTAACACCATACATCATGTACAGATTAATATACGAATTATAAATACTGTAGTATTAATGGCGCAACAATTTCTTAAATGAACTGTCCATGGCAGGAATTCATGCTGCCTGACTAATTGTATGTGATACCCACATAAGTTGTTTTTTCCTCCTTCTTGCATACACATGTAACTGAAATCACATTTTCTTATGCTTATCTAAGATATATGAATTCATAGCCTAGTTGATAACTATTACATGTATATAATAGTGTGTCTCACACAATATCTTTGCTAAGATGAATGAAATTGTACAATTCAATAAACTTTTAGCACAATTGTTTTATATATATGATGAAAATAATTTAATTAATATAATATGCATTGCGTGCAATAGTCGCAAAGTCAGTCACGATATGTTAGGGTAATTGTGTATTTTCACATTTCAACAAATAATATTTTCCTCAACTCGCATATATTCGTCTGTTACCAGGCTTCAGAAGCACATGATATACGCATGTTGAGATGACACAAAGTCCCATACTAACGAAAATAACGTAAAACATATATGAATACCAGAAACTATCCCAATCATTGAGGACAAACCATGTTACAGTCATGAATGTATTTTGAGTCATGACTAAAATATAGTAAGTTAATAGCCATATATTCGCATACTTGAATCGGATTCTGTATTCAATGATGATAACGATGTAGACTAGACCAAGCCAAATATTAACAATAAACGTTGTGATGTTACAGTCCTTTGCATGATGGAAAAGAAATATTAACATGAGAATATAGTGAATACCGACACCACCAATCAAATACAAAGGGTGGAATTCATAAAATAATGCCAGGGCAAAAACACGCGCAATAATGAAGAAAAACCACCACAAAAACGCGACAAATTTTCCTACTGGATCATCTTCTTCAATCCCTTTTATTGCATATATTCTCTTAGGTATTTTCAATCCCTTCCATCTTTTCGACATCTCACTAGTTTCTAGTTGAACACAAAATATGTGTTCTGTTGATTTCCCCGGTGTCTCAATATCGTTCTCAAATGATTCTTGTAGTATTGAGTCAGGTCTTGGTGGTGGTGGCATTTCAGGAACTTGAAGGGTCGACACACTCGTGATACCACGAAGTGGCGTGGGCGGTGGAATGATTTGAGCATTACGTGGTGGGAGAGGTGGAGTAGCTAATATTTCACGTTGCAATATCACGCGTTGCGATCCAGTCTCTGGTTCGACAATAGTTGATGTTAAATTCAATTCCTTGACGTTAACATCGGATATAACCAGTGCCGATACTTGGCCTTTCGGTTGCAAAAGATTTTTCTCTTCGAAATTTTCATGCTCCTGCAAAAATATTCCTCAATTAATTTGTTTGTTTCAAATATATTTCCATAAAAGATGAATGAAAATTCTTATTGCCTGATCACGATATTTCTTCAGCCATAAAGCCCATGGTACCCTCCGACCATTAATTCTTTGACTTTCAAATCTTTGAAATGACGCTGTCTGAATGGCGAGCACAACTATTGATGCAATTATACAAAGTACCTGAATGATAACTGAAAAAAAAACAAATAATGGGAGTGCACAGATGTATCTTATACAACATAATCAATGTTGCTTATTGCTATCTCTATGAAAATATTTACTTGATTGGTATGTGCGCTCGACTGAGCGCTCTCTAAACAACAAGTGCGCTTGGAAAATTGCTTGAGGGGCTGCTTGAAACCATGCCTGCAGAAAGAAATACAGCTCAATGGCAGCCGGTGCTGCAGCAACATTCAAAGACTTGTTTCTCTCGTCACCGGACAGCAAAATGGCATCTACAATAACGACTATTTGTCCAGCAAATCTATGGAAATAGATAATAATGCAAACTATTTTTCCCAAATAAATTATAATTGAGTAGAAAGAATAAAAACAAACCTATAAAGAGCGAAGAAAGGGAATGCAAACAGTTGACACACTTGAAGAGCAAACCATGTCAAAACTCCTCTTGATATCTTTTGGTCCTCTGTCATCCACCAATCTGGTCTGGAGATTGTTAATACAAAATAAGCAATCGCTGGAGCGAAAATAAATATAATTGTGCATGATCCCCAAATCGGATTGTCCTCTCTAAAATGTTGGATAGCCACAACAACATCTGCACCAAAGTGTACAATGTAAATGCAGCAACTCAATATCGTTGGTAGCAAAAATATCAAGTAAATTTGTTCCGTGGACTTCAACGGGATCTTCAAACATCTTGTGGATTTCCGTTCACATACCAGTTCCATTGCTCTTGCCATTCTCTTGAATTCCCGAATATCCTCTTTATTTATAACACTTTAATTCGTTAACTCCTCAATGTTAATTTCAAAAACTTTATCATAGATTCCCGAAATTGATATTTTCACAAGGTTATCATCATGGATAAATTTATCATAAAAATGATTCATTGTAGATAATGATGAGAACAATTCCTGTCTATTGATAATTCACGGATTCAAACTATCTTTACTTTCATGTTTTTTATTTATAAACTATAGTGAGAGGAAACGTTCTGTTGCATGTATGTATAATGGCAGTAACGGTTCCAAAATGAATCACTACACGTGGAATTTCCACGTCACTAATTGTATGATAAGGATGAAAATGATAATTCGGAATTTATCACTATAATTTGAATCACTATAATTGCGAATAACTGTGTGGTACACAGCAACCCTCACACCTATCAAAGTCCATGCCGCACATGTAGTGTAGTCAATTTTTTTCGTACCCTGCTTTCCATCAAATCAATAGTTGATCAATGTTGAAATGAAAATTGTGCAACCGTTACAATCTAATCGTGATTAGAATAGTACAACAGTTGAGTGCACTGGAGAACAACGAAGTGTACCCACCACCACCACCACCACATTGATACACCTAAAAATATAAGCGTATAGTATATGTGACGTTTTTATACCTGCTTTACGTACATATATATATGGAGTCATACATAACACACGCAGAGACAGACAGACAGACAGACAGACAGACAGACACAGACACAACTTGTTATCACAATGTTTCAAATGTATGGAATCAATGTAGCTATGCAACGTATGCGGCAGAAAATTGGCAAATCAAAGAGATGGAAATTGAAATGAGTTTTCAATCACAGTTTATAAATTCCTATAAGAAGTGGTAGCAGAAGATGTGAAAATTATAAATTCAGGAAGAAATGTGGATATCAGTTAGAATTGATAAAATATAGGGAACTATGTGTGCTCAACGAATACACCAAAGACTCAATACTTATGACGGAACTATACCTCAATAACATGGGTACACCGCTATATGTACAATATATGGCATTGCTGCACCGCGCTGTATAAGATTGCACTGGCAATATTACCGTATACATGGAGCTTATTCATCCACCATCTTGTATTATAGGATAAAATTTCTTTTATAAAATTGATATTTCTTCTAGTATGAAGACATTGGCAATGCAACAGAATATATGATGTCTTTGCGAATATATATAAAATACATATGTAGGGGAAAAACTCATTAAAATTTATTGTTCATGGTTTATTGAGCTAAGTATATGCTACGTGGATGATTCTAACTCATTAGCTGGTTGAAACCCAGCAAGATATTCAGTATAACGATCTTTGAATTCAGTATCATAATCTGAATTATTCATTACTTTGTCATATTCAGGACCTACTGACCACAACATCTCTAAATCATATCTCTCCCTGGCGTCCGTAGAGAATATGTGCAGAGCGATATTACCTATAATGAAATATCAAAAGTACGTGATAATACTTGGATACAAGAGTTTTTAATTCATCGTTCAATGATTAATTACCAAGGTCAATTGCTATCCAGTCTCTCGATTTTTCCCCCTCAATTTTGGGTAACACTTCACCCGGATGTCGTTTGAGTTTATACGCTTTCCTGATGTATGTTGCCAAAGCACTCATATGTCTTTGTGATCTTCCAGTAACAATTACGATATAATCTACATATGATAACTCTTTTGGTACTGTGGCAACGAATATGTTCTGAGCTTTATCTTTCCGCAAAATCTCCACTAGGTCTTCGATGTCGAACACGCCATTCTCACCATCTGCAAGAAAAGATACTCATCCATGTACACAAAGAGATTTTGCAACAATATTACATCACGTTTTACTTACGTTTCATATTCAACCCTTCATAAGGATCTGCAATTTGTTCTAATGCATTGATTGTCTTAAGGTCGAGTCTTTTTTGCTCTTCATCAACATCAAATATCACATCAGCATCTTCATCTCGGAATACTTGATATTCGGGCTTCACCCCCGCAGCAAGGTTATGTTTTTCGTCATTCTTATGATTTGTATCTTCTTTCGATATATTTCCAAATTTATCATCAGTAGAATATAAATTTATCAACTTTATTTTAGATACATTATTTACTTCATGCGTTAATATATATGATGATCTATATAATAATCTCGTTGCGTTTAATATATTACGAGATAGAAAACTGCACATTTTTAACGAGGAAAATGGAGATTAAGTTGACAACATGTGCCGGTGAATATAACAAAATTCGAGGTTAGCTTTCACCCTGTTCACATATAGAAGTGCATTCACAAATATACGAAAAATGCTAGAAATCCTGACATATCTCTGTATGCATCTCGATACTTGATACTCTTCATACGCGCAGTTGTGGAATGCACAGTAAAGCCATGTTGAAAAACTGAAGAACAATTTAATCGTTGACAAGATGGAATTGAAAGGAAAATTCAATAATAATAAATATGTGCCAAGAAATTTGCCTTGAATAGTTGTTTTTTTTTTATTTAACTATGTATGACAATTTTTTTTTCTTCAAATACATTTATAATCTCTGCATGAATAACACTTTATAAAAAATCTCAAAGATTTATCAGAGATACAAAAAAATACCGGTCCAGGATTTGTTGATGGATCTCCATGGGTCGTTATGATTGGAATGTCATTCAGGCAGCTGTAGAAAAACAGAACATTGAGAATGATTTGGATTTGGCTTTTTTCATGTTTATGAATACAAAAATATTTGTGTCAACGATAATATTGAAAATACAACGAAACTTACAGAGTTGTAGATGCTGGTCTCTACTTGGACCTTGCACGCATCTTCCTCCTTTTACGCTTTAGCCTGCGCATACGCTTCTTACGCCACTGAAATATTACAAGGAACATTTTCATTATAAATAAATTTTCAATTCATGGAAATAAATATCACTCGTGTCACGTGTAAATAGAAAGTTTACAGTCAGTGTACATTGGAGCACACATGCCACTGTTGCACGTGAATTGCAATGGAATATGACATAATAAAGTTACGGAAATTCAAATAGATGTGATGATGGAAATAAGTAAAACTGATGCTAAATAATATGAAAATATTAACAATCATTACCTTTGCTCTCATGCTTACGGTTTGAGGAAATTAGATCACTCTAAGATTCCTCGATTACCACGGATTATTTATCCGCTAGCTCCGTCTACTTCTAAGCACTTCTGAGACCAATATGAAAGAGGAACATGAGCATTTGTAGTAGCAAGCCCTTCCTGTTTTAACTAGCAATTGTGCCGCAGGGTGGCTCTCGGCGGGTAAGTGCTGCCACCTTCTAAAAATGAGATGAAAGCGCCGAAGTGCTTTTGCGACTGTGCTGTTCATTATTTTTGTTATTTTCCCGCCAGTCGAGGAGAATTCCCGCGGATTTTACAGTGCAGTGCATTTTGGTGCACTTGAGTACATTTAGAAAATACGTGGACTGGAACACAATTTGCATGACACGTCAGTACTTACCTTCAAGAATTCACACTCATAAAATTTTCAGTATAACGCGAGTGTTTCCAAGTTTTTATATTCATCAATGTAAAATATGTGAGTACTGATACAAACTGACGTCTCGGATAAAATTTCTAACCATCAAGTTGATAGAAATACTACATAATTTTTGTGGAACTCTAAGACTGTTGATGTTACCAATATTTTCATACTACATATCAATTGGTGTAAATTTCATTAGCCACGATGACGAGTGTCCAAAAAACTATACAATTTCCAATAAGAAAAAAAAGTTCTTTTTATGGTATTAAGAATGAAACTGAGAAACAAGACTTCAATGATGCGACTGTCAAAAACACAGCATCCATCGAGAGGTATACACCAAGCGTGAAAAAAATTATGACAATAAGCAGTAGTGATTCAGAATCCGATTCAGACACTGAGAATGCGAAAACGAAATGTGGAAGAAATGCGAACAGAATATATAGAATGCGAAGAAGGACAATGCAAGCTCCCACTTCAGATGGTAACCTATCAATTTACATTATAAACGTGGGGTACTGCATAACTTTTTATTAAAAAAAAATTTCTCTCATAGATGAACATAGTTCAACACCACCGAAGCAATCGAAGACACCACAACTGCCAACGACCCCGTCATCTTTGCTACATCGCCTAAATTTGAATTTATCACCTGACCATAATACAGATCATCTAGCACCTAAAAAATTATTCGACACTGGAACGTATCAAACCGCTAGAAAAGCCCTACATAGCTCAACACCAGAAAACCTTCCTGGTAGAGAAGTTCAACTCATTGAATTGCACAAATTTATTGAGGAGCATTTACACAATGAATCTTCGGGATCACTTTATGTATCAGGCCCTCCAGGTACTGGAAAAACTGCCTGTCTATCGAAAGTAATGCAAGACAAAAACTTTGCGAATGCCTTCAAACTAATTTATATTAATTGTACAAGGATGAAATCTGCGTGTGATATTTATTCGAAAATTCTTGACGAATTGAACGTGAGATATCCAAAATCTGGCAAAAATAATAAGGCTTTGATCGAAAAATATTTAGTGACATCGCACAAAATGATTTTTCTTGTATTGGATGAAATTGATCAGCTTGAAAGCAAGAGACAAACAGTATTATATTCAATTTTCGAATGGCCTGCAATACCCAAATCCAAACTTCTGCTCGTTGGAATCGCTAATGCTTTGGATTTAACAGACAGGGTATTGCCACGATTGCAAGCAAGATGTGAATTGAAACCAAAACTGATGCATTTTGCGCCTTATACTAAACAACAAATTGTTAATATTATATCAGGAAGATTGGTAGAGGCTGGAGTTTGTGATGTTTTCACGGGGACGGCGGTACAATTGTTAGCTGGAAAAGTTGCAGCTATTTCGGGTGATGTAAGGCGAGCGCTTGATATTAGCCGCAGGGTCATCGAACTCGCTGAATCACAGAAATCAGTATCTGTTCTTCAGCCCGCCATTGACAATTGTAGATATATATTTTTTCGTTTCTGTAGTGTATGTGATCGAATAATTTCTGCAAACTATCTCACAATGAATTTCTCTGCAATTTTAGTCAATAATGGTGGGAGTCCTAAGAAGCAGTCACCTGAAACTGATAAGCCTGTAGACTTGAAAGAAATAGTAACTGTTCTAAATAGTGTCTATGGCGGATCGCAAACGGCTGAACAAGACAAGGATACATTCCCATTGCAGCAAAAGCTGTTACTATGCTCGCTGATGCTTATTCTCGATAAGGGACGCAACAAAGATGTTACCGTGTCCAAGGTATCTACATGTATCTATGCCTAATGGAAACTTGAAAATTACAAGGTTGTTTTCATGATGGTGGAATCAATGTTTGTTTTATAATTTTCTTTTCTTAACTTATATTTATAGCTACACCAGGTTTACGAGAAGATTTGCAGAAAACGAAACATTCATAGTGTTGACATATCTGAATTTATCGGATTATGTTCATTGATAGAAACTCGGGGTATTCTTTCAATCGTTGGGAAGAAGGCGCCAAGATTAGCAAAAGTCAATTTTCAGTGGGATCAAGAGGAGCTCAATTTAGCATTACAAGATAAGCGGATGACGGAGGAGATAATTAATGACATTACGTGCCTTTGATGATGTTTCTGTAATGATATTGACATATTTCTAATTATTTTTTGTGCCTGCTACATATATTATGAACTATTGACAAACACTTGTATCGAAAATGGTTAAGTTATACTTAAATATTATGATGAATGAATTTTTATATATTATTACTTATCGCCATTTATAATATTTATACAAATTTATGTGAAATCCAGATTTCATTATGAAATTGGATAAACTGATGCATGCGTGTGAGATATATGGCTGTGGTTGCCCGTATCGTATTGAGATGACATGATGTGATTGAATATACCGACTGCATGCACATAGTTCATAATATTTGTTCATGTGGGACTCGGCAGAGGGAACTATGGTGGACTTTCAGTACTATATATTGCATTGGAATGTGGATGTTGAGAAATTGTGGGAATTTTTTATTCGTTGCAACGTTCAAGTACAGTCACCACCAGTTATGCCTGGGTCGTGAATTTTCCATTTTTATCCACTCTACCTATTATTATACTCATGAGAGAGTAAAACACAGCGTGAACA